>JAWZYV010011673.1:0-363318 GCA_038373885.1 Cheiracanthium punctorium
TGTTAATTCGCCGCAGCCGAGCGCAACTGTATAACTGCTTTCCCTGGGTTGAGCGGGAAGGGGGGCGTGGTCGGACCGGATGTGGGGAGCGGATGCTAAGACCGGATGTTCAAAGGGTTGATAAGAATTTTTTTTCCTTTTTTTCAAATAAGGGGACTTGTAATTTTTTTCAGATTGTGACATATTTTTCAAATAAGGGGACTTGGAAAAATTTTCAGATTGCGATGCATTCTCTCATGAAAAATAAGGGACTTTAACATTTAGTATCAAAATAAGAGACTTTGACATAATTTTAAATAAGCTATATGAATTAAACCTGAAATAAAAAATATTATTATAAAATGAGGACCCACCAGCCGCCCGGTAGAACTCGTCTACCGCCTCATTTCAAATAAAAATTCTTACTGTGCCTTTCCCCATCA
The DNA here is from genome assembly GCA_038373885.1 of Cheiracanthium punctorium. Classification (NCBI taxonomy): domain Eukaryota; kingdom Metazoa; phylum Arthropoda; class Arachnida; order Araneae; family Cheiracanthiidae; genus Cheiracanthium; species Cheiracanthium punctorium. Next base: position 423 of record JAWZYV010011673.1, read on the forward strand.
CGCTAGCCTCGCATGAATGGAGACAGGGCGTAGCACAGAGGATGCGTTGTTGTTTTTGTTTCTTTAAATAATAATTAACTATGTGGAGCAAAGAAACGTACAACATCCCCAGGAGGCCTACGAACTTTAATTTTAAGTTAAATAATTAATGTTACAACAAATATTTTTTTAATCAAGAGTTAATTTATTTTTTAACCAAGTTTTAATTTTAAGTTAAATAATTTTACAACAATATTTTTTAATCAAGAGTTATTATTTTTAACCAAGTTTTAATTTTAAGTGAAATAATTTTACAACAATATTTTTTACCAAGTTTTAATTTTAAGTTATATAATTTTACAACAAATATTTTTTTAATCAAGAGTTTTATTTTTAAACCAAGTTTTAATTTTAAGTTAAATAATTTTACAACAAATATTTTTTTAATCAAGAGTTAATTTATTTTTAACCAAGTTTTAATTTTAGTGAAATAATTTTACAACACATATTTTTTACCAAGTTTTAATTTTAAGTTATATAATTTTACAACAAATATTTTTTAACAAGTTTTAATTTAAGTAATAATTTTACAACAAATATTTTTTAATCAAATGTTTTTAATTTATCAAGAAAAAATTTTAATCAAGTGTTTTTAATTTATCAAGAAAAAAAATTTTAATCAAGAGTTTTAATTTTTTGTATACCGTATTTTTGTTAAGTAGCCGTTTAACATTAAAGTAGGATTTAGGATACCCATACATTTTCTACAAATTTAATCTACTGTTAGGGAAGTGAGAAAATTATACCATAGAAAGATTTTTACAAATAATGATATAGTCTTATATTTTATTGCGAGAAAACCACTTTAGCCATATACCCCCCAAAACTCAAGTTTTCGTATATGAAATGCATGAATACGCGTTAGATCCCCTTAGAAAGTCCTCCTACCAAGGCACCCCTCATCCTAAGCAGATACCCCCGCGTGCAGGTTTGCCTTAAAACACAAACAAACAAAGTATTTATCTAAACATTTTTTCTTACCCACACATTTCTGATAGATTTTAGACAGCGATTATACTAGCTTATATTTTCTATAGATCAATTAGAGAAAAAATTGCATTTTTAGTAATCCTACAAAATACTTTTACTGTATATCACAAGTAGAGTAACATATGATTTATAGAATTTCAATACGATACGAGTTAGATTGTTTATGTGCGACACTCATTTTAGTTTGACTATGAAAGCATAATTTTATACATGACATCAACCTTTTTAGAGGTATGCACTTAACCTATTTTATAGAAAGGTGAGCATAACTAGCACAAACTTTTAGACTAGATAGTACTATTGTTAGAAAGTTGAACTATTGGAAATAAAAATTGAAGATCCGTTTTAGCACAGTTGTATACTGCATGTACATAAATATCTTTCAACTACTTAGATAAATGTAGTTTAAATCGCAAATCATTACTTAAACTAAAAAATACAAGGTTTTTACTTACGTGAAGCCACATCGTGCTAAATCTTCTAGTCTCTGGACAAAGTACCAACATCTATACGGCTAGCAAGTACGGAAAATAGAGTAATGATTTAAAATACATTAACTCTAAGTTCCGTCCCAGCTGCCACTTGTAGAAAGCTCTTTCACCATATATCCCTCAAACCGCAGTTTTTGTATACAAACTGCTTAAAGTACTTCTACCGATAATGCCTATTGCTATTAATTACACTGGATTACCAACTTAAAATTTTGCAAAACATCAAAATACAGAAAAACATGCATTAACAATAACAAAAAATCACACTTAAAAGTACAACACATCAAAAGTGGAAAATATAATTACCAAACTATAAGAACCACATAATTATTTTCAATTAGAATTACGGTATCAACTTATATGTAACTAAAATAATAGAAAATATTACACTTAACCTGTACTTGTACACGCGAAATAATAATAATAATAAAAATACTCACATAATTCACAAAACAATGATTGAAGTAAAATCCACGTGCATGTGATATTGCTGATAACAGAAATTGAGAGAGATAAGAAAGTGCCTTGAGGCTCTACAGAGCCGGTACAATAAGAGTTGGCCAGTTTACCGATAAGATAAAACCAGGGAGGGTGCTAGGGGAATACCGAATTGTGGGGACACGTGTTTCATTCTGCGTTCAAAAATGGGGACTTATGGATTAAAATCATGTTAGATTAAAGCCATTTCAATAAAAATCTATCCTTTTTGTAAACATGGGCATTATATCCTAAATTAAAATATCAAAGTTAAGCTACAACGATTAATATATTTTACGTAGTTTAGGAAACTAATGAATCATTAAATTAATTTCTGTGAAACAATTAGCAAAGATCATTGTACTAAAGCAAATTATTTTTGTTAAGTTTTGATAAATAACAGTAATAAATTATAGGCATTGCAGATGAATGAGTATTCACGTATAAAATAGGTATTAAAATTATTGTTTAAAACAATTTTTAGAATAATAAACTAAAATTTTTATTTAATAAAGTCATAAACTAAAATTATTAATTAAAACTTGTTAATAAATTAAACATATCAAAATTTTTACACTCAATTTTTTTATAGACTTAAATTTTACATAGACATCCTTTTAATAAATGCATAAACTAAACTTATTGTTTAAAACAATTTTTACAATAATAAACTAAAATTTTTATTTAATAAATTCATAAACTAAAACAATTTTTACAATAATAAACTAAAATTTTTTTAATAAAGTCATAAACTGAAATTATTAATGAAAACCTGTTAATAAATTAAACTGATTACTCTAAAAGATAGCTAATCACAACATATATCAGAAAAAATATAAGCAATTATAATACCTGAAAAATACCGGACAACACTCTTGTTGCATGCGGACAAAACATCGGTCAGCTCGGCTAAAGAATTCTTAGGTATCCGTTGCAGGAGAACTTACCTACGCCCAACCTACAAACTCTACAAATTTAACGGCAACTGATTTTCTCTTATCAGGTATCACAGATCAGATAAGAGATAAGGAAGTGACATGCGCAGAAGACACGTGATAGTGACGTGTGCAAATCTGTGTTGATTTAATATCCGCTAGGTTTCTGGCAGGATGTACTATTTGCAATTAGGGCAACTCTTTGTAACAGGCTAAGACAAGTTAGATGATGCAATATCTACTGGGTTGAGAAAGTTTTAAGGTAGAGGGCGCTTGGGTAATCACGTGATTTTTTAAAGAATCAGTATAGAGACATTTTAGTTAGATAAAGTGGTCAGGTGTGTGTTGCGAGACTCCCTTTGCACTGTGTGCGCCTATACGTAAGACGTGTGTTTTAATTGATTTTTCGCCGAGTTTCAAAAATGTGTTTGCTTGAATACACTCCCGAGTTTTATACTCAAAGTGATGCTGATGTGTTGCTGCAAGAAATAATACAATTGCCTTTAGATGTAAAGCCTCTGCAAAGTATTGAAAAGGAAATTTCCCCGAGTTTTGTACTGAAAGTGATGTTGATGTGCTACAGCAAGAATTGTTTCAATTACCCCTGCAAAGTAGTGAAAAGAAAATTTCCTCGACCCGTAAAGTAATTACTTTTGCTGATGAAGGAATCAATTACAGTTTACCTGGAGCAACAGTCTCTGTTTACTCTTGGATACCCATTTTGCAAAAAATACGTGAAGATCTACAGAAAGTGACAAATTATGAATTTAATATGGTACAAGTGAACTTTGGCTCTGAAGAACAACCTAAAATTGAAGACGGCAACTACGAAGATTTTAATCTAGACCTATCATCAGGTGTATGCATTCTAAGTTTTGGATCTAAACGAACTTTGGATTTTAAACCAGCGAACTGTGAAACCGCTACCATTAAATTAGAACATGGCTCAATGTGTAAGATATATCCCCCAACCAACAAACTTTTAACGCATGGTATTCCTTCTGAACCTTATGTGACAGACCCGCACATTAACCTTACATTTGCCAAAATGTACATTTATGAGCCTTCCCCGAAAAGGGCAAAGTTGGACGATTGGACGGATCATCTTTACCATAGCTTATATGCTTCTGTAAATAGTACATGGCACTTGGAAAGACTTATCTACGTTTCACTTCACGATGAAAGAACTGACTTGAAGATCCATATTAGACAATTTATTCAGAATGCCCAATTAGACTATATACCAACCGGTCAGGGAGTCGTGATGAACCCTTCCACATGGATCGAATTTATTGTAAAACTATTAGATTTTAATATAGGTCATAGCAATAGCTCTTTTATTTGTAATAATCAATTATCTGTATTTAATGATGATGGAAAATGCATCTTACAACAAATTTACAAAACCGCAGATTCATTCACGTTAAATCCAATTTCCTTAACACTTTTAAATGATCAAGTAAAAAAACTTTGCGAAATGAGAAATGAAATATTGGAATGCATTTTAAAAACGCTATATACGACGACCCTGCCTCATTTAATTTTAAAATTAAAGCCGCAAAAATGTAACCGTGAACCCCATTGTAATTACGATGAAGCTAAACAACAATTAATGGATATAGTACATCAGGAAATTTTTAAAAACATAGGCCGGGTTCAAGATCATTCTTCGCATAGGATACATGCCTGTTCGAATAGATCACATATTGATGAGCGAGAGGGTCTTATAAGTAGTAAAGCATGGTTTACGGTTGACATGTCGTATATTGCAAGAGAGATATGCGAGAAAAAATGCACTTGTCATTATGACGGAGAATTTTTTTCAAACATTTTCATTGAAGACTATATGAAGTATCTTCAAAATGAGCTATTTAATTCATTTTTTCAACCGTTTTCAGATTTTGCGAATTCCAAGGATGACAAAACATGTGTAATTATGTGATGTTATTGGTGTATAACTAGTATTGCGATTGTAAAAAATATATTAAAACCATTGTGATTATGTAGAAAAAGTTTGCTTGCTTCTACAACAGTAAGATTTTACTGATTTGTGCATGATTAATTGTGGATTACACTTTGAAAAGTTATTATTTTCTTAATTGTGTAAATAGTTTGTGTAATTTAAAATATGTTTTTGTAAATAAATAAGTTTAAACATGAAAACTTTTCTGTGTTTTCTTTATGTGTATGTGCGTGTTGATTACTTGCAAAATAAAAATCTATTAAATAAAAAGTGATAAAGTTAGCATACTTGGTCACGATTTAAGGTTCTCGTTTTATACTTATCTTTTATACACTACAAGGTAGAAAGTTAGAAATTTAACAAAATTTATTGAAGCATGTACTATGGAAACATTAATCTACTACATAGAATTAAAATGTTTTGATTAAAATCATAAACTTAAGTGTGATAGGTAAATTGTGTTACATGAGAATTCCCAAAGTACTAATTTTTTATAAAATGAACTTAGCTAAAAAAGTTAGTTTCCATAATTTTATAACTTAATCGATTTTACAGGTTTTTCAAAAATAAAGTTAAGTGAGATAAAGAAACTTAGTATTTTTAAATAAAGATTTTTTAGGTGTTCTTTAATGTAAAGATCTTACCATATTTTACTTGAAGTAACAGAATATTTAAAATCATACACTATGTTTTTAAAACATTAGAGTATTACCTTGGCATATTTTTATAATTTTTATTAAGTAATGGGCTTGAATATTTTTATGAGAAATATCAACTAAGTGCACATGTTACACATTTTACTGATTGAGATGGTTATGCTTACAAATTTTAAATAAATATGCTCTTACTTTTATACATGTTACTTGTTCAAACTAAGTATACTTTTGATTTGTATACGTTTATGAGTTCTCATAAGTTATGAAATTATTTCTCGAAAGGAACTTAGCTATTAGAACTTTGTAAATTTCGTAGAAGTAGTATGCTTAACATGTTTTTGATAAAATAGATTTAAATGTGGTACAGAAATGATCAGCTATTTTAGCATAGATGTATAAACTTATCTTTATGTAAACCTTAACTAATTAAAAGTAATATAATTTATGTCTGTACAAAGTGAGGGACTTAGGCTATTTTTCAGAATTATCAAGTAAAGGATTTTACAAAATACTTAGTAAACTGCATTAATAGATTGTAAGTTGTAATTTTTTTTCTTTTAGAAGTTTTGCACATTGGTATATTTTATGTTCTGATAAGTCGTTGAATATGTTCTTGAAATAAACTAACATATCTGTACTTTGAAAATTTTATAGAAGTGACGAACTTTGGTATTTTTAGAATGTTACGAACTTGATACATTTTTTCTGAAGTGCTAGATATGTGAAATTGTCTTTTTAGAAACATTGAATTATTCATATTAGTACATTTCAGTTACTCTTTCAAGATAACGGACTTAGAATTTTTTACAAATAGCAAGCTAGTAACTTGCTAAACATGCTTCTTGCAATATTTTAAATACCGTTCTTAAAAATTATCAAAGTTGTAACTACTAAAAAGAAATAAACAAATTAAAATATAATAAATTATAGAACGTATTTAAAAATATTTGCAAGAAGCACGTTTAGCAAGTTACTAGCTTGCTATTTGTAAAAAATTCTAAGTCCGTTATCTTGAAAGAGTAACTCAAATGTACTAATATGAATAATTCAATGTTTCTAAAAAGACAATTTCACATATCTAGCACTTCAGAAAAAATGTATCAAGTTCGTAACATTCTAAAAATACCAAAGTTCGTCACTTCTATAAAATTTTCAAAGTACAGATATGTTAGTTTATTTCAAGAACATATTCAACGACTTATCAGAACATAAAATATACCAATGTGCAAAACTTCTAAAAGAAAAAAAAAATACAACTTACAATCTATTAATGCAGTTTACTAAGTATTTTGTAAAATCCTTTACTTGATAATTCTGAAAAATAGCCTAAGTCCCTCACTTTGTACAGACATAAATTATATTACTTTTATTTAGTTAAGGTTTACATAAAGATAAGTTTATACATCTATGCTAAAATAGCTGATCATTTCTGTACCACATTTAAATCTATTTTATCAAAAACATGTTAAGCATACTACTTCTACGAAATTTACAAAGTTCTAATAGCTAAGTTCCTTTCGAGAAATAATTTCATAACTTATGAGAACTCATAAACGTATACAAATCAAAAGTATACTTAGTTTGAACAAGTAACATGTATAAAAGTAAGAGCATATTTATTTAAAATTTGTAAGCATAACCATCTCAATCAGTAAAATGTGTAACATGTGCACTTAGTTGATATTTCTCATAAAAATATTCAAGCCCATTACTTAATAAAAATTATAAAAATATGCCAAGGTAATACTCTAATGTTTTAAAAACATAGTGTATGATTTTAAATATTCTGTTACTTCAAGTAAAATATGGTAAGATCTTTACATTAAAGAACACCTAAAAAATCTTTATTTAAAAATACTAAGTTTCTTTATCTCACTTAACTTTATTTTTGAAAAACCTGTAAAATCGATTAAGTTATAAAATTATGGAAACTAACTTTTTTAGCTAAGTTCATTTTATAAAAAATTAGTACTTTGGGAATTCTTATGTAACACAATTTACCTATCACACTTAAGTTTATGATTTTAATCAAAACATTTTAATTCTATGTAGTAGATTAATGTTTCCATAGTACATGCTTCAATAAATTTTGTTAAATTTCTAACTTTCTACCTTGTAGTGTATAAAAGATAAGTATAAAACGAGAACCTTAAATCGTGACCAAGTATGCTAACTTTATCACTTTTTATTTAATAGATTTTTATTTTGCAAGTAATCAACACGCACATACACATAAAGAAAACACAGAAAAGTTTTCATGTTTAAACTTATTTATTTACAAAAACATATTTTAAATTACACAAACTATTTACACAATTAAGAAAATAATAACTTTTCAAAGTGTAATCCACAATTAATCATGCACAAATCAGTAAAATCTTACTGTTGTAGAAGCAAGCAAACTTTTTCTACATAATCACAATGGTTTTAATATATTTTTTACAATCGCAATACTAGTTATACACCAATAACATCACATAATTACACATGTTTTGTCATCCTTGGAATTCGCAAAATCTGAAAACGGTTGAAAAAATGAATTAAATAGCTCATTTTGAAGATACTTCATATAGTCTTCAATGAAAATGTTTGAAAAAAATTCTCCGTCATAATGACAAGTGCATTTTTTCTCGCATATCTCTCTTGCAATATACGACATGTCAACCGTAAACCATGCTTTACTACTTATAAGACCCTCTCGCTCATCAATATGTGATCTATTCGAACAGGCATGTATCCTATGCGAAGAATGATCTTGAACCCGGCCTATGTTTTTAAAAATTTCCTGATGTACTATATCCATTAATTGTTGTTTAGCTTCATCGTAATTACAATGGGGTTCACGGTTACATTTTTGCGGCTTTAATTTTAAAATTAAATGAGGCAGGGTCGTCGTATATAGCGTTTTTAAAATGCATTCCAATATTTCATTTCTCATTTCGCAAAGTTTTTTTACTTGATCATTTAAAAGTGTTAAGGAAATTGGATTTAACGTGAATGAATCTGCGGTTTTGTAAATTTGTTGTAAGATGCATTTTCCATCATCATTAAATACAGATAATTGATTATTACAAATAAAAGAGCTATTGCTATGACCTATATTAAAATCTAATAGTTTTACAATAAATTCGATCCATGTGGAAGGGTTCATCACGACTCCCTGACCGGTTGGTATATAGTCTAATTGGGCATTCTGAATAAATTGTCTAATATGGATCTTCAAGTCAGTTCTTTCATCGTGAAGTGAAACGTAGATAAGTCTTTCCAAGTGCCATGTACTATTTACAGAAGCATATAAGCTATGGTAAAGATGATCCGTCCAATCGTCCAACTTTGCCCTTTTCGGGGAAGGCTCATAAATGTACATTTTGGCAAATGTAAGGTTAATGTGCGGGTCTGTCACATAAGGTTCAGAAGGAATACCATGCGTTAAAAGTTTGTTGGTTGGGGGATATATCTTACACATTGAGCCATGTTCTAATTTAATGGTAGCGGTTTCACAGTTCGCTGGTTTAAAATCCAAAGTTCGTTTAGATCCAAAACTTACAATGCATACACCTGATGATAGGTCTAGATTAAAATCTTCGTAGTTGCCGTCTTCAATTTTAGGTTGTTCTTCAGAGCCAAAGTTCACTTGTACCATATTAAATTCATAATTTGTCACTTTCTGTAGATCTTCACGTATTTTTTGCAAAATGGGTATCCAAGAGTAAACAGTGACTGTTGCTCCAGGTAAACTGTAATTGATTCCTTCATCAGCAAAAGTAATTACTTTACGGGTCGAGGAAATTTTCTTTTCACTACTTTGCAGGGGTAACTGAAACAATTCTTGCTGTAGCACATCAACATCACTTTCAGTACAAAACTCGGAGGAAATTTCCTTTTCAATACTTTGCAGGGGCTTTACATCTAAAGGCAATTGTATTATTTCTTGCAGCAACACATCAGCATCACTTTGAGTATAAAACTCGGGAGTGTATTCAAGCAAACACATTTTTGGAACTCGGCGAAAAATCAATTAAAACACACGTCTTACGTATAGGCGCACACAGTGCAAAGGGAGTCTCGCAACACACACCTGACCACTTTATCTAACTAAAATGTCTCTATACTGATTCTTTAAAAAAATCACGTGATTACCCAAGCGCCCTCTACCTTAAAACTTTCTCAACCCAGTAGATATTGCATCATCTAACTTGTCTTAGCCTGTTACAAAGAGTTGCCCCTAATTGCAAATAGTACATCCTGCCAGAAACCTACCGGATATAAAATCAACACAGATTTGCACACGTCACTATCACGTGTCTTCTGCGCATGTCACTTCCTTATCTCTTATCTGATCTGTGATACCTGATAAGAGAAAATCAGTTGCCGTTAAATTTGTAGAGTTTGTAGGTTGTGCGTAGGTAAGTTCTCCTGCAACGGATACCTAAGAATTCTTTAGCCGAGCTGACCGATGTTTTGTCCGCATGCAACAAGAGTGTTGTCCGGTATTTTTCAGGTATTATAATTGTTTATATTTTTTCTGATATATGTTGTGATTAGCTATCTTTTTAGAGTAATCAGTTTAGTTTATTAACAGGTTTTCATTAATAATTTCAGTTTATGACTTTATTAAAAAAATTTTAGTTTATTATTGTAAAAATTGTTTTAGTTTATGAATTTATTAAATAAAAATTTTAGTTTATTATTGTAAAAAATTGTTTTAAACAATAAGTTTAGTTTATGCATTTATTAAAAGGATGTCTATGTAAAATTTAAGTCTATAAAAAAATTGAGTGTAAAAATTTTGATATGTTTAATTTATTAACAAGTTTTAATTAATAATTTTAGTTTATGACTTTATTAAATAAAAATTTTAGTTTATTATTCTAAAAATTGTTTAAACAATAATTTTAATACCTATTTTATACGTGAATACTCATTCATCTGCAATGTCTATAATTTATTACTGTTATTTATCAAAACTTAACAAAAATAATTTGCTTTAGTACAATGATCTTTGCTAATTGTTTCACAGAAATTAATTTAATGATTCATTAGTTTCCTAAACTACGTAAAATATATTAATCGTTGTAGCTTAACTTTGATATTTTAATTTAGGATATAATGCCCATGTTTACAAAAAGGATAGATTTTTATTGAAATGGCTTTAATCTAACATGATTTTAATCCATAAGTCCCCATTTTTGAACGCAGAATGAAACACGTGTCCCCACAATTCGGTATTCCCCTAGCACCCTCCCTGGTTTTATCTTATCGGTAAACTGGGCAACTCTTATTGTACCGGCTCTGTAGAGCCTCAAGGCACTTTCTTATCTCTCTCAATTTCTGTTATCAGCAATATCACATGCACGTGGATTTTACTTCAATCATTGTTTTGTGAATTATGTGAGTATTTTTATTATTATTATTATTATTTCGCGTGTACAAGTACAGGTTAAGTGTAATATTTTCTATTATTTTAGTTACATATAAGTTGATACCGTAATTCTAATTGAAAATAATTATGTGGTTCTTATAGTTTGGTAATTATATTTTCCACTTTTGATGTGTTGTACTTTTAAGTGTGATTTTTTGTTATTGTTAATGCATGTTTTTCTGTATTTTGATGTTTTGCAAAATTTTAAGTTGGTAATCCAGTGTAATTAATAGCAATAGGCATTATCGGTAGAAGTACTTTAAGCAGTTTGTATACAAAAACTGCGGTTTGAGGGATATATGGTGAAAGAGCTTTCTACAAGTGGCAGCTGGGACGGAACTTAGAGTTAATGTATTTTAAATCATTACTCTATTTTCCGTACTTGCTAGCCGTATAGATGTTGGTACTTTGTCCAGAGACTAAAAGATTTCGCAAGATGTGGCTTCACGTAAGTAAAAACCTTGTATTTTTTTTAGTTCAAGTAATGATTTGCGATTAAAACTATCATTTTATCTAAGTAGTTGAAAGATATTTATGTACATGCGGTATACAACTGTGGTAAAACGCATCTTCAATTTTTATTTCCAATAGTTCATCTTTCTAACAATAGTACTATCCACTCTAAAAGATATGTGCTAGTTATGCTCACCTTTCTATAAAATAGGTTAAGTACATACCTCTAAAAATATTAATGTATGCATAAAATTATGCTTTCATAGTCAAACTAAAATGAGTGTCGCACATAAACAATCTAACTCGTATCGTATTGAAATTCTATAAATCATGTTACTCTACTTGTGATATACAATTCGTATCGTATTCAAACTCTATAAATCATGGTACTCTACTTGTGATATACAGTAAAAGTATTTTGTAGGATTACTAAAAATGCAATTTTTTCTCTAATTGATCTATAGAAAATATAAGCTAGTATAATCGCTGTCTAAAATCTATCAGAAATGTGTGGGTAAGAAAAAATGTTTAGATAAATACTTTGTTTGTTTGTGTTTTAAGGCAAACCTGCAAGCGGGGGTATCTGCTTAGGATGAGGGGTGCCTTGGTAGTAGGACTTTCTAAGGGGATCTAACGCGTATTCATGCATTTCATATACGAAAACTTGAGTTTTGGGGGGTATATGGCTAAAGTGGTTTTCTTGCAATAAAATATAAGACTATATCATTATTTGTAAAAATCCTTCTATGGTATAATTTTCTCACTTCCCTAACAGTAGATTAAATTTGTAAAAAATGTATGGGTATCCTAAATCCTACTTTAATGTTAAACGGCTACTTAACAAAAATACGGTATACAAAAAATTAAAACTCTTGATTAAAATTTTTTTTCTTGATAAATTAAAAACACTTGATTAAAATTTTTTCTTGATAAATTAAAAACATTTGATTAAAAAAATATTTGTTGTAAAATTATTTAACTTAAATTAAAACTCTTGATTAAAAAAAATATTTGTTGTAAAATTATATAACTTAAAATTAAAACTTGGTAAAAAATATGTGTTGTAAAATTATTTCACTTAAAATTAAAACTTGGTTAAAAAATAAATTAACTCTTGATTAAAAAAATATTTGTTGTAAAATTATTTAACTTAAAATTAAAACTTGGTTTAAAAAATAAATTAACTCTTGATTAAAAAAATATTTGTTGTAAAATTATATAACTTAAAATTAAAACTTGGTAAAAAATATGTGTTGTAAAATTATTTCACTTAAAATTAAAACTTGGTTAAAAAATAAATTAACTCTTGATTAAAAAAATATTTGTTGTAAAATTATTTAACTTAAAATTAAAACTTGGTTTAAAAAATAAATTAACTCTTGATTAAAAAAATATTTGTTGTAAAATTATATAACTTAAAATTAAAACTTGGTAAAAAATATGTGTTGTAAAATTATTTCACTTAAAATTAAAACTTGGTTAAAAAATAAATTAACTCTTGATTAAAAAAATATTTGTTGTAAAATTATTTAACTTAAAATTAAAACTTGGTTTAAAAAATAAATTAACTCTTGATTAAAAAAATATTTGTTGTAACATTAATTATTTAACTTAAAATTAAAGTTCGTAGGCCTCCTGGGGATGTTGTACGTTTCTTTGCTCCACATAGTTAATTATTATTTAAAGAAACAAAAACAACAACGCATCTGCTGTGCTACGCCCTGTCTCCATTCATGCGAGGCTAGCGTGATGGGGAAAGGCACAGTAAGAATTTTTATTTGAAATGAGGCGGTAGACGAATTCTACCGGGCGGCTGGTGGGTCCTCATTTTATAATAATATTTTTTATTTCAGGTTTAATTCATATAGCTTATTTAAAATTATGTCAAAGTCTCTTATTTTGATACTAAATGTTAAAGTCCCTTATTTTTCATGAGAGAATGCATCGCAATCTGTAAATTTTTCCAAGTCTCCTTATTTCAAAAATATGTCACAATCTGAAAAAAATTACAAGTACCCTTATTTGAAAAATATGTCACAATCTGAAAAAAATTACAAGTCCCCTTATTTGAAAAAAAGGAAAAAAATTCTTATCAATCCTTTGAACATCCGGTCTTAGCATCCGCTCCCCACATCCGGTCCGACCACGCCCCCCTTCCCCGCTCAACCCAGGGAAAGCAGTTATACAGTTGCGCTCGGCTGCGGCGAATTAACATGGCTGCGGCTGGGGTGAACTCTTGATTACCTACTACTGATATGCCACTTTTCGAAACTTTTTTTGCCGTGGAATTCCATGTTGAAGAATTTTTTCCGAAAGTTTTATAAAAGGCACCTTTATTTCTTTTATTGCGGTGCGTAATACAGCTTAGAAAGAATCCTCCTGAATTTTTTCGAGCCCCTAATGCAATTAGCTTATTCTGTTTTGTGTACTTAGACCGTGAGGGAGATTTTATTTTTTCGAACTGCACCCTTAAGTAGAATAAAAAGGTTTCCTGTTCGATTTCATCTATATTCAGAAAATAAAAGAAACCATCGACAAATATTCACACGTGGTAGTGAGTGGATAATACGTCAAACAAGTAACCGATTTCGACCCACCACTTAAGACCATCGTGCACATGCGGCGTACGTGCAAGTTAAATCCGTGATTCCGAAAGTCTTTTTGACTGTCGCTAGCAGTTTCCAAGGGATGCAAATATTCAGAAGTCCCTCATATTTTGACGAGTAAATTATATTGGAAAATGCAAGTTTCTTCAAACGACACATTTCAGTGTTTTTCTCTGTCCTGGAAAACAAGCAAGAAATATTGAAAATAAAATAAAGAACATATATTCTTATGGCCATCATTGACGTATATGAGCAAGGGTTGCGAAAAATAATTCTTCCTGACTGGGTTCTGCTGAGTTGGGGGAGGGGGGGCGACTAAGCCTTTCCTACAAAAATTTCAGCCCCATTCTAGAAAAGTTTACATTGCAAGAGTATGAGATGGAGGGGTTCAAATCACATTTCTCGAAATATTTAAAAAAAAAAAAAAAAAAAAAAAAAAAAAAAAAAAAAAACATTCATTTAGCTTACAATAATACTAACTTTAAGTGGAACTATACACATAATTTTGTTGAATGTAAGGGAAAAAGGGTACCAATATGAGAGGAAATTAATTTAATTAGAAAGCAATATTTCTGAATCCTTTTAAAATTTTATTAGTCCTCCTTTGTTTTTCAAAACTGGCTGCACGTGCTATGTCAAGCAATTTATGTGTGGTCTTAAGATCTCATTTATGATTACCACACATAAATGACAAATTATTATTTTTCTTTATTGTAATTTATTCTTCCGTATGATATTTACCTTTTTAAAAATTTTAAAAATTAAAAGAAAAGAAAGAAGAATGAAAGGACACAAAAGTAAAATGGACAATATTAGTATAATGAATTAATAACCCAACAATAAAACTAACACACTTATTGTGTGTTAAAAAATAAATTGCTCATAAAAGTAGAAAATAACAAAGAAAGCATATTTTATACGATTTAAAATTTTATAACTATGCCTAAAGCTATGCCTAAAATTTTATAACTATAACTAAAGCAAAATGACTAGAAAATGTAAACATATATAGGACCGTAAAAATAGGGAGACATGGTGGGGCAAATAGGAAAATGGTTAAGTTCTGAAAATTTTTGAGCTAAATCTTTTTTAAAAACTGTTTTAACAACACATTTTTTTAATGTTGAAGAGATCGTGTGACTATAGTATTAATTTCCATCTTGTGTGCCTCTCCAAACACGTACTGTGTTCCTGTTCCCCAAAGCGCCGGCCTCGTCAAAATGTAATTAGCGATTTTCGAAACTGCCCCTCTACTGTTCCTGGGAATGTTAAAAAGAAGTATTGCCATCTCACAGCATGTGGTGTCCAGCCAGACTCCGTTTTCTAAGAAAAGGGGACAGGTTCTCGAAGATCCCCTCCACGGTAAAGCGGCAGCGGCATCAATCTGCTGAGAGTCTGGAGGAGAGAGGATAGTCTGTTCTGCTCTACTATATTCACCCATACAAAGTAAGTTAACTTTACACTTTTTTTAGCTACATAAATATCTTGCACTAATACTTTTTATAAGAATGTTTTTCATTATCAGAGCCTGATCATAGGTGGACGGGGCCCCGGGGAAAGAGGTTATTTTAGGCCCCCTATACTGTCACAAGTATTTTAACTTATTTTTGTTTGCTGTTGCATTTTCCCGACATAAAAATAAAACATTTTTAAAGATTACTAAAATTGAATTAAAAATTACCTATTTATTTATACTTATTTAGAACAAGATTATGCATTTAAAAGCGATTTTAATATTTTTTTAGCCCGTTTGTATTATTAGGTGCGATAATTCAAGGAATGGCAATTACGAGGCACGCGAGCAAAGTTCCTCACTCCAAAAAAATTTTCTTCATACACCAAAATGTTCGAAATTTTCTTTACTTCATCATGAAATAAAAAATGTTAACTGATGGATATTTTGTAATAAGCATATATATATATGTGTGTGTGTGTGTGTGTGTGTGTGTGTGTGTGTGTGTGTGTGTGTGTATGGCCATACCATACGTTTCCAAAAACTCCTAACTTCTTGTTTATGGTCCATGAGTCTTAAAGACCATTGAATTAGAAGAGCAGTAAATAAATCCCTAAGTCCATTTATTGTCAAAAATTATGCTATAGATATTACAAAGGAAATTTAGTTGCAAAAATTTTATTATTGCAGTATTTATGAATATGTAATAAATCATGATAACAATAAATCGGGAGATTTGGGAGCCCTTATTTTTCTGTGGCACAGGGCCTATAGTCCTGCATGCCCGTGTAATAATCAGGCTCTGTTCATTATACTAAAAAATTTCTCAATTTCAGCTGCCAAATTATGTTTTATTAGCAAATCATTCTATTTTTGATACTGATGGTTGGCTTATATATTATATATAAGAAGGCTATTTCACTTTATAAAAAATTCCTTTGGTTCCAAAATCACATAAAGAATATATTTCATTTGAAATTTAGAATTCTTAAATGTTATTGATGTATACTAAAATATCAACTTTTTAATAATGTAGATAATTGATCATTTTATTTATTACTTTGTTCATGCAGCTAAGTGCCTAATACCTTAAATATTAAATGAAGTTAGTAAACTGTACATTTTTATTTGATTATTTGGCTTATTTTCAGAAATAATTTGTTGTGTATTGCTTTTAAAAATTACTCAGTTGATTTTTTTTTAAATTTTCTCATGCACTTGAATTGCTATGCTGCAAATTAAAAGTCAAATTTTAGGGTCTGGTAAAGTAAATGGAATTTTAAGAAGTGTGCAACTCTAAATCTTAACGAATAAATTGTAAAGAAATTACTATTTGGTCTTCACTAAAGAAGATTTTTTTTAAATAATAATTTTTTAAAAATAATTATTGATGTAGACCAAAATCTGAGGTCAAAGTTTTTGATGACTAATTTCAGTTTTTTCCATTCCTTCTTCAGAATAAATATTTTTTCTTTAGCATTGTTTTTTTTTAACCTACAATCCCATGAGAGTGAAAATTTATACCTACTTTAATTAAAAATTAATTTTTTAACCTTATCCCCCCCCCCAAAAAAAAATCATTTAAATTTTTTCACTTCGAGTACAGATTTGGATATGATTGAAAAAAAAAAGCAAAGGAATTAAAAGTTGAAACAAAGAATACTCTGATTAGTTTAAAAATATTTATGAAAGCAAACAAGAAATAAACTTAACATTCTAGAATTTAAAAAAAATAAATAAAAGCTTTGCAATTACTCACAGAACCTTTAAAAACTTTTACCTTTCTTTGAAAAAATATTCTAGATATTGTAACTGCTTTTCAGATATTCTGCTCTTCTCTATGGCAAAGTTGCTTTTTTTTTTGGGGGGGGGGACAACTAATGTATTTAGAATCGTATAAATTATTTGCTTAATATTTATATATTTTCATAATATGAAAGTTACTTTATTAAGCTTTCCTTTTAGAAATATGTATTTAGTTTAACATATTTTAATAATATTAAGGTGTAATTTACATTTATGAGCCCTAATCTCAGTATGCTTTAATACATCTGCTTAAAATATCCTGTGTTGTAAGTTTTCAATGTTTTTTAGGTGTTTTATGTTTGAACAGAAAATATTTTTGACATTCTTTTATGTTTTCGTATCCATAAGTCATAATTGCTTAACTGTTTTGAATAACAATTGCAATGTTTCGTAAGATTTCATTTTTCTGCATAATTACTTAAAGGAAAAAAAGAATTAAAACAATTCTACTATGAATGTGTGTCAGTGGCGTAGCCAAAGGGTGGGGGATAGGGGGTCACAACCTCCCCCCCCCCCCCTATGAGGAATTTTTTGCCTTACAAAATGTATATTCTTCACTCCCTTATCACACACGCGTATAGGTATATATGAGTTGAAGTAGTCGTAACCGCCCTCCCCATGAAAAATTTCTGGCTACGCCACTGGGGTGTGTGTATGTATATACTCGTATATATATGAAAGATGTTTTCCAAAACAAACACTAAAAGTAAAAAAATGATTATATTTTATAGAAATTTTTTTACTAATCTAAATATACGGAATTTTACAATTTGTAGTATTTGTTAGTAATTTTTCAAATATTTTTTTAATCCTGGAAAAATATGTTATTTAGATATTCATTTTTAATATTCATGCAACAGGTTTATTGGAAAACTTTTGAAACATTTGCCATTTTTATGCAATATATAAATGTTGTAATCAGTGTTTGTTATATTACATAGTTGTGATATAACACTAATTTCAATGTAAGAAATTTTCTGCATTGCATTATGCATTAATTATATATAATTATTATTTTAAATTACTTTACGAATAATTATCAATAATGTCGCAAACTTTACGCCATGCATAATTACATATATATTGCTATTTTTTGATTCACATGTGATTTCGTCTTTTTCTGGTTTTCTTGAAAGGCATCCCTGTTTAGGCTTGCCATATATTTCTAAGGCCAAACGAGGACAAAACATATTTTTGTGGGGTCTTTAGTATAATTTCATTACAACGAATTTAAAGAGAAAATTGAACTGGTAATTCTGGAAAATTCATTAAAGGGAAATTTCATTTATTTAATTAGTTCTAATGATTTTCTTTAATAAAAATATTTATTCGTTAATCGGAAATATTAATAAAAATTTAGTTTATTCTAATGAGATTTTACAGCATTTTAAAAATTATTTTATAAAGTAAATTAAAAATCTTACATTACTGGAATATTCAACTTTATTTATTTAGTTGCATTTTTCATTAGACATGACTGTTTGTTATGATGACATCATAAAAGTTACAACACGAAAGTTCAGAAATAATTTTGACGTTTAGAAGATGCTTAACATTACATACTGAAGGTCTATCCCCTTTCTGCAGAAAAATTTTCCCCGTTACAGATGTCCCAGGCAAAGACACCCTAAACTACTTTGAACAATTTAGAACAAACTATTTAGAATGTTGCGACATGTAGTATCAGTCTTCTGTAGAGCTTTGAAAAATAGCTCTCCACTTCTCTTCAGACCCCACAATGGTCCATTGCATAAAGTATTGGAAATGATAGATGGCTGAAGTGGTTCTCTGGCTAACCGCATGGCTGTTGATCTAATGCTCTGGCGTTTCGGGTGGTTTTCTCCATATGTCACATAAATTAACATAAGCATCGCAAGCTGCTGATTATTGTGGAGGGGAGGGGGGTGGAGAACAAAACATGCTCTTTTTTCTCAATCATCATTAAAATTTTATCATTAGTAAGGCAAAATATTGGAGGGATGTGTCCCCTCGCCCATGAGCATTAGAACCCTTTAAAAAGTCCTCTTCCCAAGGCACCCCACCTTCTGCAGATACCTGATGTGGAGGTTTTCCCTAAACACACTACACTCTACACTACACACTTTTCTTCAATGGTGTCTGGAACCTCTGAATTTGAACCACCCTCAATAATCCCGGATTTTCTCAAATCCCACGCATTATCCCTGTATAGCACTTAAAAAAAAGAAGACTATAATCCCAGACATCTCCTAAGCCTATCCCTCTTTAAAAACAATTGTTTATAAAATGGTCCTTTTTTCGTCAGAAATGCTCCTTTTTCCCCTTTTCTAGATAGAAAATTTAGTGGAATTCCTGTAATATTATAGAACCCTCTAAAATGCCCTCCGCCCGAGGCATCGCCTTTTGGTAGATAGCCCTCGAGTAGCTTTGCTATAAACCCACACACACACATTTTTTTTTTTTTTTTTTTTTTTTTTTTCAGTCCTTTTATATTCCTGAAAAACAGATGGACTACTATTATTTAGATTGCCAAAGTAAGTTATTTGACAAATTAAATTTGATGCTTACGTTTTATATCGCTAAAGTAATATAATCGTGTTGTATGAACTTAAAACTTACATAATAGCTGATGACTGTATGTTTAATAAAGTAAATGAGTATAACACTTGATTCACATGGTACCTTGTTACCATACATTTTGAAGCACAAATTCTGTATAGTGTCTTCGTGGTAGGGGTTTAGCACTCAAAAGATACAAACAAGTTCAGCTGATTTACAGAGAGAAAACCGAGCGCTAACCTTTTAGGAATTTGTGTGAGTAAATGTGATCGTTTCCCCTGTGGACTATTAACAAGTTATTTGTTACTTATTAAGGCCAATCAGCCCAAAACTTGGTAGTTATCAACTTGAGAAAAATAAACTTGTTTATTTATAAATTTGTTTATTCACTTTCAGATTTATAAATTTCATATAAAATTTATTGTATTCGTTCTAACAAAACATTAATTTTAATTAAATATTTATTACATTCAGGTGGTTCAATTTTTGCAGCAAGCGACTTCATCATTTTCATGGACAAGGTTCCAGTAAAGCGGACAAAAAATTTCGTCGGTGCTGTTTCAAGAATACCCCTATAATTGGAATTTATACAACGGTAAATGGTGCCTTTTTTCTTTCTTTTCCTTTTATATATTCATCATAAATGTAGTTTGTGCAATTTTCTATGCTTAGTAGTATGCATATCACAGGGATATTTTACAACATGAATAAGCTAATTTGTTGCTCTAAATGTACACTGGAAGCATGGATTGACAACATCAAGATTATTTTTTCATATGCGTTATTACTCCATTTATTATTATTATTATTCTTTTTTTAATTTACCCCCTTTTTTCCTAGCTCGATAGCATTCATTTGTAGAATAATTAACTTATTATTTAGCTTTCAACAATCTGATACCATGAATACTTATTAATTCCTGTATTAATCTCATTCGTTTTCTGAAAATTAATAAACACGTCACTGCAATTTTTCACAAAGTACGGTATATTAAAATACGAAATTTAATTTTTATGTGGTCCCTCTTTTCCTATCACTAATATTTAGAATATGTTGCTTAGTGTCTAAGAAACAAAATTAAAAAGATAAAATCATATCTCTAAGTGTAAGTTTCGGTAAGTAAAATTTTAATTTCACGAAATTGAAGGCGTTTAATTGTCTTTTCAAATAAATAGATCATTATTTAACTTTTATCAATTTACAGTTTGTCCCCTAAGTTTAAAGAAACGTTTTTCTTCTTTTTCACTTTGCAGTATAATGAATTTATTGCTTTATTGTGATTTAAAATTACTTAATTTACACCAATTAACAAGGCAAACGTATTTCCATGTATATTTTTATTTTATGTAATTACTCTGTTTAAAAATTAAGAAACAAAGCATTATAAAGGATGTGTCAAAAAGATTGAAACACGCTTTATTTTTTTAGCAATAAAAGTAAGTGGTGTAAATTACAAAAATGTTTAAATTAAGGTAGAAAATAAAGTAATAAGTTTACAAAATTGTAATTATAACGCTCACCAATCTTCAAAATGTTGCACTTTTTGAATTAGAAAAATATTATTCGACTCACATAAGAATGATTTTAAAAACCGCACATCTGTATTTTTAAAACTGAAGAAGTTATGTTTGTCCAACACTGTGAGTCCCTAATACTGTGAATGGGCACCATCTATCACAGGGGAAATGATATTTTTTGACGTATCACAAAAAAAGATAGAACTGGATGATATTAGCCATATGCAGCTCATGGGCCCCATAAGGAGTACGACTGCTTTATAGCATACTTCATTTAGATTCATGTGGTAAAAATTGTCGACACACATTAGCATATTTTTGATCATAAAATTTTTACCGTCAGTTTATGGTCTCTATTTTACGGAAAAGTGGCATAAGTCAGATTTTTTCTTTCAACGTGATTCAGTACATTTTAAAGATACAGTTATACAGATATGCGGTTTTTTAAAATGATATCTCCAAATTAAACACAACAATTTTCTGATTGACGAAATTTGTGTAAGAGCCAAAATTAAAATTTGTAACTTTTTGAAAATGAATGATAGGAATATTTCATTAAAGTAACCTTAATTCCTACTTTATTTTAAACATTTTTTTTTTCAATTTACACTGATCACTTATCTTTAACAAGAATAAAAGTAAAGAGCGTTTCAATCTTTTTGGGACGTCTGTATATGTGGCAGTCATTTCGCTAAACAATTTTTTCTAAATTTAACACAGTTACAAAAAATTACTCTAAAATTTTTTAAGTTCTTGAAATTAAAATTTGCCTTTGATATCAATATAACCATCAGTTTAAAATCAATATACTAATATTGTTCAGTAATTTTAATTTAATCTCATCATAAAGATATATCTACGTTTGGAGTAACTTTTATTAAATGCATTGGAATTACGCTATATGAAATGTATTTAAGTACAGTCAACAGCAAATATTAGTACAGGCAACAGTATTATCAGAATCTATAACCACATTACAACATATATGTCAGATAATAATGTACTTATAAGAGAGATACTACTGCTGTTTTAATTTCATTTGTAATTAAAGTGTATAATATTTTTTTCTCCTTGAAATGTAAGATATATTTTCTTTTGCAGATGCTTAGCGGATATAAATCCTGATAGAGGAACGAAGTATGGAAAGAAAAAACTAAAAATGCTGTGAACCCCAAAAATTTAAAATTAGTAATTTAATCCAATATAAAATCTTAAAATTGTAATTTCTTGTTATTTAATAATGTCTTACAATAAATTTCTGTTATTTTGAATTGTATGTTTACTCTCTGATTTTTTTTCTCATGATGGATTTTTTTTTATGACAGTAGATTTGTCAGCACAGCATTTTTATAAAATAATACAATTCGAATAAGTCAATTTATTATTCGGAATTGTTTTTGTGTGTATGCTACAAGTTTAATAATTGCATTATACACACTATCATTTTAGAGAAAAAAATATAGTACCAAAAAAGATTTTTAAAATTAAATATTTGATGTTTTTTGTTAATGTGCTTAAAATTTAGATATCAGAAAGCAATTTATATCAGTAGATATCAGTTGTGTTGCCACTCATTGGCAAAACTTTAACTCCAGGAATGTCACTCTAATTTTTGTAATTTTTATCTTTCAATAATATTGATACAAAATGAAGCAATATTCATCGTTGATATAAGACAATTTAACTTATGTTTAATTACTGTAGATAGGTTTAAGCTGAATACAATAATTTCAAATTTGATTTAGAATTCTATTATCTGTATGAACAAAATAAATCTAATTACTTCCCCTTGTATTAATATATATTGGTAATATACTAATATATATTAATTAATATTTGCTCTCTTTTATAGCAGAACAATGGTTCAACATATGAATTCTACCAATTAAAATTGCAATGAATTTACTTTGTACGCATTAGTGAATTATTTATATCTATTATCTTCGTTTTTAGGAAAGTTTACTAATTGTGAGCAGTCGTTAAAGGATATAGGGTTTTCATTGGGGAAAGTAGAATAGTTTTTTATTGTTCTATTTGTTTAAAAAAAAAGAGAGCAAATCCGGCTCATGCGTTTTCCATAGACCAGGAACGTAGATAGAAAAAAAATTGGGGGGTGGGGTGGCTCAAAGTGGAAAAGTAAAAATTCTCACAAAAAGGCTTGATTATTATCAGTTTGCTAACAAAAATTCAAATTTCGAAAGTCGCCCGGCCTCTTTGAGCCAACCTTTTGGCTGCGTCTTTACCTCAGATATTGCCCGACTTTGAGAGGTGTCCGGATTGGGAGAATTTCACTGTACTTGCAAAAGGTATATATGTACGATTTATACATTATGCATACTATGACGGCAAGAAAAATCTGAGAACAGTTGGCTCCTATACGTTACACTATTTTAGGGTCCTGCAAATAGCCTGCTAGGTTACTGAATTATAATTTATAATGCTATGTGGAATTTATGTACACAGAAGAAATAAAAGTTCCTATTTATATATAGTACATAACTCTTAAAATGTTTGTCTCGTACAAAAAAGATAGAAATCAAAAATTTAAATTCAAAGTGTAAGCAATATTCTCATAAAATCAACGTTCTTCTAAATTTCACTTTTAATTTTTTTCAAGGGTTTGCTGCTTTTAATAATGTTTAGAAATTATGGTTCTAATTGCATTATTTTAATAATATTCAGTGGAGGATACAAATTTACTCGTAAGTAGCACCTGATTTATAACAGTGTTCCCCTAACATTCTCCAAATCAGTTTTTTTTTTTTTTTTTTTTTTTTTTTTTACAATGAGCTTATATAATTAATTATTTTTCTAAGAAAACTGATCCTGGGAAGAAAAAACATACACACAAAAATTGAAATAAAATAAAAAAATTGAAATAAAATAAAAAATTAAATGAACAGAAAAATGTTAATTGTGTAACGTTTCAGAAAGTATTTTGTTGAGAGGAATACAGAAACATGTTATCTTATGGATGTTTAAGATATCACGTTTCTAAATCAGTATATTGTCAAATTGTACATTATGGTCAATTTATGAGTATATTGTCAAATAATTTTTTCTACTTAGATATGGAAACGATTGTTTGACGGGATTTTCCCGAAGTCTTCAAAATACATAACTGTATAATAATATATAGGAAATTTAGAGAAAAAGATAACCAAAGATAAGATAATACAAAAAAAAATTGTTTAAATTAAAAAAAATTGATATTTTAAATAATAATGTCACATTAACAAAAATATTTGATATTTTTGTTAATGTGACATAATGTATTATGTCAGAAAATTTATTATTTGTCAATAATTAAAAGTTAATGTGTTAATTTAGGCATCAGAGGTCAATTTTATATCAGTAAAATTTGTGTTGTCATTCATTAGCAAAACGTTAACTCCAGCAATGTTACTCTAATTTTTGTGACTATCTTTTCCGTTATGTAGTAATAATATTGATACTTAACGATGCACTGTATGTACTGTATATAACTGTACAATACAAGAAAACTTTCTGTTAAATAACGGAAAAATTGAAATACGGAAACTTTATAGACCTAGGAAATTACCCTGATAATAACGGAAAAGGTAAATAACCAAAATACGTTACAATGCTGAAAAATGTCCCGTTCAAAAACGGAAAAAATAAAATACGGAAGTCCGTTCAAATACCGTTCAATCTGTGAAAAAACGGAAAAAGCAAAATACGGAAATTATTAATTTCACAAAATTTATCCGGTAAAAAACGGAAGATTTAGAATACTGAAATATGTTATTGTACCGAAGAATATCCTGTAAAAAAACGGGAAAATCAAAATACAGAATTTTGTTATTTCACGGAAATTATGCAGTAAATAACGGAAAACCCTTAAAACGGAATTTTGAAAATAACGGAAACTGTCCAGGAATTTACAGAAATAAAATTCCGTAAATATACGGAAAAAGTACTGGCGTCTGAGCTGCCAGTACTTTTTCCGTATTTTCACGGAAATTTTTTTTACAGTGTACAGTCAAATCATTTTAAGTGCACTAGCGCCTGAACGCTACCTTCGATGGAGTTGAATGAAATTTATCTAAACATTTAGTCAAGATCCAGCATTCAGAAAGTCGAATGGAGTCACTCCAGATTTTTTTACTATTAATTTAATGTAGTAGTTAATAACTTTGATTAAAGGTGTTGTCAAAGGGTTCAAAGAATCAGAATCTCTCTCACGGCATTTGTACACAAATTAAAATAAACTAATTACGAGACTCGAAAAAATTTCAGTGTGATTCTTCATTAGCTGCACTACACCGTAATAAATGAAAAAATGTGCTCTTTTTATGAATCTTTCTGAAAAAATTCTTCCACGCACGTGGAACTGTACAGCAAAAACTTTCAAGGGGTAACTCATCCTACCAATAAGAATTTTTTCTGAAAATTTATCTACTGATACAGGTTTATCATTTATTACGGGGCGTATAGCACAACTTGTAAAGAGAAATTCTAAAAATTTAAGTGCTTGGCTTTAGTTTTTTTATATTTATGTTCCAAAATCACATTTTTTTTTCTTTTTTCGAAATGCACCGTTAATATGATCTACAAGGGCGGATCTAGAAACTTGTTTCGGAGGGGGCGCAAATCGTAAATACTTTTATCTAGTGTAAAGTGCACTTAATATTGGTGAAAACCCCATTTATCTAGTATAAATGTGCTTTTCTCGGAGGGGGCGCTCGCCCCCTGCGCCCTCCCCCTGGATCCGCCTTTGATGATCTATTTGGTCGCTTTTATTTTTTAATTTTTGGAATTTTTGAATTTTTAATCCGCAATCCTGGGCCAGTTTGGGCCGGGCCGGCCCTACAAATTCAAGAGTCATCACTCTCGGGCCGGGCTGGGGGGTCTCATTTTCAGGCCCGTGCAGGTTTCTTAAAGCACTGAGTGTAATTACCGGCGTATGTTGAATACTCGCCAGAATCATAAATTCCTTGTTTTCTTACGAAATTGTACTTCTATAAGAGAAAACTCAAAAAGGAAACAAACCACTTAATTACATTTCTATTGCTTGTAGAAGCTCGATATGGTAAAACCGACAAAGCCTGAAGATTGCGAATATTTGAACGAATATAAGAAAGGAATACCGTGCCGATCAGATTTATTGCCCAAGAAAATCAAAGAATTGGCCGCCATTCAAAACACGAAGTCGGAATTTGTTATTGGATTTTGCAAGGTAAGTTGAAATACGGTGTGACAACATGCATACATAATTAAAGTTTTCCATATTCATATAGTTGTTTACGGTCATAACTATTTATTAGAAAAAAATATGAATCACTTTTAATTAATTAATAGAGAATGAAAAAGCAACAAATGGTATTAAAAAAAATCTTAACATGATCTCCATAAAACATTTACACAGTGTTTTGACTTATAAAATTTTGAATACAGCAAAATATTATCGTGAAAACTATCATTTTTAGCTAAATAGACATGCGCAAAATAAAGGCTGTATAATCAAAGAATGTATGCATTTGGAAATGTTCAATCATACTCATAGCTTACCAAACATTTCAGATTTCCTAACTTGTTAAATAAAATACACTGCTGGCCATCGTAAATGCAACACCCTGAAGGAAGCATGCAAATAATATGAAATTTACAACATGCATTAGCTGAGGTGAGATATGCAAATGATTAGAATTTCAGCGCAGACGCACATCAAGCGCGCCTGTGGCGCCACCTCAAAGCGCTATTTAAGGCTTGGAGATTTCGACGGTTTCAAGTACAGCAATTGTGTTTTTCTTGCTTTTTTTTCAAAAAAACGATAAATTATGCCTCGTAGGAAACAACGATCATCTTTTGATCAAGTATCCGAGTTTGACAGAGGAAGGATAGTGGCATACCGAGATTGTGGGTTATCTTTCAGGGAAATCGGTCGTCGTATTGGACGAAACCAAACAACTGTGATGCGGATATGTGATCGTTGGGTGCAGGAGGGTACGACGGACAGACGTGATCGACCGCATCGACCTCAGTGCACCACGTCACGTGATGACAGGCAGATTGTACGCATGGCAGTGACGGACCGCTCAGTCACATCACGAACCATATCACAGCAGATTCAGTCTGTAACGCATCATCCAGTGTCTGCGCGTACCATTCGACGTCGTTTACAGCAGAATGGTCTGTCCGCAAGACGTCCGTTGCTTTGTCTACCTCTGACGCGGAACCACAGACGTCTCCGCCGCCAATGGTGCGATGAAAGAAGGATGTGGACGACAGAATGGAATGAAATTCTCTTTACTGACGAGTCACGCTTCTGTATGCAACACCACGACGGTCGGATTCGAGTCTGGAGACACCGTGGAGAGAGGATGCTGAACAGCTGCATTATGCACCGTCACACTGGTCCTGCACCGGGTATTATGGTATGGGGCGGTATCGGATATCTCTCTCGCACTCCTCTAGTACGCATTGCCGGTACTTTAACCAGCCAGCGCTACATCTCCGAGGTGTTGGAGCCAGTTGTCCTTTCTTACCTTCAGGGCTTGCCAACAGCCATATTTCAGCAGGATAATGCACGGCCACACGTGGCACGCATTGTCCAAGGGTTCTTCGTCAATCACCAGATTGAATTGCTTCCCTGGCCGGCGCGCTCTCCGGATCTTTCGCCGATAGAAAACATGTGGTCCATGGTTGCTCAACGACTGACCCAGAGTTCATCCCCAGCTGTCACACCAGATCAACTTTGGCAACGTGTGGAAGCTGCTTGGTCTGCTGTACCCCAAGAACACATTCAAAGTCTCTTTGAATCAATGCCGAGGCGTGTGGCAGCTGTGATCTCCAACAACGGCGGCTACTCTGGGTACTGATTTTGGCAGGAACCACGCTTCATAGAATGCTGTAAATTTAATCATTTGTTACTTGGTCAACATGTTATCTACACAATAAATTTTGTTGTGATATCTCTTGTTTTTCTTGGTGTTGCAATTTGGGTGGCCAGCAGTGTACTTCGCTTTTAGGGTTCTGGAAATTTAAAATAAATGTATAAATAAAAGCTTTTAAATTACTAAAGGGAAAAATTTTGAAATATTTAAGTTCCACACTCTAACCTTAAAATAATCGTGTAACAGAACCCCCCCCTCCCACACACACACATACACACACACAAAAAGAAAAAGAAAAGAGGATTTTACAACAGAAGTCCCTGAAACAAGGGTGTCGGTAAAGACCTTATTCCAGGTGAGTAGCCAGAAATACGTAGAGGGGCACAGCAAATACTACTTTTATTAATTTAAATATTTAGTGCAGTAAATATTTCGTTTATGTTAAATTTAAAATGTTTGTTAAACAGTAGACCTCCTCAGTAAAACGGTAGGTACGTTCCGTATCATATGAAACTTATTGTAAAGATCACTTATCAGTGGCGGCTCCCCCATTTGAGCACATGAGCACGTGAACCCCCAAAGGAAAGAATAAACACATTAACAAATTAAATTTAAAACAAATATTAAGCACACTTCTAGATTTTTGCGAATTTAAAACGTGAGTTTCACTCTCTCCCCTATTATTAAAAACGCTTATTATAGCTAACGCACTGTGGTGTAGGTTACTACAGCACAGTCTTAAATCAATCGCACATGCGAATGGAAATTTTCCCTCTGAACCGCACTCTGGGATCAGAAGCCGAGACAGCTGAGAAGAACATACGGCGCTGATGAAATCATTCCCTTCGCACATTTTCATTGTGCACACTGGGCCATTATTTGGCGGTATCGCTTCCGGATTTTATTCCTTGGTTTTTTACGTTCGGTTAGTTAATTAATTTTTATTTCATGTTCTTAATATTTTCTTTATTTCTATCATTTTTCACTACATTATATTTTTACAAACTAGTGTAAATAATTAAGATGGGAGTCAAAGACGTGTTTCGGAGCTAAAGTAATGACATTTTTCAGTATTACCCTTTGAAAAAAAAAAATTGAAATAAAATGAATCAAGACAGCACCTTTGCTAAACTTATCTTAGTGACGAAATGTAAGACCCAAGATGACTTGTTTTCTTTCAGTGCGTGCATTGTTTTCCTTTGACTGCTGGAAATGCAAATCTATTTTAATTTGTAAGGTGCGTCGTATCTGCCTTTTAATTTTCGAAATTTATTTTGTGGACCCCCTTTTAGAGCCGCCACTGTCACTTATACAACTACTAAAGAGTCGCCTAATCAATGCTAAAAAAAATAATAACTTTGAAACATTTGTCACATTCTTTCACCGTGTTATAAGAATTCTTTTAACCTATTATACGAAGACGGTTATACAAATTTTCTACCGTGTTATGAGAACCCAAGTTACACGGAGGGCAACTGTATTCATCATTTTTCGACAGATGAGTTACAGTTACGACTAATTAAACTATGAGTAATTCAAGCTTTATATTTTTGCAAATTTTTGAGCCTATCGGTTGGATAGAGCTTGTTTTTAAGTAACACAAGAAATAAATTATCTGCATAGTTAATGTATCTAAAAATCCGTGAAAAGTCTCATAATTAAAAAATAATATAATTAAAATATATAATATATAATATAATTAAAAATATAAATTAATTTAAAAAGATTAATTTAAAAACTTGTGTAAAAATGCAAATATTGAAAAAAGGGGAAATTTTAAAAGTTTAATTCTTTACTTAAAAAATAATTAAATGTACAGTTTAAGTTAATTATTTCATAAAAAGTGCATAATTTAATGGATTTTACGAATTGTTTTACCAGTTATGTAATATCTTATGATTATTTTTCTTTTTATGTGAATCAACTATACAATTGTGCAATCGCTAAACAGAGTTAATTACTAACGTGGCGTCAAAAAAAATAAAGTTTGTTACAGTACTTTCGACTTAAAAGCCGGGACACGGTAGATGGCTAAAATGTGAAGGTCCCGGGTTCTGGCCTACCTCGCAGCCATCGATTTAACAGTCTGACATTTTATCCAGATGTAACGAGAATTCCTCAAAAAGTCCTTCTCTCAAGGCACCCCTCCTTACCCTGCGGTAGTTTCAACAGAGAAGAGACTGCCTAAACTTCCCCCTTCCCTACACAAAATTGAGTACAAATACACATCCTTGCAACCCCCTCTTAGCGCTTTTTCCTCAGAATGATTTAACAAAGATTTTTTTGTAGAAAGGGGCTACCCGCCTTTTCTTTTATCGAGTAAAAAAAAGGTAAATGTAGCCTTTAGAAGTAGTAATAAACATTGTCATTTTTAAATTACAGTGACATCTGTCTTTTGAGCTTAAACGTCATTTAAATACGTTCATTAAAAACACGTACATTCATGGCCTGTTACATAAAAATTCACACGTATAATCA
Organism: Cheiracanthium punctorium; assembly: GCA_038373885.1. Lineage (NCBI taxonomy): Eukaryota > Metazoa > Arthropoda > Arachnida > Araneae > Cheiracanthiidae > Cheiracanthium > Cheiracanthium punctorium. The sequence goes on from JAWZYV010011673.1 coordinate 31,104, forward strand.
TTAGAAGTTCGTGCATTTTTCTGCATTAGCGCTAACAGTAATCACAATGCGGCTGCTTAAGTTTCTTGCTTGAAATGTCGCCGGACAAAAGAACTTTTCATTACGTTCTCTTATCGACCTTGGCTATAACAATCTAAGTGTTCTTGGAACAATGATGTGGACATTTCTATCTGCGCTAAGCGGAGATAAAGTATCTCAAATGCTCATTATTCTAATTGTTTACAGACAAGCCAAGTGCAAAGTTTATATAAAGAACTAAGTAAGTAAAAATAAAACGGAACTAAGTTTACAAAGCAATATTTCGCACTTGAATACATACAAGTTTACGTTCTTTATACTTCAGTGACCTTTCATTATTTTGCTAATACATTTAGAACACCCAGAATCTCGAGGTTTGCGCAAAATTTTGTTACTGCTATTTTACGGATTGTCCAATATCAGCTAGTTCCTTTTTTAACACACTCAAAATTATCCCACCCCCCGGATTGTACAGCGGTTAGCACATCACTTTCTATTATGGGTTCGGATCCGACTCCCATCTTTAGGCTTAATTGCTAATTCGTCCGTTGCTTCATGGGTGGGTACCACTGGTCAGCTTCTGTCTGGGCCTATACAGCAAGTGTTTGCCTTTTATGTGTGAGAGAGCGAGGGGATAAAAAAGTTTTCAATTCCCTCTTCCAAATGTCGCTTGCACGTCGCTAGAACTCCAACAAATTCATTTTGTGCGTTACCGTATTTACTCGTGTATAGCGTGCCTTTTTTTTTTTCAAAAATTTAAGGCAAAAACTATGAGTGCGCTTTATAAAAGGAATAATTTTTTGCTGCTGCATATAATCCCCGAAGTACCCAAGAATCATCTGGAGAAAACCTGCCAAAATCGTTCGATCGACAGCCGCGCAATGGGACCCGATCCCGGGACCTTCACACTATTCAGTATACATTACTTTTTATTTATACAAAATCTCTGGTAATATTATATTTTTAACACTATTTAGGAATTCTCATTGCCGCTACTGGTATTATCATCATAGTTCTTGTCATCATTGACACAGTCAGTGACCTCTCGTAAATGATATCGGCTTCAGTTGCATCCATTTAATTGAAAATTTCACTCTCTTTCAATTTCACTTGCATGTCAAATTTATGGTGCGCGTTCTATAGGATATGGAAAAGTTTTGCTTGTGAAGTGCGTAGACTTATAACACTTTTTTTGTAGCAAGATACACATAACTCAGACCAATTAGCGGAATAAGAATTTTTTTTTAGTTGGGTCATTTTCCTTACGGGGAAATGTGTCTAGTGTCACACACTAAGCATTTAATTAAAAGATTTTTCTTTTTCAAAATTTTCCCCTAATTAAGCGTTTTACATACCACTTTTAAACGTTTAAACTCGGTCTAGCATACTACATTAGAAACATACTCTCTTCCCTACAAAAGAAATTTATTTTTAATATAAATTGTTTTATACCTGCTTCCCACTTTTATATCTGTTGCTAGCAAAATTTTCTTAAGCGCCCACCACACCGGTTCCACAGTAATGTTGATTCATAAAAGAGGGAAGTAACTTTATTTATAAAATTTGAAAAGCAAAATCACAACAAGCATATACTGTTGCAGAAAACTGTGCTTATAGTTCTTGCTTAACGTCCGTAAGTTCGTTGTTTAAAAGTCCAGTGCAGATGGAAAGTTCTAGTAGTCAGTCCAGTTGTCAAGACGAAACACAAATTTTATTAGTTCTAGAAATTTGATGAACTTTCTTCAATACACAAGCAGCAGAAATTAACAAGCAATAGTTAGATTCTCAACAGTCAACTTATCACAGAAGCTTTCTCAGATACTGTATTTCGCGTACAATAAAATCCTTCAATAATCTAAATGGAAATTCTCGAGGAAAGCCCTCAGCTATTTCTCAGGATACAACAGTGAAGAATTCACAAACAGCTTTTAAAAATAACTTTCTTAAAACAATCGAAAGATCGCTCATAAAACTTCTTCCGCCCTCTGCATGACAGTTTTGGGTTCTTGTAATGTATTTCAATGGGAAAAACTCGATTTTTAACCTTAAAAAAAGTATTAAATAAGTTTTGGATGATTGCAATGGATCGAATTGGTTAAGCAAAGCATCGACGTTGATTTTCTAGCGGCATTTTCATGTTTTGAAATGATTAAAGATAATTAAAACAGATGTTTCTAACACCCCTTTACTGGGTTGTGTTTGTGGATTAAGTCGTCCAATTGACTGTACTAGGGTCCTAGGCCTATAAGGGATAGGCCTTTAGGTCTTATAATGGGTATATATAACGGTATAATATAGGGTATATTATAAGGGATAAATATAAGGGATAGGCCACGGATTAGGCCTAGGACCTATAGGGTCCTAGGCCTAAGGTCCTAGGCCTAGGGTCCTAGGCCTATAAGGCCCTCCGTGGGGACTTTCTAAAGGATACTAGCCCGTATTTACGCGAGGTTTCGGAGAAAACCACGGAAAACTCCGAACGGCTGGGTCGACAGGCGCAATCGGGGTTTGAACCTGTCACCTCCCGCCATCCAGTTTCGAGAGCAGAACCTTTCAGCCATTGGAGGGACTTTTTTATGGATTGAATACAATAGGAACACAATAGGAAAATCAGTGCATAGGATGTGCAGTAGGCTGTCACTCAGATGACGTCACTGAAACGTCACGTCGAAACGCTCTATTTTATAATCTCATTTTATATCAATACAGGTCGGTAGCTGAAACGCTAATAATTACGCCAGGAATCAAATAAGTTAGTAATTTCTGAGTTTACTTTTCGATGGGAATAATTTCAGTCGTACGTGTTTGAGGGATTTCATTTCCTTTCGTGCGGGACCCCACCAGTGCCCTAGCACTTTGAACTAGGAGACGGAAGGTGCCTGGTTCGAAACCAGATCGCGTCCACCGACCTAACCGTTCAGTGTTTTCCGTAGTTTTAATCGAAATTTCGCGTAAATACGGGTTAGGACCCCTTAGAAAATCCCATTACGGAGGGCAATCTCACCCCCGACCTAGATAATTGGCCGTAACTCACATTTCCTTTTTTTCTCCCTTGCGGAGAACGAGTACAAGCTAGTTGGGCATAAAGGAGGAGATGGTATAAAAAGAAAATGTTAGTTTATTACTGCGCAAGAAAATCTCACTGCAGCCCCGTTTGACAGTTCTAAAAAATTCTTTTCTGACTCGACTGTGTATCTCTTATTTTCTGCGCTATTTCTCTCCTTCTCGATAGATACCGTGCCCGCCGAAAGCCAGCATCGTGGAAGTCACTGATGGAACAGGCAAGGTTATAGATACAGTCGACAACAGCCAGGGTGTATATTCAATGCATCAGCCTCTCCCTGAATTGCCATCCCTAGTGAAAAGAAGAGTCCTGTATGAAGCAGTCGGGAAGAGTATCATCATGGTATGCCCTGGGTGAGAATATTATTTTTGAATAACTCTTTAAAAAATTCCAACTGTGCTAGAGACTCGAAAAAATTTAGAATGTCTCTTTATAATTGTACCGTGCACGATTACAAATAGTGAACCTTTAAGAGTTAAGAAACACACCCAGGAAAAAATCTTAAATATATATAGAGTTTTGCTATATTTCTGTAAGTGGATAGCGCTCCTGCCCATGTTTTGTGCTTAAGAATTTTTTCTGAAAGTTGCGTGAGACATAAATTTTTATTGTTGATATAAATGTATAGTGCATTTGGTGAAGATACATGATTAATTTTTTCGGAACATCATGGGTTAGTTTTGGAGCTGTTCAAAAATCCTGTAATGCTTGTCGCTTTTCAAAAGGAGCATGTTCTTTTCTTGCGATTCCGGTTTAAAGCTGCAGCCTTAAATATAAACCCCGACTGCGTGGAGATTGGATAGAGTCAAATTTTTACCCGTGGCATTAGTTTACAAAACGGAATTGGAAAGAAAGAATTTCCAGAATTGATAATGTAATTTATGTGTAACAAAATATTTTAAAAATCGGTAACATCTGTCTTCTAGAAATTCTACAGGTGGTTATCAAAATTATTGAAACACTCTAAGACTTATAAAGAATCCTTTATATGGCGGAGAACCGCTTTTGGCATGTAATACATCTTGGATTCACCTAAGGAATCGGAACCATGCAAGTTCTGAATTGTGTTGAGTGGAACTTTCACAATAATATCCCATTCTTTATGAACGCATTATGAAAGTTCAGTGAGAGATGCTGGTAGTGGAGAGTATCGATTCTGGATTGAACACTCTAAAATGGACCATAAAGGTTCGAGTATACTGAAGTTGGGGGACTGTGCGAGTCTAATTAGCTAATTCACCTCATTCTCGTGTTCATCCAACCATGATTGGACAAGTCTAGCTGCAGGAATAATGGCATTATCATCCGGGAAAACTCCTCTTGCAGTAAACAAATTTTACATCATAGGATGGACTAGAGAGCTAAAATTTCTCCATGACAGTGGCGTACCGTAAAACCTGCAATGCGGGGGGGGGGGGAGCCTCGGCTGAAGACTGACCCCCCAAAGAATGACTTATTTAAAATATAAAATGAAATACTTGCAGAGGTGAATTTTCATTTTTTGTTTTTTTGAGGTAACATCCGAACATAAGAGATAAAAACTTTATTAAGTACCTTACAAAAAAATCGCAGAAAATTTTACTTGCAGACAGAAGGCATCCAAACACTTGTAGTGCGATTTTACCTAGAGCTCAGTCCTTTTCCCACTAAGAACTCCCGATAGCCTCCTTACCTTTTATAACTATAACGCCATGTTCTTTGATAAATCAGTGATATGATACTTTAAATGCTTATATGCTCCTGATAAACTAGTACAATAAGATGTAAAAATGTAAAAGTTTGTCTCTCTATCTAGTATACAAATACAAATCTACACTGTTCGAACGATCGGCTTGAAAATTTTCACATTTGTAAAACTACATTATGGAAAAGGCCATAGATACGACTTTAGAATTTCAAAATGTACCAGTTCTCAAATTTTTAGTGAAGTTTTCGAATTTTCACGTTTAAAGAGCCTCTTCGATACTTTTTCGAGTAAATAGTGATTTCTTTTTAAGTAAAGTTAGTTATAGCAAGTGAGATTGATGTCATTCTGATGTCACTTTAAAAATAACTTAGAAACTTTGTTATGTTAACAGACTGTAATGAAAAGTGACATCAGACTTTAAATAATTCGGTAAATAGAAGTTCCTAACAAAGTAATTTACGAGCAACAAAATGTCAGTTTCGAATATTAAGCGTGGAACATTATTTCTACTCTAAATTAAAGCTTAAAAAAATATCTGATCTTTCCGAAACTTCACAACATTTCCACAGACACAGTGCAACCCTTTAAGAGGTGAATTTACTCAAGCACCAACTCCTTCTTACTACTAAACCTTACAAGCACTTTTTAGATAAATTTAAACTTATAAGTCAAGCATATATTTCAGTTAAGCTATGTATTTGTTTTTAATATATATATATATATATATATATATATTATTTTTTTTTTTACAAAGTAAAGCCTCTCCACACAGTATAATGAGCCTCCATCTTCTTGCATTTTAGAGAAAGATTTCTTCGTGTCATATCAGTAGAACGCAACGGCGTGTGGGCCATCCAAATTATTATTTTTATTTTTTTTTTTTTTTCATCTGAGACTATAACCCGCTACAACTGGTCCTTCTCGGTTTGATAATATTTGGACAAATCTATTCCTTGCTTGTGGATAACGTTCAGGAGTTGTTATTTCGTCTCCAAAAGACAAGAAAAGCTCATGGACTTTACCTGGTGGTAAACTTGGCTTTTCCTTCAGGCCTTATAAAAGCCACTGATATATCAATAAATGCTAGAAACTCACTTACTGCCGTTTACAGGTAGAATTGGTGGGGGACAGGGGCGTAGCCAAGGGGGGGGGGGGTTAGGGGGGTCATAACCCCCCCATGAGAAATTTTTTGCCATACAAAATGTATATTCTTCACTACATTATCACACACACGTATACATATATATGAGTTGTAGTAGTCGTAACCTCCCCCCCATGAAAAATTTCTGGCTACGCCCCTGGTTAGGGATGGACGCGAGACGAAAAATAAGCGTCTCGCGCCTCGCAAAATAGCCTAAAAGCCTTGTCTCGTCTCGCAAAAATCCCTATATCGTAATGTTAAAAATGTGTGTCTCGTCTCGCAAAAAGCTGTAAATCTCTGTCTCGTCTCGCAAAAAAGTCGCCTCGCGTCCATCCCTACCCCTGGTAGGGGAAGTTTGATTTTCCTGTAAATGACCGTTGCAAAATCCTTTTGGAATTGTTTTTCTGGTGATGGGTTGTATAGCATGAAGTGTGCTGCCCTTTTAGCTCGATCTCAATCCCTAAGAAAATGTGTAGGGTATCCACAATAGGGATGGATATGCAAATATCAGACAGTTTCAGTCTGTAGCAGAATTGAAAGCCATCATCTTTGAACAGTGAGGTAGTATTGATGTTACCGTCCTCCAAGGATTGGTTAATGATATGTTACATCGACCATTCAAAGTCCTATGTAAACATAGCGAGTATATTGGCTTTTAACAGTACTGGCTTTATTTCGGCGGAACACTTTTCCTTCACTTTTTTTTTTTACACATTTATTTTTTATTCCTGGCCAGGTGGGTCAGGGAGTAAGTTTTAAGCTTTGTAAATACGCATTTCTGTGCATACTTTCTTAATATATTTGTTTCGTTCTTACTATACTCGCCTGTTTCTCATCCAGTTGTAACACAAAATCAAGGTGGCTTTATTTAGGTAGGACATACTGTATAGTTAGACTATGCCAGACGAAGACTGTAAAACAGTTTTAGTAGGCGATTTTAATATAGATTTCGATCCCAAAGAAATGTTTTATGGTACACTCATGAATAATGATACACATTACAACATAATGGAACAAGGAAGAAAATTAGGGAAGACGCATGGATTATGATACGCTCTAATATACTATAGCACTTTAGAGCGTACTTAAAATATAAAAGTGTTTCAGATTTTTATTTTTTTTTAGAGTTTAAGTTCAATTAATTGGCATGTTCAGGAAAAGCCGAAGGTTCTTAAAATAAATCCAAATGTAATAAATATCAAACCGATTTGTTCGGATTATAGAAATTCTGGAAGTCCAGATTTGAGAATTTCTACTGTACAACCTTATTAAAGTTCCTCATAATACTATGATATAAGTAGTACTTTTTATATTGAGGGAAAGAAAAAGGTTGCTAAGATTAAATTTCAATACTTACGGTGCCCACTCTTATATGTCACTTTTACTCACAGTTGTTTTCGTTATTTTGATAACCACCTGTACTTCCTTAATAATTTACTAACTTAACTAAAAGTATTTTATGCGTTTAGTTCAGATTAAAAATTTTCCATCGCAGCAGATGAGTTAACAAGGTGTATAAATGCAGTGTTCAGTAGTCAGGCCCATTTATTTTAGATATACAATAAAAGACTGGTATAAATGACTTTTCAAGAGGGATTGGCTTCTTATTTCTATTGCAGCAGAAGAAAAACATCAAATATTTCAGACAGCCAACTCGATACATTTTGGAAGAATGTCACAATTTAAGGAATATACGAAAGGCGGTCCACATAATTCTTTACTGTAGAATGTTTGTCGGCCAATCACTGGCAGGGCCGTACCCAGAAAAAAATTTCGGGACCAAGAGGTGAAAAAGGCTCAAATTTTCACAAAAAGGCTTCATTATTATTGTTTTATTAACAAAATTTTAAATTTCGGAGGGTGGGGGGACCCCCTGGGTACGGCCTTGATCACTGTGATGGGGTAATTTATGCCATAATTATTCAATTAATGGTAGTCTATTAAATTGACTTTCAGCGGTAATTTCTAAGAAATATTTCAAGGCTTTTTTATTATTAATGTTTTGTTGGCAGAAACACTATTGGCAAATTTCTGACCTGGAGGAACGAGTCTTATATTATTAATCCAAGCAAAGTGCATATACTGACAAAAGGTCGAGTAAAAATTGATTTGTCTAATAATTTATACATCAGGAAGTTGCGCTATTCAGATACTGCTACTTACAGGTGAGTATAGCTGAAATAAATATATTGAATTCTCTTAACCCTTATTAACTTGAGAAGCGTGAAGAGTATAGTCATAAAAGTGTTTTTTAAAAGTATTGTTCGAATTCTCATGTAGTCGCGTATCGAATACCATAGTCAATAGTCACAGATATAGTAAAGTTATTATGCATTCGGCAACACGACCGCTACAGCGCCACTTAGCTGTAAACTTTGAGAGTTCATATCTCAAAAACATGGGTAATATATCAATTACAAAATTTTGGAGCATTTTGTTTCAAAGAGAAAAACACCTTAGCCTTGCTCATATTGAAAATAGAACGAGAAAGCCATTTCTATTACGTCTTAAATTGTTAAAATATATATACATTATCAAACACCTTTTTTTCCCGATATTCAAACATCTCACTATTACCTACAAAACATGTACCTGGATTCTTCAAAAATAGACAAACAAAATAATTACAAAATTAACCTTTTTAATTTTGTAAGACACATGTTAGGCTAAAATTCCCTAAGCCGACAAATTAATACGTATATATACTGGGTGTTTCAAAACTAGAGGAACACGCTTCTAAAAGGTGTAGGTTACCTCAAGACGGTTCAGAATTACACAACATTGTGGGGTCGGAAACGTCATCTTCGTGTACTTATTAATAATCACCATGGAGAAAGTGAAAGAAGAGTTGAAGTGTACATCTAATTTCTTAACCAAGTTTCGTGGACAATGGCTACCTGGTAACATCTAGTGAAGAAAATCCAGTCATTTTATGTGGCATCACAATCTTCAAGTCATAATTACTTATTTGTGTTACAAAACACACTATGAAATTTTTTCACGCATTAAATACACATTTATTCACCATCTATTCTATATAGCATTTTTTAAAGATCAGTTGACATGGCACACAGTTATGGTCTTGAATAAAAATGAATAATTTACTTTTAATAACCATTCATGTTTGAAATTTCACATGAAGTCATGATGTTAAAAATAGAATTTGTAAAACTGCTCAGAAATAAAAGAATTCTTTTATGCGAAATAAATAAACTTCAATATTAGGACCAAAATGGTCTTTTATTAAATGTTCAAAAATTTACAAAATATCTGCTTTTAGAGGACAAAATAATAATAATAATAATAATAAAATAAAATTTTGGGGCTTTGAACTCACAAATGTTACATTTAAAGGATTCTTCATCTAATCTTGAAATTTCCAAGAATCCTTCCCAAATGAGTAATCAACACAAGCACAATTCTCTTTACTGGACCAAAATACCAAGGTATATTGGTCCATAGTGAATGAAGATACCCTCATAGTAATCTTCACAACTGGTGGGGAAATAAATATGTCGACCATAGGCGCACCCATGGATGGGCCTAAAGCCCCCCCCCCCCACTCCTAAAGATGGAGAGTTAGAAGGGAAAAGCTTTAAAAATAGAAAATTGTCACTTAATTAAGATATTTTATTTTGAAAACAGTCTTCAAATTATTTTTTTACCAAAAAAAGGCATTACTTTTTAAATATGCACTTACAATTAGTGTATGAAACACAGTGAAACTTGGTTACAACATCACTGAAAAGATCCGATAATTATTTATGACTCTATAACGAGTTAAATTGATAGTGGGATTGTGTTCAATGAACAACTCCAGCGGTACCGAGTATTTCGGCGTTATAAGAGAGTTGTAACTATAATCGATGTCACTACGACAAAATTCAGCAGCATTTTCAGCCCAGCCCCCCCCCCCCAAAAAAAAGAACACTAAAATCTTGGGTGCGCCACTGATGTCGACTATTAAAGCTTCAAAATGTCACAAAACCCGGAGACCTGGAGAAGCCATCGAACTCCAGTACAGTTGGCAGGTATGCAATGGGCTTGCCTTCGACAATTTCATCAATGTAATGAAAAAAAAAAAAAAAAAAAAATCCAAATGAACAGTTTTTATCATGTGCAGTCTGGAAGATGCATCAGTTTTTGAAAAACCGTGGTCAGAAAGTTCACTATTGAACTTTTTTTCTAAAGTGTATAATAGGTACATGAAGACGACGTTTCCGACCACAAATCGCTGTGAGATTCTGAACCGTTTTTTGTATAACCTGCCCCTCCTAGAAGCTTGTTCCTCTAATTTTGAAACAACCCTGTATAAAATATACAATCTTTCAAAAATAAAACAAAAAATCTTTTCCATAATTGTTAAATCTGATTTAAACTCAAGTGCAATGATCATTAAGCAACATTTTGGAATGAACTTGAAATTAGATATAAGAAGTGGCAGAAGTGAAATATCATCGTGGCTCGTGTAAGATCTTTAAAAAGGTCAAGTAACACCAAGTCGAAAACTCTCATTAATCCGTCTCTTAACTCTACAGCAGCTTTGGTTAATTCTTCCATTTTGTGATTAGCAGTTGCATAGCATGAGATTGGACTTTGATTCAAAATGTATATTTCATTATTAAAGTATCACTTAAAAAACAGCTTTTATGTCATATGTGATGGTTTAAGTATTTATACACTAAACTCTTTGTATATTATAAAATACAATATTTTTTCATGCTGTGGTATGTCATAAAATGTTCTTTCAACAAAGCTGTCTAGACTTGGAATGATACATGAACAAGTGGTAGAGTTAATATGAGAGTTCATAGACACGGCTGTACACAAAATTTTAGAACACTTTCTGGGTAAGCAATGTTGTTACTTCCTTGAGCAAAGTAAAGAAAGTATTGTAAATCTGGGGAAAATGTTGGTATTCAGATTTTGACAAGTTCTGCATTACGTCTGTATGTAGAATGGTGAAATTTTGTATTTAGGCCTACTGCAACTAACATCTAGTTGTACAACTTTTTTTTTGATTGCACAAGTTTGCACTGTCACCCAAAAGACTTTCAATACATTCAAGTCAATGAACAGCCACTTTTTGGGCATAGCCAAATGCACCATCACCAAGTTTGGTAAAATATCGCCAAATTAGGCCCAAAAAATATTTCCTAAACTGCACCGAGCTAAGTGATATCTCCTATATTTGGCAAGAAATCAACAAACATTAATATTAGTCCAGTGAAGTATTTCAATTTTAGATGAAAGAAGCGTTAATGAAGGGCATCAATAATGTGCCTAATTTAATGGACATTCAAGGAAGTTGTGAGAAGTTCTACATCGATTTATTACATTGTATATTTTTGATGGCACTGAAACGTCCAAATATTTTTGATCACGTAGTGTAAATTGTAAGACTGACAGTGGCAAAAATTAAAAAGTGTTTCCAGATATCCAGTGTGTACAGAGTAGTTACAATTATAAAGCTTCCGTATAAACAGCATTCTGCAGTTGAAACGGGTGAGCATATTGCCAGAAAATTTGGCGTATGGCTTATGCACAATATGCTTTCCAGGAAATATTTTACGAAGTTTACTTCAAAAACTGGCCACTAGGAAGTTTTTAATAAACTTTAGTTTATATATAAAAAATTTCACTTAAGATGCACTCTGTACAAAAAAACATCAAATTTAACAAATGACTAATTGGAATTGTACAAACAACTTTTGTTCCAATATTTTTTTAACTTTCATTAAATAATTTCAGCCAATGCTTGCTCTGAGTACCCCATTTCTCCATGCAAGCGCCACCCTGTGAAAACTTCTTTGACAGCATCTTGTGTGCAGGCCATATGCCAAAGTTGGTGGCAATCTGCTCACCTGCACATCAGGTTCAGAATGCTGTGTATAGAAGTTTAATTATAACCAGGCGCGTAGCCAGGAAATTTTTTCGGGGGGGGATATGAGCCTGGAAATTTTTTCGAGGGGGATATGAACTTATATGTGCATAAATAGACGGAATTTCCGCGCCTGATTATAACCACCCCATATATACTTATTTGTATTGTTACGAATTTTCGGTCTGCTATGCCTCCTGGCTGTTAAAGATAGTTTAAAATTCATATTTTAAGCATTAAATGAGTCATTCTCAGATAATGGTAAATTTTGGTTTAAAAAAAAATAAAAATTTTATTGTTTTAATTCCCAATTTTTTTATGTTAGTCTAATTATCTATGTCTGCTATCACAAAAAAAAGTATCAGCAGAGATCGTTTGGCTTAATCATAGATTTAATTATTTTTTTAATTTTCCATTGGAACATGGTAATGACGGGCAGAAATGTGGTAATGACATTTATGAACATAGTAATGACATCAGAACCATGGTAATGACCAGTCACCAAATAATTTACATTATTTATTTATGAACTACTTATTGTGCTTATTCAGCACAATATTCAGAAAATTTTTCAGCAAAAGTAAAATGTCTTGATGATATGGGATAAGGTGGTAATAAATCATTCCTGTATGAAGAGTAACTTGTCTATGTGAGCCACCAAAGTGAAAAGATTGGGTTTCTGCATTTAATTTACAGGCATAGTTCTCACTAAAGTCTATGTGAAGAACTAGTTTATCTTTAGAAAGGTTATTTTTCAATTGAGTTAGTACTTGATATTGATGTCTATGATTTGCTTCATGTTTCATTAATTTTGGCAAAGATTCTGTGAAACGTTTAAGAAGCATTTCTAGGTTTGTGCATACTTTTTCTTTTTCAGTTACAGATATAATCATAATCTTTGCCATTTTTTTACTATAATAGATTTCTTTGTTGTATTCCACTGGTAATAACTCATGTCATTTAACACTTCATCTGCTTCATATTTAAATGCTAATTGCTTCAAACAACATTTTGAACATACTCTAAATAAGCAGTCTTCTGTGACAGAATTGCAGCAAATTGTACTGTGCATTTCATAGAAATCTTTTTGTTCTACAACACCAACTTGATGAAGTTTATTTAACATAAAGCGAAAATTCTCATGCTTAGTGCATAAACAAGTATCTCTCTTATTTACTTTAAGCTGAACTATATGAAATGTCTTTAACCTGCAGAAAGTTGAGTATCCCTATTTTGATATTAGTTTCAGTGACATATTGTTTGTGCAAATTCATTATAGAGTCATTAAGTTTCTTTTTGACTCTCTTTTGTTTGTTCAATGTAATTACATCTTTTTTCCCAGGGCACTGGGTGCTATTCAGATCATTCGCTAGAAAATCTCTGATTGTGAAACAAACCTTTAATGAAAGGCTTGATCTTTGCTTCCTATCATGCTTGCTCAAATCTTCACGATTTAAATTATTTCTGTAACTTTTATAAGGAAGGAAATTTTTGCAAGTGCTTAACATTCGGTATTTTTGAGAATTTTACCTCCTATGGCTTTAGTGAAAAGTCGTTTTTATTTATATGTTGTACAATTATTATAATTCTTCAGGTGACTTTTCAAAACTTCACACTCAAGTAACTTCTTTTTAATTTTAAGTGATACTTTTGTTTTGTGTATGATTTTCTCGACAGATTTCTTTGGAAATGACTGTTTAGTTTTCAAAAGTCTATAACAATGTTTCCTAAATTTTTCACTCTTGGATTTTTCCATTTTCAGAGCAGTCTGAAGCTTTATTATCTTTCGATACTTTGCAGATGTCTCTATGAACTCTTTTTCAGCCAGTTTTAAGTCTTGAAACACTTTGGGGACTCTCAAAGAAATCAGTTATAAAAGAAATAGAGTTACATTCTGATGACAAAGGACTGAAATTTTCAGACAAAGGATTATCAATATCTTTAGAAATAATTTGATTTGCTGTAGCTTGGTTTGAAATTGTTTATGTGTCAACCTGTATTTGGCTGTTGCTGCTTTCCATTTTTTTCTCTTTTGTCTCTGTTCTCTTGCTGATAAATCAGACATACTTCTAATTTTCTGTTCTTCTTTTCTCTTCAGATATCTTTAATGTTCCTTCTCTTTAAATTTTTCATATGCAATTGGATCATTCTTAATTTTTTCACGGTATTTTCTTTCTCTCCCTCTTTTTCTGGCAAGCTGTTCTTCCTTAGTGCACTTTTTTACTTTACCCATTTTTAACGTAACTACTAATCAAAGCCAGCAGTAACTGCAAAATAATAAAAGAATACATGTTAAAAGTATTATTAAAACTATCCTTATCAGATACTTTTAAAAATACATTTATAATGGAACTGAGATTTATAATTTTTTCCCCCCTCCAATAAATCCAGCATTTCATATACTGTAACAGATTCATTTTTTTAAGAACACTAATGAAAATTAAAAAAAAAAATTGTCTGTATAAAAAAAATGTCTCATAAATGTTAATTACTAAGGGTTGTTAACTCATAAATTAAAAACTGTTTTATATATTCAAGCACATTAGCGAAACAAATTAAATATTCACACTCCAACAACTAAGGTAAAAAAATGACTTTTAAAGTTGTTCCAACTTTGTAATTTAAATTTATTTTCTATAAAAAAGTTAAATATATAGAAGCATTTATCATCCTCATTTAAAAGATATATTTTAATGAAATATAACTAAAAATAATATATTTGAAAATAAATTATATTACAAATTTAAATATTAGTAGGTGTTTTGTAAGAAAAGTAGAACTCCTGAATATGAATAAGAGTCAATAGTCTTCATTTTTAAAAATAATAATAAAAAATGGTATAAAATTGTACTCCGAAAAAAATGTAATCAAAAATAAAAATGTAGTCTTCCTTTATCTCTTAAGGTTAATTTTTATAAGAACAAATCAGGAAAAAGAGCTTTATAATAACCTAAATTAGTCTAATAATAAAATGCCAACAATTTCAACTAAAGAATAACGGAATTTTAAAAAAATATCTAGAAGTGTCATTACCATGTCCTTAGTCATCATTACCATGTTTTCAGAATGCCATGGTAATGACCACCTTGGTAATGACATTTTTAATGTTAAGCCTATTTACGGCTAAAATATAACAATTGAAAGCTAATGCAATATTTATTCTGAATGTAGTCTCAAAGCTCTTTATAAATCATTCAGCAAAGTTAAATTTATTAATTATGTATTTCAGTAAAAATGAACTTGGTAATGACACATAATAAATACACTGACTATTAATTTGGAACAAAAGCAAGAAAATAAAATAGCGCTTACTTACTTAAGCTAAAGAAGATATAATCTCTTGTAAGAACATATGTTTCTGTTCTTATAACAGTTTCGTAACTATCATAGCGCCATCTAGAAGACAACTAAATAAAAAAGACTTGCACACCTTGGTAATGACAATTACCTCTAGGGACAATTTTAAAATAAGTACTGTTAATAGATTTTTTTCTCCATACATCTAAAGATTCATATATATTGAAAATAGAGATATGAAAATTTCTTAAATAATTATTGCCTTTATTTTAAGGCTTTACAGTTCATTAAAATAAAGGTTCAAATAATAAAGTTTGAAGTTTGGGACAAGCCTTGGTAATGACATTTATCACTTTAATTTTTTTTTAAATAATGAAATTTCACTTTTTTATATATTTAAACTAGTACCCAGTGTAGTGCTTGTAAAGAATTGTTGACAAAAAATTTAAACATCTATGACTGGCACTCTTAATTGACATTTTTAGCCAAGGACATAAAATTTACCATTATCTGAGAATGACCCAAATAGTTAAATTTTGCATTTTATTGCATCAAAATCGGTCAACAAGAATGAGAGATACGGAGTTTTGGGTTTCCCTATTGGTTTATATAGGATTTTCTAGTAATCTCGAGAAATATTGATGCTATTAGTTCGTTGGCCTCACTTTTGGGGACTTATTTTTGGTGATATTTTGCCAAAAAGTTGCCAAGCTTGGTGACATTTGGTGCAATTTTTTCAATGGGGCCTTTAAAGTTTGTTTTACTGCATTAACATCACATAATAACCTAATATTACTCTATTTCTCTTCTGTGACGTAATCTAAAGTCCCGCTTTATGTGGAATCTTTAGGAAATACATTCTTCAAGAAGCTTCTTTTAACTTCGGTGACAGCTATAAATACGAGGCAGAGAGAGACTGCAGAGTCAGTTTCTCACCGAACATTTGATGAGAGTGTTCGCTGTATTACGCTTTGCTATAGAAGCCGTATTTTCGCTTGCCTTTTTGGAACTGTGCATTTTTTTAAGTGCTGTGTGTAAATTCTTCATTGCTGAGTCTTGAGGGACTGCTTACGATATCTCTCGTACATTTCCACTGAGTTTTCGTCTGTGGAAGTGTTTTTATTTTGTATGAGAAATACAACATCTGTGAAAGCTCCTGTACTAAGCGGACTGTTAAAAGCATGTTACTGTGGGATTGTGCTTGTGAATTTTATACGGTTGATTGTTTGTCGAAGTTCTAGAAGCAATAAAGTTCGTGTTCCATCCTGACAAATCTACTCTAGAACTTTCTACACTTACTGGACTTTAGAACAACAAACCCGGAAAACAAGCAGAATTTTCTGCAACAGTATAAATATAAGTACATTAAAGCTAAATATGTATAGCCTGCACTTTCTTTTAATGCCTTCAAAGATATCGCCTTTAATTCATCACATAACAACATAGTTTGATTAGCTCTGAAGCAGTTAATTCCAAGATTTACACTAATCAGGGCTCAAAATAAGATTTTAAAGTTGGCAGCAAAAAGTATTCAGCTCACAGCAGAATATTAAATTTTCCCCAATAATGGTTCATTGCAGTTGCAGTTTTCACTTAGCTTAAAAGGAAATTGATAATGCAAAAAGAACATAACAGCGCATGCTTCTCTTTTCTTGCAATCATTCTGAATATTCATCTGTAATCTTAGCATCCTTCTGAGATAGAAATACTCCAGTAATAAAGGTTTTAAATGCTCGCGGATAAACTTACAGCCATAGGCGGATTAAAGGGGGGGGGCAGAGGGGGCGCCCCCCCCTTTCGCGAGAAAAAAGAAATAAATGTGAAAGATCCTATTTTACTTCCATAAAATGGATCTATATGTCAATCTGCTAACTAACTGCTCCCCCGACAAATTTGCATTAATCCGCCACTGCTTGCAGCGAGAACTGTTGATCATCGCAGCTATTTGGCTTAACCTTGAAGCATTTGCTGCGAATTATTTTGAGCCCAGATACTATTCATTCGCTGATCTCTTGAAGCTTATAAGTACATCTGAAATTATTGGAATAAAAATTTAATGGAAATGACATTTATGTATACCATTTCAATACTGATAAAAAAATATGCTTTCATTACAGTTGCTGGGATGACAAAAGGCTTGTTGGAACAACTCGTCTGCAAGTAGTTGATAAGGAACTGGGACAAAATTATAGAATATATATTTTGAACATAGCACTTTTATTTACTTTCACGATAATATTAATGGTTTCGGTAACAGTATGTAAAAATGTACGGCTACAATCAAAGGAATAAACTGTACAAAAACATGTTAAATTAATTTAAAGAACAAAATGTGCATATCAATATCTGTATAATTTTAACATCAAACACACTTTGGTAAAATACAGTAAAGAAATTTTTGAATGGAACCTTCATTAACTTTCAGTGGCACACAGTACTATTATATTCTCCAATTTGTGTTAAGCATACAATGACATATGAATTTCCGACTTCAACTGTATAAAGAATGGATTTCTGAAAAATATGTATTTAAAATGGGAGATTTGCTTGCCATGTTTCATTTGTCACCCCTAAGCATTTTTTGTGGAAATAATTTAGCTATCTGAAATTTAAGACAGTCCAAATAATGTATTTTTGTGACTGACAGAGAAAATGTTTTCATATTTTAATAGGCCCTTTATATTGATAGTCCCACCAGATCCCCTCCTCCTTTTTCTCCATGTTTTGCAAATTGCAAATGGTAGCCTAAAAATTTCTGGATAGTTCTTCCTAATTAGCAAAAGATAAACAAAGAATTCCAGCAGAATCAAGAAACTTTATGTTGTTGCCAAGGTCATACATGTGCTATATTTTGTAACAATGCATTTAAATCTGCCTTAAAATCACAAGGAATAAATATCACATGCATTGTTCTGATATTTAAAATCCAGACCAAAAAAATCTGTCTTGGTTTTGGTCAGTTTCTACCAGACGTAATGTGTATTCATATTAGAACCCTTAAAAAGTCCTCTGCCCAAGACACTGTATTTTTGAAATTTATATATCTGGGCATTATACAGGGTGAATTTGACATAATCTGCCAAATGAAAAGGGGTGAAAGAACAGCCCATGTGGAGCATAAAACACCCTAGAAACCCTGTCCTATCTCTAATTGTTTCTGAGTTATGGTGAATAGAAATTCTGTTTTTTTTTGCTATACTGTCTGAAAAAACCCAATTTGTGAGGTTTCTGAAAGACCTACGTGCAAAATAAGCACATATATAGAAAGAGCAGGAAAAATCCTATAGGGTGGCACCATTTACAGCAGATCTCTAATTTATGAGGAGCTAGAAGTATTGAAGCATTGGCAAATTTAAAAATCAAATTGTACCCAAAAACTGTAACCAGCGATTTTGCAAACACCCTCCTAGCTACAAGTGGTCAAATTTCACTTGCCTACAACTGGTCAATGTCTACAACTGGTCCACTGGACAAGTCAAACTCCTGGCTGGACAAGTCAATTTACAAGCTTTAGAATGAGCCCACAATAAAGCATGTTGGTGTTCTAGATCAGGAGAAATGTAATTTTTTGTTTGCAATAGATCACCGAAATCGGCATTCGTGTAATAAGTCTTTCGACGGAATTTGCCAAACCAATACTAGATGCTGGGTTAATTAAACATGTACAAATCTGTTACTAATTCTGTAATGAACTATCTGGGACATGCAAATGTATTCCATCCTTCCTGCGTGCACATCCCACTCACGGGTAGAAAGGAAAAGTCAATCTACCTACCAGCTCATTAGTTCGTCAGTTTCTTCCACAATTCTTGCTACTATTGCTTTAGTACTGTCTGTATTTTCAATTGAAGGATTTTCATTATTTTTATTGCTGTAATTTTATTATTTTTAATTGAAGTCATTACAGGGATTAAGTTATCATAATTGTCAACCTATAAACTGGTATGGATCGTTTTACAAATGAAGAGTACGCGGATATGCATTTTGTGAAGGTAACTCTCAGGGAGCAAAGGCTGAGTACCGTGTCTAAGGTATCTACCTTATCGTACGCCCAACTGTGCTGTATTTGCTGCACTGGTTCGTTTGGTAAGGTGCACGAAATGGGCCAGCATCGCCGCTCCGCCACCATTGAGGAGTATGTAGTAGACCGAGGGGAGGAAGATCCAAATGTGAGTTCATGCATACTTGCGTCGGAAGTTGGAATCACACAAAGTAAAGTGATGAATGTTTTGCACCAAAACCTGTATCATCCATACCACTTCACTTTGGAACAAGAATAACATCGCCCAGATTTCCAAAAGCAGGTAGCATTTTGTCGCTGGCTGTTAGAGGGAGATACTGAAGAATACCATTTCTTTAGAACGATACTGTGGACTAGGGCTGGACGATATTGGAATTTGAAATATCGATACCATCTTATATCGCAATATCACGATATTTTTCACACTTAAATTTAGTATTTTTGAAATGTACGCAAGCAAATAAACAAACCGTAATATTGATTTTTGGCCCAACCCTATGCCAACATGTGGAAATTTGCTCTGGGATGGTTTGCAGGCTTTGGAGATGCCGTTGGAGGGCGGTTCAAGTAAAACTAGTGTTTAAACTGTCTGAAATGAAAATACAGGGGAGCTTCAAATGACCCCCTGGGCCAGTAAGATTAAAAGGTTAAGTTTGGTGTCAAAGCATTCAAAATTTTAGGTAACGATGGGGATTCCTAAGGGGGGGGGGAATCCAGAATCGATAAAAACGACCTCCGATGGATAGTTTCTGAGAAATATGTTAATTAATTATGGTAATTAGACAAATTAACCGTAATTGAGGCTTGCAAACATGTAGAAATTGGCTCTGGGACGGTTTCCAGGCTTTGGAGATGCCGTCGAAGGCAGCTAGCGTTTAAAATTCCCAAATTGAAAATACAGGGAGCTTTGTATGACTCCCTGGCCCTGTAAGCTTAAAAGGTTAAGTTTGGTGTCAAAGCATTCGAAATTTTATGTATCTATGGGGATGTAGAGTCTAGGGAGGGATCGAAAATCAATAAAAACGCACTCTGATTGGATACTTTCCAATATACTTTAATTAATTATGGTAATTAGGCTAATAAACCGTACATATAGATTTGATGCCGAAGGCTGGCAGCTTGGATGACCATGATCTTCCTTTAAGCTATGAGAGACCTCCAGAGGTATCACTCATGGGGGACTTAAGAGCCACGACAGATTTTATGTGCACCAGCTCCCGTTAATGTACACGGTACCGCACTTATTAAATCATTATTTCCAATAAAACTTTTGCTCTATCATATTATCAATCCAACCAAATGTCAGCAGCTCTATTGTCTGTTGAAATAGCTGTTCGGGCATCATAATATCTTCCACTGAAAATCATCGTTAAATAATAACTACTATTATGCCTAGATATCTTCCGCGAGCAGGACGACACACTATACGCTACATCCCCTTCGAAATTAACGTTCCCTAGTTTCTTTCTGTGGAGCTCCGAGGGAGGAAAAAACTATTCTCTACGATAACAAACACGCAGCAGCGATTCGTGCAATGAAGCAGCTGTTTTTCCCGCAATCCGGTATCACCATCAACGGAGAGAAAGCAGTAGCAAAAGCATCACAAGCTGGTATCGATGTCGGGATTTTGTTATCACCGGCCTGTATTTTTTAACTTTATCGAATTCAAGATTTCATTGAAATGAAAATGGGAATATCGGATATCTGATGTTGAAATAAAACCGGTAAGTCGGTATTTATCGATTTTTGGTCCAGCCCTACTGTGTACAGATTAGTCACTCTTCACTCGGGATGGTATGCTGAATTTATGTAACTGGCATCACTACATTATACAAATCCATTTGTAACACGAAACTCATCGTTCCAGATTCGATTCAGCTTAAATGTTTGACTTGGTGTGGTTGGTGATCGCTTGATAGGCTCACATGTGTTCCAGGGTCCTCTCGCAAGCGCTACACACTTGGACTTTCTGGATCATCATCTACTGAGACTACTTGACGTCATTCCTGTACCCCAAACGGGCTGAAATTATTTACCAACACGATGGGGCTCCTAAACATTCTTCCAATGCTGTTCACCAACGGGGCTTCCTGACTCTGCAGTATCCACAATGAATTGGTCGTGCGGAGCCAATTCCTTGGCCACCTAGGTCACCAGATCTAACTCTGGTGATCTAGGTGACTTCTTCATTAGGGTTTTCTTGAAGCAAAGAGGTTTACCACACAGAAGTTGTAAGTTAGCAAGATTTGAGCAGCTGGCTCCATGCAGCAGTAATGACTGGAGAATAAGCCTTCATTAAGAGCTACTGTGGTTTCCATTTATAAGTGGGCAAGGGCATGTATCAGATGTGGGGGTGGCCAATTTCAGCAACAGCTTTCAATTTCAAAAATCCTTCCGAATGCATAGCATGTGTTTTCATCATACTAGTAGATGTGAGGTATGCATTACTAATTTCTTTCGCATATTCCTTTGTGAAAGACGTGGGAAATGCCATACTTCTTTTGTTTCCATTGCTGTATTTCTAAACTTGATTAAATGCTACTTTACTTGTTTGGCTTTATAGCTTTCGTCTTTGAATCTGACAAAACAGCAGGCTCAAGCCGGACATAATAAAAACAGGAAAGACCGTGGCACCTCGCGAGTCTGTTCAGTGAGACTAAGGGCTTTGACTGATAAAGACCCAAAAAACTGTTGGTCGAAACGATCGTATCGTGTTATAAGTAACATTATGTGTTTTTTTCACAAAAGTTTTATTTATTTTATCGTTTAACACCAGTATTTTGAGCGTTTTTTCCATACTAATATGCTTTTTTGTGCGCTCATTTTAAAGCTTGTGGAATGGATCAGTTTTGGAGAAAATTGACAGCTTGTAGCCAAAAGGGTGTTAGAGAAATTGCCGGTTACAGTTTTTGGCTACAATTCGATTTTTAACTTTGCTAATGTTTCTGTGCTTCTAGCTCCATATACAGTAGAGATATCCTGATGTATATGGTGCCACCCTATAGGATTTTTCCTGTTCTTCCTAAATATGTGCTTATTTTGCACATAGGTCTTTCAGAAACCTCACAAATTTGGGGTTTTCAGACGGTATGGCGAAAAAACAGAATTGCTATCCACTATAACTTGGAAACGGTTAGAGATAGGACAGGGTTCTACGGTGTTTTATGCTCCAGATGAGCTGTTATTTTACCCCTTTTTGTTTGGCAGATTATGTCAAACTCACCCTGTATATAAGGGTTTTCATACATTCCCAGTAGCATATGCAAGAAATGAGAAAAGAAAAATCTGGTATCAAAAAAAAGTTGTTTATGTTTTTATTATCTTTTTTATTAACTGTTAGTGTATGTTTCTATTTTTGTGTATTTTCTCATTTTCCCTTGCATTCCCTCATTCTCTTCTGCCTATTTTCTTATGTTTTCCTCATTTCAAATGGCAATTCTCTCTTCCATCTATATACTTTTTTCAGTTCTGCCCTTGCAAATTGGTTAGATTTCTTTGCAACTGAGGAAGAATGATCAGTTTCATCCGAAATGTATGTCCTGAACTTAAGTTTAATTCTTTCATTTTTAAACTTATTGAACAAGGAAGAGATAGAGTATATAAGAGATGAATATGAATGACAAAAGTTGAGTATTCAAAATGGTAAACTCTCTTCCCAGACCTGAAAATTATAGACACACACACACAAAAAAAAAAAACTGAAAACTCAATTACATTAAATTATTTTAATCAAACACAAGTAACTGACATCGTCTAAACTGAAAAAGTATTTATTAGTGAAAAATTGCACAAATACAAAAATACATGACGGATAAACAATAAATTCAATGGAAATACAAGTACTGACTAATTACATACTCTTAATTGGCAATGACTAAGTATTTGACCTTCAGCCACTCACTCTACATTAAATTCATTTGTAGGTGAAGTAAATGATCAAGAATGATCAAGACTGTTGTATGGTATATGCAAAAGTTTTATAACACATGAAAGACATACATGGCGAGCATAATTATGGCAAATTTTTTGCATAGCCTTAAACTATTTAACAGTAGAGGAGAAAGGTCTATGCCTAATCTTATCCAATGTGCTCAGTAACTTGAGCAATTTTATCATTAAAAACATAAATTTATTAATCACAAGATTACTCATAAAGATTAAACTGTTTGAAAGTTGTGAATATATTCAATCATTTAGTGTGTAGAGACGATTCCTCTTAAATTATATTAAAATCAAATAACATTCACTCTATCTGGCTGTAAATTTTCATTTTGCTTGACAAAAGATTTAATATATACTCCTACCTGGATGTCATTTTATTGCTTAGTAATGATTATTTACTCTTTGAAATATTATATTAGAATATATAAAAATATTTACTTTTTTTCAAAGTTGAATTTTACAGTGACAATTTAAAACACATTGGTGAGAGGAAAACACCAACCCGAGACACTGTGTGGCAAATTGATTAAAGGCCACACAATTCTGGAAACAAAAATCTCCTGCTGTTTCCAGAACTTTTTAGATAAAGTTCCAAACTATTATGATGCGCATGTAAATTATTTGATGGACATTGATTTTTCCATATCACATACCTGCCAACCTGGGAAATTATTAGAGTCAGTAAAATTACATGCTCATTTTAGTTCTTTTCCGCCCCACATCAGTAAAAATAAGCTTAGTTTTTGTTACTAATAACTTCTGCTCTTGTAATTACTTGTTAAAGCAAGATTTATTTCTTGTCAAAATATTTTTTAAAAATTTAAAAAATATTTTCATTCATAACTGAATTTGTTCTACTTACTGAAGTTTTTTCCCCCTATTGGGGGTGGGGTGGGGGATGTTTAAATAATTAAATTTAAAATAGGAATCAGTTTTTATTCTTATGGTATTAGAGCTTTAAAGGAAAGAATACTAAAGGGAAAATATTTACTCTTTAGATGGGTCGAAAAAGATTAAATTGAAAAAAGTTGAGACCTTCGAAAATTGCCAAACAATTAGTAAAATTACTAGTCATATCCGTACATCAGTAAATTAACACCAAAATCTGGATATTTTAGGGATAGCCTGCAAAAGTTGGCAGGTATGATATCAATGCAGATACACATCTATATAAAATAAAATTTTAACAGTTCCAGACTTAACAGAGAATTATTTATAAATGTGGACTTATGATAACTTTTTGCATTTTAATCCAAAATTTGCATTCTCCAACTCTTCCAGAATTTTCATGACTGGTAGGAACGCTTCTTTTAAAAATTAACAAAATTACTTTGATTTTATAGTTAAAATTCTTTTAGAAACTGAAATTCTTCCTGAGACATTTAAAATTTTTATAATACTTTCACCAGAAATAGCATTATTGATTAGGAATAACAATATGAGCACTTACATATGGGAAGATGCGAAACAAGCAGTAAACAGAAACACAAGTACTCAGAAAATCACAATTTTAAATTAAAAAATACATATTGCTTTTTCATACAGAAACCCAGAAGGATTCAACAGCATATGATAGATTTATTTTTCTTCAAGTCAGAACTAAATTTAAATAAACCGTATGAGAACAATCAAATGGACACAAAATTATTTATTAATACTTAGAAAATTGTTCCTAAACATGTCAAATATATTTTATTACAGTTTTGAAATTAGTAAGTGGTGAATCTCATTGGTTTCACCGTTTTCGGCTTATTTTTAAATCAAGAAAATCTGATAAAGCAACATTTTATTTTGTAGGCTACAGTTACAATATTTTACTTTATTGTTATATGGATGCAAAGAGAAAAATGGAATAATATTTTCAGACAATGGCACAATCATTACTTTAAAATTTTAATAGATATAGCAATATTCAAAAGAAGTGTTGTCCTAACCGATCAGAGTATTGAACACAAGCAATGACACACACAAATTGAATGACTGAACACAATGAAAAGCTGTAACCATAATACAATAAGCAAACAGTAACAACATATTTTTACTATTCATAATGCAAAATTACAAGGATAAGATGAGAAAAGAAGCATTTAAAGATTTAAAAAGAGAACAGTATAAGACAAAATGAACATACACTAAACTAGAATGTAAAAATATTTGTTACTAATTTCAATACTGATCTTTTCTCCCTAATAAGCTTTAAATTAGAAAAAATAATTGACTAAATAATTTAGTTAAACTATGTATAACAAATGAACATATAATTTGGGAGGAAAAAACTTACATGATAAATAATAGAGTGGAATACAAATAAATAGTTGTAGAGTAAAAAACAAAAGAAATAAAATAAAAATGTTTCAGTTTAAACGGAATGCATATTACATGATATGCAATCTTAAGATATGTTTAAAACTTAACAGTCATTAAACACACACACAGACATGAAAAATAATTTAAATGCATTAATACAATGTGTATAAATTACATTTGAGACTCAACATAGTAATGTATATTACTACCTATAATTTACAGGCAAGACTTTTACATAATGTAGGAACGGGGAAAAAAAAAAAAAAATATATATATATATATATATATAGATAGATAGATAGATATTATGCAATTTAAATCTATTACTATCAAGATTGTATGGATTTTCATGATACTTAAAACAGATGAGGAAATTGAGAGCCATATCAAATTTTTCGGAACTTTTAACAAAGCATTTATTTTATTAGTATTTATTTATTCATTATTCTTTTTTAAATTAGTTAATACATGATAAAAGTCCTACCTACTCCAGTACATAAGCATCAGCATGAAATGCTTCAAGAAAGGAAAATTCAAATATACATTTTACTAGTGATTTCCCAAAATGGAAAATGGAACTTTATTATGCACTGTAAACCAGCAACAACAAGTCATAAATTACATTTATAAATATATTTCAACAATCATACCACGCATACAATAACCCATTTTAGGAATTTAACATTAAAAACGGCAGTGATATAGTTGTATAAGTAATTCTACATTTAAGGCACTGCAGGAATATGAATGCTATGCTCAAAACATATCACAGGGATCTTGGCAACATGTACTTATACAACACTAGAATTAACATTTATTCATATCCCAATGTCACGTATGAACAAAAAAAAAGATGTTGAGCAATGACATGCAAAGTCTGAAAAAGAAAATAAAAACATTAATGCTACATTTCGTAAAAAGACATTAAGTAAATAAAATAATAGAAACATTTAAAAATAAAATTGACAGGTCCCCCTCCCCCAAATCAATGCAGCAGGCACAGAGTCATTAACCTTTAGCTAAAATCACAAAACAATTCTCTCTCTTTCTTATACACACACAAAAAAAAAAAAGAGAGAGAGAGAGAGAGAAGAAGAGAGAAGTTCTCTAGCTTCAAAATAACAGGAGAAAACCGATAGACCATGAATCGCTTAACACTTGAGAAGGTAGTCAGCAATCTATCAATTTGTCTTCAGTGCACGCAACTGGCAGAGCAATCATGTCCTGTTTTCAATCTAAAAGCTGCAACAATCCCATTCTTAGGCATTCAAGTAAGTGTTCAATGGAGAGGTGCTGCAGCTTTCCCCCCCCCCCCCATTTGCCAGTTCTTCCAGTTCAAGCTTTTGTAGCTGTTTAATTTTTACCTTTATTAAAATAGTCGACTGAGCTGCATGAGGATTGGATGATACTAGCATTCTTTAACTCACTTGAAAAGGAGACATCTTTGAGATGGTCAAATATTAATTATGTCATGTTCTAAGAATATAGTTAAACTTTGCGGGAGTGGCCACTCTCCATTCTGCAAAAAATCTGGCATTAGAGAGGTGGTTGCTGAAAGTATAAAAATTTGACTCCCAAGAAAAAAAAAAAAAAAAAAAAAAATTATTTGTTTTGTTATTTGTGAAATTGCACACAGAAATATAAATAATTATACAAACAATTTTAAAATTTTAAATTGTGCCATTCTTTTTTCTCTCTCTCTACTTCGATTTTTTTTTTTTTTTTAAATCTGTAAAAAGAGCATTTATACCGTTATCCTTCATGCATTCTGAATTTGCCATAATAAAATCAATTGCTATAAAATCTGCTTTTTCGTGTGACTCGATCATATCAGTGCACTGCTCCAACAGTAAAATCTCTCTTCTTAGGCATACCTCTTCTCTGACCAGCAAGATTTGTACGTGTATTTGCACGTGCTATTGATTTACAGTAAAGCGACTGGTTTGGAAAGTGATTTTTGTTTCGTTTACTTCTAGAAAAATGCTAGAAAATTTTTGGATTGGGAAGCAGGTCTGGTCGCTTAGAGTTACATGGTCTCTTCTAAAAGGACCTTTTAACATTAAGTATCTAGGGTAAAAAATCGGTGCCTTATAAAATTGATCATTGGAGGAGAGAATCACTTAACAGAAGATTCACTGAATTAACTTTATAAAAATTTTAAAAATCCATGTTTTTAAACCATTGCTTAAAGGGTTGCCAGTAATAGGTCAAAAGTTGCCGAGGTTGGTACCAAAATCCAAGTTCCCAAAACTGAGCCTAGCTTGGTAATATTTTGGGAGAAATTTCAAGATCTTACTCAGGGATCACTCTAGAGCATTTCAGCAGGGTCGCCCGCCCCGGTGCCCTCTTTCCAGTAAAATTCTGCCCTCTTTGCCCTTTCTGGATAAATTCTGCTCTCTTTCTCTTTTTTTCAATCAAAAAAGCTGCTCTCCTTTTCTCCGATGGTAATCTGCCTTTCCATTGTTTATTTCCCCCTTTTCTTTTATTCCTGTTAAGATTGCTGGCACTCAACTAGACCCCCAAAAAAGCCTCTCTCCAACAATAAGATCACTGGGGCGATATTTCTTGCCGTTTTCTGGGCTCAAGGACTGAACCAATGAAATGGACAATATCAATAAAAAACCACTTCAGTCACGCATTGGGGGAAAATATGCACTTAAGCCAATCAGATTGATGGATTCAGGGTTCCTTCCAAGCATATTTTGCGGGGTGCAGAACCCTGCCTGCCCTTTTGTTAATATGAGCCTGTCCTATGAGCCCTTATTTCAAGTAAGTGCTGCCTTCCTACCCTCATAGCAAAAACAGCATCTCGGCATGCTGCCCTGTGATTAACGCTAGCGCCCTACTAAAAATGCACTCCTTTTCCAGAAATTGCCCACTCCATTATCAGGGTGTCTACCACATAAAGTAAGCTTGATTTCTTGACCTTTTCTTGACTTTTTCTTGACCTTTTCTTGACCATAACAAATACGTAACACTAATATCAAAAATACATTCGTGCCAGGGATGCAGAATATGTACGATCCGGCAATCTAGGATAGGGGGAAATTTTGCAGAAAATATACAACTGATTTCGATTTTAACAATGAAGTAAAAAATTCTTCCAGTTATTCTTTCCCATTACTATTTTTAAAGCGATTTTTTTTTCAACTCTTTCACCGATCAGCAGTTTGCTTTTTCTTAACTTGGACCCATTGCTATTTAGTAAACATGGATGTAGCTTGTTCAGGCAAATATTTTTACACTTATGGTAATACAGAACTTATGCAAGTCTATAAACATATCATAAAATTTTGGGGAAATTTGCATATGGATTGAGGGAAATGTTGAAAGTAAAAACAGTTTCTGCACCCCTGCATCATTCTGATAGAATGAAGAAAAATTATACTTTTAAATTTAACACTATTAATATACAGGATGATCAGCGAATAAGCCCCGATTTCAAAATTAAATATCTCTACAACAAAGATCGATAGAATTATGCGGTAAACTATACGTTTATTAGCAAAACTGTAAAAATGGTGCAAAAAAGTTTAGGAAATTTAGTTACGAAAATTGTCAACTAAGAATTTGAACGAAATGAAAAAAGGAAGTTGAGTCGCTAATCGTGACCTAGTGCTTCATTTCTTGACCTTTTCTTGACTTTCCTGACCTTTTTTCCAATTCTTGACTTTTCCGTGACTTTCGTGACCTTTGCATGATGGTAGACACCCTGATTATACGTAGATACAATCCACTTTTTATATACCTTATTAGTGTTGAGTCTAGACTGATTTGGCAACTGTAGTAAAATACTAAAAAAAAAAAAAAATGTTCAAGTGTTCAATCATCAGTTTACCCTATAAAGCAATTGCCTAATATAAATTTTGTAGCAATCGAGGGCTACTTACAGCAGTTAGAGCACAACAGGATGGACAGACTGGGAAAGATGAAGGGAAATCTTTTTAAGACCCTCAAAATGCAATTTTTAGCACAATTTTCTTTGCAACTGATTCAACTTGTATGATCAAAATTATACGAATAAAAATTTACAAAAGGAATGCACCCATTACAAAAGTTGAAAAAGGTTTAAAATAGAATTGGTACTTTCAAAAAACTGAGATACTTCACCTGTTCACAAAAACAATTCAATCTCTAACTCTCAAACCCCAAATGCTTGTTCTCTTAAGACCAGTTGTTGGCCTTGCAATAGTAGAAAATGGAGCTGTGTTAATTTTGATTTCAGGCATGAGCTGTCGTAACTGAAATAATGCTTCATCAGTGAGAGTTCTAAAGATTTCTAAATTTCTAAAGTTCTTCAATTGCTTCAAGTATCTGTTAAAAAAGAATGGTGTTTTAACACAATTTAAACAAAAATAAATGGCAGCAGTCTTAAAATGCTAATCATATTTCACTAATATTAATATGAAATAATTGTGCATGAAATCAAAAGCACATGTAAAGTGTTCCTAAATTATGGACAAAAAGGACACATAATCTTATATATAATAAAATCGGAGAGTAAACATTGTATGTAGCTATGTATGTAGGTAGGCAAGTTTGTGACCACGGATCTTCTTGCGCGAGTCTCTTGATCACATTGCGCCGAGACGGTTGGTCGCAGACCCATCGAATTTTGCATACGGCTTCACTGGGACAGATCCTAACACGCCTCAGAGCAATTTTTTTGAAATTCGAATTAGAAAATGTTTTATTTTATGTTTCGTACGATTTTTAGTGATTTTTCTCGCATAACGCCGGTAATCGCACTCGCAGTAAAACGAAATTTACATCATCGGATAGAGGAGAAAATTTTCTTTTAGAAATTGTTTGTTCGGATTGTGTAACATAATTTGCAGATTTTTGGGAATTTTTCAAATAAAATTAAATTTGACGCTGACTTTCGTAAAGTATTTTTAAAACTGCTGCATCTTGAATTCTATCCGTCATAACTTTTATATATTTTGTCAAATGATGGAGCATACATTTCGCCCTCTTTTAAAAGAAAAACCAGAGGAAAATATAAATTAGGAGATTTTTTTATGAATTTTTAAGTAAAGAAGGATTTTCATTTTAATCGCAGCAGCTTAAAATTTCGGTATGATATCTTGCGGTTTGGTTGTCTTGGAGACAGTAACAATAATTAAAATTGCCAGTTGAAAATAAATAAATAAAATTATTTAAAAATAACCGAGTTTTCACATGTGAAATGTGCGCCACTTTGATGTCACGAGTTTAAAACCCCTTTCGAAACTCAATCAGAATAATGGACTCACAAGCAAAACATACGCCACACATGAAATAATTCCATATTTTATTTTACGTTGCCAGAAAAATAATTGTATGCTGTTTTTTCACAAGTGAATTATCCAGCATTATTTTCAATTGAGATTTTAAACGGGTCACGTTTTCGAATCGCAAGAAATATATTGCGGTGTTAAACAGGGCCTGATTATGACCAACAGGGAGCCCCGGGCATTGTTGGAATTTGGGGGCCCCCGTCTATAAAATTTGTTTTATTTTTCATATTTTTTTTTAATAGAAAAAGAACAACATTTTAATTTGGGGGCAATTTTGAGCCGGAGGCCCCTGGGCAAAGTCCCAATTTGCCCATGCGATAATAGGGCCCTGGTGCTAAATACGCCAATCTGACAAGAATTATGCGTAAAAATTTATGGAGAGCTGATTTAGTGGCAACCATAAAGGGAAATGATTATCGTTTATGCTAATGCATAAATTGCAAAGAATCACCAAAGTGTAATAGACTACATTCGTGGCAAATATCTAGACCGTTTCTTTAAATTAAGCATTAACGGTTGCAAAACGAAAATATATTGTATGGGTATCAGTAAAAGATAGTATAAGTAATAGTAAGTAGATTTGATAAGGCAATATTGATCAAAGCAGAATATATCGCATTAATAAATATTTCGTGAAACTAAGCCTTCTATTCAGTCTTCAACAACCGTCTTACATCACAGCTAACAAAATAGTAAGTTAGTCTACGTCGCGTTAATATATCCCGCGGTAGTTTCAACAAAAAAGACTGTAACACAACTTTTTTCTTGGAGATTCTGTTTTGTCACAAGTAGTTATGATCGCATTTTAGGAAAATGTTCTCTTCTTGCCTTGCGAAGAGTGGATACACAACTATTTAATTATAAAATAAAACGGTTCTCCACATCATGTAGCATCTAAGGTATTAATGGCATAACTTAAATCTAAAAAAGAGTATGATGCAGAAATGAGACATTTTGAATATTAGGAATTTTCACTGCGAACCATCACGCTTTTCTTTTCTAATTGCGAATGACACCGACATAGTTTTTTGCGTTATAATATTAACAATGGTCTCAGGTCAGTACTTATACTAACTTTACAAATAACTAATGAGTAACTTTACGCCAAGAGTCAAATCATTTTTCTTATTTTTAGATCCCAAATCACTGGAATCAATTCGAACTATACATGTAAGAAAAAGTTTCGTTCCCTACCGTGCGGAGAACGGGTATGCAGCTAGTAGTAATTAAAATCTGAAGTAAAAACTACCTTAGATATCTATCACTGAAACTTTACAAATAGATGCAAAAACAGCTTTTCTCAGTTTGTAGCACCCAATTTACATATTGCCCATCACGCTGGATTTTTTTAATCTTAAATTATTATTAAATCATTTGTCTTTGTATTTTCCTTTTTTGTTCCTTCACTTCTAATCATACTTAAAAATAAATATCTCAAAAATGAGTAGTTGCAGCAAACAATTTAAATACCTCAAAAGACATTTTGGGCTATTGTTCTCCAACCACAGACCCACAATTTTAGCAAAAGTAAGTTTCCTTTTGCATAACATCTAATAAATCTTTCAATAAAACAGTTGTTTATTTTATTGATTAAATGAGAAATTGCAATGCATTATACAATTTACAAATGCAACACCTTGAATTTAATTTTTTTTTTACAAAGCTACCATAAATTAAAGAGCAGAAGGAAGTTCTAAGAGACAGTTTATAAATGAATAAATATCAGATTAAATAAATAAATATTAGATTACATATGCAGAGGTTACGCAAAATTCAGATGCATTGATTATACATGTATCATCCAGAAGAAAGAATATAAATATACCAGGTGATTCAAAATAGATGTTAAAGTGATTATCTTTTAAACCATAAGTGATCGGAACACACTTCCAATTAGAAAAGTTTGAGTAGCTTTCAGAAAATGGCAATTTTTTTTACTAGAGGATATATACATATAAAAATATGAAATTTTACATTTATACGGTCCCTCTTGTCAACACATATTTAGAAAAATATTGGTCTGTGTCTAAAAAGGTAAATTAATAAAATTCCATGTCTCTGAATGGGAAAACTTCGCTTGCAATTTGAAAATTTTGGCATTTGTTGCCAAGCACTAAGGCGGTGTCTCAAAAGTGAGAAAAACATAATTTTCAAATGACGTTAATTCATGTTAATAGTCACTTGATAGACACTGTTGACTTTTTAAATATTAATTTAACTGTAATTTTCCTTTAACATGTTTGGCAGTTTCTAGTGAAAGTTAACACATCACAGTAACTCACAACATTATTTTGTCATTCTCTTTGGGATCATTATTTAACTTTTATCAACTCACAGTTGCAGGGTGTCCAACGATGTCAGAAGGCAAAAATAGTAGCATTAGTAGCCTGACCAATATAAAAAGTTGCCAGTTTAGTAACCATTTTCTTAATTTTAGTTGGCAAAATAGCAGCATTTTTGCATAATTTTGTAGCTAAAAAATAAACATACGCCACTTAACTTCAGTTAAGAAGGTATGGATAAAATAAATTAAAAAACTTTATGAATTATATAACAGAGCATATATTACATTCATTTTTATAGTACGATTAAGAAACCACATTAGACTGTTTGAGGAACGATCAATTGCAACTTTGAAAAGAAAAGGGAGTTGAGAAAAACCGAAATCTGATTTTCAAATGAGTCGCCCAGAGTAAACTACGGTAGCCAAAAACTTGAAAATAGTATGAAAATGACAATTTTTATTCAAAAAAGTCACCCAAATCGCCTTATCTTTAAATTAGTAGCAAAAACCACCTTTTCAGTTGCTGGTAGACACACTGCAGTTGATCTCCTGAAGTTAAGATTTTTTTTCTCCTGGAAACCAGCACCAAGACAATAAGTAAAGTGGTGTGAGTTATCACTTAAAAAGCAACATTTTTCTAAATTTAAGTGATAGGAAAAGAAGGACCGAACAAAAATTTAACTTCATATTTTAATATGTGAACAGCCCCTAGTAAAAAAAAGATTACCATATCTGAAAGGTAATCTTAATTTGACGAACTTTTCTAATTGCAAGTATATTTCAATCACTTACTGTTTAAAAGATCATTGCTTTAACATCTATTTTGAATTACCCGGTATAATCAAACAACACAAGGAACTAATGTTAATACCACCCACAAGCATTTGCTAAAAATATCAAATTCGTAGCAAAGAACTAGTTGATAGGATCCTGTTTTTTGCAAGCCATTGTTTCCAAGCTGCTCTCACTTGCCTCCATAACTAGACATTTACAATTAAGTAAAACAAATGTCACCAGAAAAACTTAAAAACAAGGTAGATGTAAAGTAAATTTCCACTACATTAAAATTTATAAACTAATGCTTTACATACAATGAGAATAATTTTACAGTAATTAAGAAACATTTTTTTAAAAAGTACAACTTATAACAGAACTCAGTATAAGAATTTCCAAATTACAGAAGATTAGAAATACAAGATCTGCATTACATAAAACACACCTAATAAACTTGAATTAGTTTTTAAAAAAAACTAAAACACATCAGTGTGGATTAAAAAGTAAAAACTAATCTTTCAAGATTTTGCTCAACAGCAATATGATGTCCCTCAGCTCAGTACAACTTAACTTTATGATTTAAACTAAAAATCAAAATAAAGCTATTGACCAAAAGAATAATGTTTAAGTACTGATATCAGATGTCTTATTTTTTAAATTGTGAACTATCCGTAAAGGTTAAGTATACAAATTGAAGTGAAAAGCGCTTTCCCCCTTTTTAACATTAAAGTTTGTTTTTTTCTTTTTTCATAACAGTTTTATTCTTATTGTTATGCTGAGTTGTAGGACATCATATTGCTGCTACCAAAATCTTTGTAGACAACGATTTCTTTTTACCTATATTACTTTAAAAGCACGTTTTTTAAAGCTTTTATAAAGTATACTAATATTTTTTTTTAGTCTTAAACAACTTTGACCCAAGAAGCAAAAATTAGGTTGTCAATCTCAAAACCCTCGAATAATACAAAAAAAAAAAGAAGAAGAAGGAAAAAGAAACTGTGGATTGGATACCACAAGTTGTACTTCAAGCTGATTAAAAGGTCAGAAATACATATAAGGGACCCGTGTGTTAATTCTGTGATGCTGCAATTCTGACAATGCTGTCATCAGTTTACAAGAGGTATCAATAGACAGGAGATGCTTCTCTTCAGATTGGCAATGGCTGGTGGCAGCTCCTGAAGAGAACACGAGCAACTAAGTGAGCATAGCAGTAGTTATTGAAAACAGCCAGGTGATGGTTGAAAGGTTTAGCAATTTTACCGGACTTTAATGTAATCATTTTCAAAGCTATAAGCAGAGAAAATTATTTCACCATGATTTCAAAGTGGCTGACATGTGTCAGCATGGTTCGAGAGTTTATTAGTTGTCCATGCTCACATGAGTCGTTGTTTCATCCTTCAATAATAAATTATCAATACAGTAACTCCTTATTCATCTACATGTTTAGGAGACAAGAAGAATACACAATATATGGGGATGGGACATATGGTACAAAATTTACTTTTATTAACAAATGTATTTTAAATATAAAATTAGTAGTTTATAGGTACAGTAATAAAAAGGAATAACTAACACCAGAGGCATAAATGTTCCTTTTAATTTTTTAATTCAATGTATAAATACACATGTGTATATACACTTTCCAATTTCTGCTGAAAAAAGTATTATCCACAGTCATCTGCTTTTATTTTCTTTAACAGTTATGTTTTCCTGCAAATATCAGTCAGGGAAAATGAATCATCTTACATGAATGCGAGTGATTCATTATTTAGAGTGTTGAGTTTTTGCAACAGAATTTGTGAAGCAAAACAGTGAAATCAGGGGGAAAAAAAAAAAAAACCTTAGGGGGACAGAAAAAACATGAAATACCCAAATGCACGATAAATAAAAGTGCAATATAATGAGGAGCACTGCATATAATGGCTTGTAAAAAAAGAGAAGAATTTGGATCTTTCACACATACTTACCGATTACAGTAAGTAGGAATGTGATATGCACGACTAGAATGTAAATGCTCTAACTTCGAGAGAGTTTTCACCATGGGCATGAAAGAAACTTCAGTCAACATATGGCAGTCACTAATATCCAATTCAGTAAGGTTTGGACAACGCTGTACAAGAACCAGTAAAGCTGCAATCAAAAAGAATATTCAGGGACAAATGCAGTAACACAACTGAAGTCAAAGTTTATGCTAAATGAATGATGAATATTACCTTTATCACTGAACGATTCACGATGCCCACTTATGTTAAACCTAGTTAAAGTACTTGGCAGTAAAGGTAAAAATGCTTCAAAGCTAATTGCATCAAGATGTGTCCAAGCTAGATTCCATTCTTTTAACCTATGAAACAAAACAAAAAAATTACAACTAAAAATGCAAAACTGTTGAACAGTGCTGCAAGAGTTCACTTCACTCAAGGCAAACCATAATAAAGGACTCATATCAAGTAGAAAAATAATCAATTTTTGCAACCTCCCTTGGCATGATGCCTCAGGCAAATGCTTAGTTTGCCTCCTCTGGTTGCAGCCTTGCTGTTTAATCCTTCCACCCAGCCATTTGTTTAATGCAGACTTGATATCTTTGCTTCCCAGTATCAAAGAGGAAATAAAATGTAAAAAGTTGCTAATGTTGCAATTTTTGATCAATTATTGCCAAGTTTGACGACAAAAAATAAGTTTCCAAAACTGAACCTGCCTTGGCAATATCTTCTATATTTGGCTAGAAACTGGCAAACCCTACAGTTTATTGCCAGAAGTATAGTTAAGATATGGCTGATGAAGATTGAAAAACAGTTTTAGCAGGCGATTTTAATATAGATTTCAATTCCAAAGAAATGTTTTATGGAACAAGGAATACAAATACAGTAAACTCATGGATTATGATGCACATTCCAAACAGAATTTATAAAGGCAAAGTATAGTTAGAATATACTTGATAAAGATTGTAAAGAAATTTTAGTAGGCAAATTTAATATAGATTTGGATCCAACAGATGTGTTTTATGGGAAAAAAGGAGAAAAATAAGACACTCATGAATAATGATACACTTTCCAACTTAATAGATTAGAGAGGCAAGAAAAATACAGATGATGCAAGGATTATGATATGCTTTTAATATATAGCACATTAGTGCATATTTAAAACAAGAAATTTTTTCAGATTTTTTTCCTTTCTTTTTATTTGCAACATTAAAGACAACGTTTCAAAAAACTGAAATTCATAATTAATATATATACATTGAAACCTCTTTGAGACCCCACCTCTGATAAGAAACATTTATTTTGGTTCTTAATTTCTAGCTATAGGATCAGTGATAATTTACCCCTTTTGAAAGACCAATGATCATTTTTCAATTGAAGGGTAGGATTGCTACTCAGGGGAATTCTTGAAATGATTCTTCTCTCTGAAAAGACTAGCTGACTGGAGAAGTGCTATTGTTTGCTTTCCTGGAATCGAGCATGTTTTTCTTTAAAAGAGGTTGTCACTTGTGTAATATGTGGAAAACTTTCTTTAAAGCTGTATAGACAAGAGATATAATTAATTAATTCAATAACAGTTTTTCATAATATGAAAGTTTGTTTTCCCTATCACCTTTATTTCAGAGAACACCTCTGTAAAAAGACCTATTTTCTATAGTTCAGATGGTGATCTCAGAAAAATTTTGCTGTATAAGGATATCACAAACGATCATTCTAGCAATTTATTGATGATTGCCAAAATTAAATACACTGTTGTAGTATAGTTTATAAATCCAGTCACAAAAGCTTAAAGTGTAATACTTACTTTACACAACTTTTTGCAATTTCACTAAGTCCTATACTTGTCAGTCCTAC
Source organism: Cheiracanthium punctorium (assembly GCA_038373885.1). Taxonomy (NCBI): domain Eukaryota; kingdom Metazoa; phylum Arthropoda; class Arachnida; order Araneae; family Cheiracanthiidae; genus Cheiracanthium; species Cheiracanthium punctorium. The sequence goes on from JAWZYV010011673.1 coordinate 68,632, forward strand.
ACACATAGACATATTTAGAACTTCTAATGACTTGTTTACAGCTATGAATCTAAAAAAAGACAAGTTTTTTTAATTGAAATACTGTATATGACAAGGGAATATTAAACAAAAAGTTTTAATATATGTAGATTTTTTTCCCTCCTATTAAAAAATTTTGCTTCTTTCACTGACTTTCAATTTACTTTACTTAATAAAGCACAAAAATGTCATAACTAGCTTAAGATTTTTTGGCTAATGTACTACAATAACCTTCATTTACACTCATCAATGTCTTAAATGTGAAATGGTAGATGCTATGATGTATGCAAACAAACACCTTTGTGGAGTCTGAAGTAAAATTGTGGCACAGAGGTTTCTGAATAGCTCATGAGAATTTGATTATAATGCTTTTTATATACTGACAATTGATGATTCATTTTAAAAACTTATCTCTCTATTCTAAAAAAAAAGTAAAGGCCGCTGTTGCCGTCAAAGCTTGTTGACATAACTCTTCCTAAACCGTAGGGATTTGAGTTTCAACTAAGGTGCCCACAGATTCGAAAAATTCCGAGGAACCTGCTAAGCTGATTTAAATTTCGAAAATCGAATTATTTTAGAAGATATTAATAAAAAACTGAAAAAATAAACCAAATGGTTGCCAGATTTGGCATAAAATCATTCATTCCTTTGCAACAAAGCGTTTCCAAGTATCTAGAATCACGTGAAATTTACAAACATGAGTTAGAATTATGCCCATTTTACGCCAAAATAAAAACTATATGAAATAAGTAACTCAAAATGTGTTACACAAAGTTGACAATTTTCAAATAGTAAGTTCGCTTAGACAACAGGAGTTTAGAATTAGCGATTATTCGTTTTTCCAAAACAGAATAACTAATATCTTGAAAATGAAAAATAATTAAAATGCAGATTATTTAAGTCGGTTCTCGTCCAGCTGGATTATTTGCTACCAATAGAAATATTTGGCGGCGTTAACTATGCCATTATAGCAGTTACAGTACACTTTGGATATTTGCTAGCGCGACGAGATGGTATAATTCGTGGTGCTAAGTACGCCAATCTGCAAACGATTATGTAAATGAAAATATGGATAACTGTTTTCCGGTAACCTTACATGAACAGTAAATATAGGTTACTGTTCATGTAAGGTTACAGCATGAACAGCATGTTTTGTGAGCATGTGTAAGTCGCCATTGGTGGCAGGCCATTCTATCTGTTCCGTAGCTTTTATTAACTTTACATGTACGCAAGTCGCCAAATAATGAAAAATCGCCATGGGTGGCAAATTCGCAAGGTGTGTGTTCAATAGGTTTTACATTCAGGGATGAGCCAGCTGAAATTAAATTTTGGAGCAAAAAAAAAGACAATTTTGGAGCACTTTGGAGCAGGAAAAACAGATTTCTGGAGCAATTTGGAGCACAAGAATGTCAAATTTGAAATACAAAATTTTGAAGGGAAAGAGAAAAGTCGTTAAAGAATGCCCATCTAAAAACTGAAAATTAAGGAAATTCTTAAAAACTCTTAGCTAATGAAAAAAACCCAGTTTTTTTGGTGGGGGTGGGGGTTGGGGGTCAGAGGAGAGTCAGAAGCTTATGAAATAAATAAAAAAATCAGTTATTTTATACATTCTATACAAAATATCTATTTAATATCAAAAATTGAATATTTACTAAACTATATTAATCCATTTATGCCTATTATCCCTTTTTTGAGACGGCACTTTTGATATCTGTTGAAAACGTTATTTTTCCTAGCCTTTATTCACGAGTATTGAACCTCAACTCCACAAAATATTTTAACATGACCCAGTAGAATGTTGGCACTTCATTTTATACATAGATTTTAAAAGAAATCATCCCTTGTTCCAGAAGTTGATATCAGAAATTTATCTATTATTGCTGGTATTAGCAAAAATCGAAGAAAGTCAAAAATATCTGGGCACAAATGGGTCAACTACCATCAGTGGCTAATAAAAAATTTGGTAACAAAAATTATCAATTTACATAAAATTAAATTTAAAACAGAGGCCAATTTTTACTCTTAAAGCATTAGAGGTTTAAACAAAGGGATGCCAAAGAAAAAATATTCGTCGTTGGCACATCCCTAAAAATACATCTGAAACAGATGTTCTGATTTTATTACGCTTTATCTCCTAATTAATATAACTTTTGAATGGCAACATTAAATATCATTGTGTTTCTGAGGAGTGCAAATAATTTTTCCAGCGATTATAAGCAGAGTCCGCACTCCAGGTGGAGTTATAGCTCAGGACCCGTACAACACGGATTCCCATTACAAAATATCTTCGATGCAAGAACCAAGCAATGTGTAGCTCAGTAACATTCTATCTGATCCAATCTTCGGGTTTTGTCTGCTGAAATTATGTCTTTTTTACGAATAAGCCTGATTAGGGGCCGAATGCTTCATACGAAAAGTGAGCATAGCGAGTCTGGGGACCTTGGCCTCTAGTTTTATAAAAAAAGTTTTATTTTCAAGAGGGAAGAGGACTATTAAAATTTTAATACACTACCTGCAGCAGTCATCATTTACTTCACAGGCTTCAAGACTTAATTTTTTTAGCTTATTGCAAACAGCAAGGATATCTGCTACAGCTTCAGATGACACAGTAGCCATGCTTAAATCTAAATATTGAAGTCTAGAAAACCTGTAAATTTTAAATATTGTCAAAAATAGGGCAAGGAAAATGCATGACCATGATACAAACTGAAATTAATGTAAATTAATGCCTTGTGAAAATACAGTAAGAAAATGTTTAATTACTAGCTTATATGCATTAAAACTGAATTCATGGATTATGGTGCACATTTAACATACAGTACTCTAATGCAATCGTTCTCAATTGATGGGGCGCAAAGCGCTAGCAGGGGGAGGGATGAGAAAAAACAGGTAAAGAGCAAATGATAATACACTTTTAAAATTCTTATTTTTACTCCAAAACATGTCTATTTTTGCTTAAAATATTTATTCATACTTTAGTGATAACATTAATTTGTAGAAAAGGAGACTAAATGCTCATTGTCGAAGAACAAAATAATGTTCGTATGCTGAGGAATGTGAGGGAAGGGGGGACGGCACCATCATAGGTTATCCTTTGTTGGGGAGGCACATTGTTAAAAGGTTGGGAATTGCTGCTCTAATGCACATTTAAAATCTGAAGATATTTCAGATTTTAAAAAAGTATTTCATTTTCATTTTCCCTAGGCTTTTTATTTACTTATTTCTGTCTATTTATACATATTTTCTTTAGCCATGTTTACATGAGTTAGGTTAATATTTTATTTTTTTTTTTAAAAAAAAAATTAATTAAATTAAATTAAAATAAAAATAAATAAATAAAATAAAAAAGTGAGCTAAAACAATTGGATCTTTGCTTGCCATTTTTAAGTGCTTTAGATCATAAATTTACAAAAGTTTGAAAAGCTTACCTTTGTCTGCATGCGAATTCTGCATCTATAAACACTGGAGATTTTATCTGAAAACAAAATAAAGGGATGAGATTGACAACAAAAAAAAAAAAAAAAGAAAAGAAAAAGTCTGAAAAAATGTGCAAAGAACATTTGAGCAATAATACTTATGAATTTCAAGTTCACTAAATATTGTAATTGCTACTCATATTAAATCTATCTTATATGCAATTTTGTCTTTAATAAAAAAAAACAAAAAATGAAAAAACTGATTTTATTTCAAACATCGAAAAAGTAAAGAATCACATCCCTGAAAACGACCACCTAAGTACAATGGGAAAACAATTACAAATTAATTTACAAAGAGCAAGAAATTAGCTTTTTAAATGTCATAACTTCAAAAAAATTACAAGATTTAATATTTTTAAGCTAAAGTTTTTCTTTTGAAATCGTCCAATTTCAGTAAAGTCAATTATTTAGAGCAGTTTTTTTTTTTAAATCTTTCTTAAGTAACTCATGCCATTAAAATCATTTTGCTGCATGCAAACATAAGACTGCTTGCTTTGAGCAATTTTTAGAGGAAATGAACAGTTTTCTTTAGTGATTTAACAAAAATTAACAAGGAAAATTTATGACAATTTGTTATGCCTGTGATAGCTTAAGGTATGGATTTGCATCTGTGAGCTATTCCAAAACAAATGTTACACAATTTAATGAGACACATATGATATACACTACTTAAGTTGTTAATACAACTGAAAGTTACCTTTGGAGGATAATCATACAAAGAAATATGAGTCAAATTTATTTTTTTTTCTTCAAAATAGCAGTCCAATTGTCATGAGATGTTGCAATGTTAGTGGCCAATAAATCATTTAAAAATAAAAAGCAGAAAGTATTTAAAACTTAAAACCTTACATAAACATTTATTTTCATTGATTTCATATTTATTTTAAGACTTATAGTGTATAGTACAATGTATGATTTTTATGTCATATTACCAAAACACTTCAAAGCTATTAAAATGGTTGTTTTATTTTGATTTCTCTATACAAGCTTTTTAAAAAATGCTGGACAGTTCCTGAAATATTGCTTTTTAAGCTTACCTTTTTGACTGTAGTTAGTTGTGTTTGTGTGTAGATTTCTCTTAAAATTTGAGTATAATAAAACACTCCTTCAACAAACTATTCATTAAGGGGAAACCTTTCTAACACAAACATCTTTTGACAGTTCTCTGAAGTTTAAGAAAAGAATTTATTCAATGAAGACATGGCTTTAGCAGGAAAATATTTTGGTCCCTTTTGATTAATTTAAGTACGGGTATTATAGTAAATAAATTTGTGTCATTTACTGTATTTACTACAGGGTCATTCCATTTCAAATCAACCAGTAAATTCCAAAAATGTCACCCACCGTCTCGGATTTCTTTGAAAATTTTTATAAATGTAGCCATTAGTGTTCTAACTAACAATATAAAATTTTACTTCAATATCTCTAATACTTTTTAAGATAAAAATTATTAAAATAATGGGAAAGTGACCATAAATGGCGTTTTTGCATACACTTATTTTAATGGTGCTTTTTCAGATAAAAAATCATAACTTTCTTTATTTTCAATATATTAAATTGAAATTTATACCAAAATGGTCACAAAGGTTTGGAGATTATAGAAAAAATTAATTTGATAGTGCTGTTTAAAACTGGAATCCCCTAAAAATTCATAAACTTTGTTTTTTTTCAAAAAAATTTCATAAAAACAATAATTTTGCAAAAGCTGTTTCAGAAAAAGGCACAGCTCTTAACAAAGCAAACTATTTTTTTACTTACATGTAAATGCATAAAGTAAAATAATTTAAAATAAAAATGGTGGTATTTTGAGTCCTAATAGGTTAATTTAATTAAAAACCAAATATTTTGATGATTTTTCTTAAAATGTTATGCTGCATGCAAATGTTATTATAAAATATTTATTTATTTATTTAATTTTAAAAAGAACTTATTTTATTTAAAAGTTAATAATGAGTTAGTTATTTTACTTAAAATTTAAATTATTTTGAAATAAAAATTTTTTTAAACAAAATCGGAAATATATATAGTTAACATGCATCAAAATTTTTCTAGCTTTTTTTATTGTCAACTACAAATTAAACATTTTTCTTGAGATTCACCTATGTTTTGTAATGATACATTATAACATCTAAACGTGCTGTTTCTTGTTTTGAAATTTGTGACAGTTTCTTGTTTTGAAATTTGTGACAGTTTCATCACTGCCAGTTGCCAGTAGATACTTTGTCACTGGTATCACTGACAGTTGATACTTTGTCATCAATCTCAGAAATAAGTTTGTTTACGTTCTTCCTACAAAAACTACATATTATTTTGTCCAGGAATCGATTTTTCACAGTTCGGCAATTTGTTAATTACCTCAAATAAATTTAAATTAATGGTTCTCAAACATTTTTTTCTCTTTCTTTTATGGCACTTAAACGGGTCAAAACATGATGTTTGAAGTATTTCAAATTTATTCAAATAAAATAATTTGTGATGTTCACAAATATTAAGTAAAAGCTCAGATTGTACATTTCTTCTCAAACTTATTAAGTTCAAGTCTGAAGGGCTTAATAATGCAGAACTTGATACAGTTTCTACTTGAGTATAAGTCCTTTTATGGCATTCAGTTCCATTTTCTTAGCTAATACTAAAGCACGTTTGGGAATGTTCTGCTGCCATATTAAATGGAACTGATATTCAGGACTATTAAAAAAAAAAAAAAAAAAACATTATAATTTAAAGTCTTTCAATTAGATAAACAAAAATGAGCTTATATATAAAGCTGAATAATTTAGCTTTAGATTATTGGTTTAACTCTTTAAAATAATTTCAACAATCCCAGAGAACATCAAAAACAATTCCAAATTACTGAAAGAACATCTTCACTTAATCAAAGAAAGGCAAAACTGATTCCAATTCTCAAAGCATCTGACCAAGGAAGAGATATTCACACCTGCAAACAAGAGGGTGACTCATTGGAAGAGGGAGTGGACCCCACCCCTTTAAGGCTGCTTTCCACATCGAGAGGGAGCCGCTCGCAGCTTGGCCAATTATCACGTGTAAGCAATAAATTTTTCGCACTGCAGAGAAAGAGATACTCCGGTCAAAAGGTAATTGGGGACCGTGGATAATATTGTAGTTTCACACCCCATCTATTGTTCGGTAGAGGACAGCATACGTGTCACCCAATGTAAAGGCCTCTGCCGATAACCAGAGACCGTCGCGGCTACAATGTATTTGAGGGGGTTTGGAAGCGGCGACTGGCAGCGACACATGGGTTGCCATCTACCGAATAATAGAGGGAGTAGAAACCACAAGCGTAAAAACTGCAATATTATCCACGGTCCCCAATTACCTATTGTTCGAAGTATCTCCCCCTTTCTTCTGAGTGCGAAAAATTTATTGCTTACAAGTGATAATTGGACAAGCGACCCGCCGACGGTCTCTGGATATCGGCAGAGGCCTTAAGACGTGGCCAAATATCCTCCTTCAAATACATTGTAGCCGCAGCAATCACTGGGTGTGGGCAATGGCCTTTACTATCTTACACTACTCAGTATCTCCCCCTGCATCTTCTCATATTACACCAGCTCCTTACCACACAACAAACTGAAAGCATGTGATCTGATCTAGTTACAGTCCAAAAGCCTGTTGACTGAAAAGAGACTACTGCCATAGTTCTTTTAAACTGATGTAAAAATAAACAAAATTATGATAAAAACAAAAGTTTTTAAAATTGTTTTAATTATAAATCAATATAAATTTTATTTATAAATAAATAATTGTTTTATATATAAACAATATACAGATATGCTTTCATCATGCCTCAGGCAATTTACACCCCCCCCCCCCCAAAAAAAAAAAAAAAAAAAAAAATTACAGAATTGGCAGAGACAACATTTCAATTTGAAAATTTTCCAACCATGCAGCACTTAAATTTAACTAAATTTCTTTTTCTGCATGTTTCATTACTGTTAGAATAACTGTTCCTAAACGTCCATAGTACAACTTCTGAAGACATATTAAAAAAATCTTTGAATCTCTAAATTAGGATAGCTTAATTGCATAAAAATAACTTAAAAAGTTGCATCATTTCTGGAGGAAAAAAAAAAAACAAAAAACCAGCCTGTTTCCATTTTTTCTCCCCAACCCCCATTTTTGTATTATTTGTTATTGACACACTCTCTCTTTTTCCTTTTTGCTTGAACTGATTAAAAAAATACTAATTTAAACATTAATAAACTATTTTAACTTGATTTCCTATGACACACAATTAAATATAAATAAATACCAAGTTTTTAACTGACAGGTGAGGAGATTCCCATTATAAACAAAGCATTGTCTACATTAAAAATAAATAAAATTAACAGTTATATTACTGATCTAAAATAAGTCAGAATGAGTGTAATTCGACCTGTAGTTGGCAATAACAAAAAAAAAAAAAAAAAAAAAAAAAAAAGAAAGAAAGAAAAACTTCCAAGTTTTGACACATATTTACTATATGTATAATCAGATTTTGTTTAAAAAGTTTTATATTTTAAAACTAAAAAAATTAAATTTTAAGTAAAATAATTTTAACTCATTATTAACTTTTAAATAAAATAAGCACTTTTTAAATTAAATAAATAAAAAATTATTTTATAATAACATTTGCATGCAGCATAACATTTTAAGAAAAATCATCAAAATATTTGGTTTTTAATTAAATTAACCTATTAGGACTCAAAATACCACCGTTTTTATTTTAAATTATCTTACTTTATGCATTTACATGTAAGTAAAAAAATAGTTTGCTTTGTTAAGAGCTGTGCCTTTTTCTGAAACAGCTTTTGCAAAATTATTGTTTTTATGAATTTTTTTTTGAAAAAAACAAAGTTTATGAATTTTTGGGGGGTTCCAGTTTTAAACAGCACTATCAAATTAATTTTTTCTATAATCTCCAAACCTTTGTGACCATTTTGGTATAAATTTCAATTTAATATATTGAAAATAAAGAAAGTTATGATTTTTTATCTGAGAAAGCACCATTAAAATAAGTGAATGGAAAAACGCCATTTATGGTCACTTTCCTATTATTTTAATAATTTTTATCTTAAAAAGTATTAGAGATATTGAAGTAAAATTTTACATTGTTAGTTAGAGCACTAATGGCTACATTTATAAAAATTTTCATAGAAATCTGAGATGGTGGGTGACATGGCCTGGTTGATTTGAAATGGAATGACCCTACAGTCTTACATACTACAAAAACTTAAGATAGCAAATAAAAATCTGAAATAATAAATGCCAGGCATTTCTTCAACACTACTTACTTAGTTGAAGTATGCCAAGTTTAATAATATTAAAAATAGATGCTTAGATATTTGACTTAAAATTAGCAGTGCTTTTACTACATCAAAATAGAAAATATCCATGAAATGCTTACTTCACACATAGCTAGTCTTAAAACAGATACACCTCTCCTTAGTAAAATACCAAGAACACCAGATCCAACATATCTTTTTCCAAAATCATACCTCGTCCATAAACTTTCATCATAGCTTAATTGAAAAAAATATATATATTAATTGACTAATAATACTTAAATGAGAAAAAAAATCAGCACATGTCAATTATTACAAACCTAGATTTATTTAAAAGAAAACTAATCTAAAATAAAGAATACTATATTAAACAGGAAAACCTTTTAAAGGTACATTAATGCACAGTGAAAATTTTTTAATGATCCCTGTACTAAAGCTCACAAGAATTTGATAACGATAATTTAAAAAATATAACATCATGTATAAAAACTCAAGTTCAGTTTACATATAAATAAAATACTTTAATAAATGTCTTAAACAAAAAGAACACTTCAATATTAAAATAAATATATGAAATGAAATAAATATATAATAAAATCGACAGAAAGCAGTGATTTATTTTACAGTACATATATTTTACAGTACATAAAAATATCTTGCTTTAAAAACATCAAATACAGTAAAATCTGCCTTAAACGAATCTCTCTAAAGTGGAAAATTAATGTTTCAAAGAATACCCGAGTTTAGCTGTTAAAAAAAAGGTTCAGGACCTTTAAATTTGTAAGATAGGCTACTGAATAATTATTTGATATCTTTAGAGCAACTTCCTTTCAACAAAAAAAATAAAAATAAAAGAAATTTTTTAGTAAAATTTTTTACAATACCTCAAATCTTTCCAGCGTTTACAAACTTCAGCACATTTTATTATGGATGTTGTAGGTAGCCACTTAAATATCTCCAGAATTATCTCATCAGACAGTCTGGAAAAATGATCTTCAAAAGAAGAATCAAAATTAGTATATATTTTAATACAGGAAATAAAAAATACTAAAATGTAAAAATGAAAAAGTTATTCTCTAATCAAGTTCATTACCTGAGAATTCAAAGTACAAAAACTATTAAATAATCATTAAATAAAGCATACATGTCCCTGTAATCATGCTTATATATTACACAAATCATTTAAACCTGGGTCAAGTCAATAACCTAAAGTTTTTTAATTATTACTCCCAATGATGCACTGATAGCCAGAATGGGACTAATCCTAGTACTTTATGTTATTTTGTTTACATTTTTGTTTTGTTTAACTTTGGTACAATCCTTGGGCAATAAATGGCAAGCAAAGAATGTTGTCAGCAGTTTTCAGTGATAACTCATCCCAAATGCTACTATGCTACAGCTACTGGAAATACACAGTCCTGTCTCTTCAGTGCTGTGTTTGAAGTAAGTATGGGAATTTCAATTGAGTACATAATTGAGGGTTGTTGATTCTTTTTGCTAAAGTAGATTGAGTATGTGAATTTGATTTCATTTTGTGGACATTTAGGTTGAAAATGGACCACTGTTGAAGATTTTTGAGTTGTTTTGTAGTGAGTTTGATGTTTTTTTCTGTTTTTATTAAAGTAATTGATGTACAATTTTAATTTCTTAGTTAAAATTTTTTGAGTTTACTTTGTAGTTTATCATACAATCTGTGATAGTTGCTAGCCTAGAGCATCATAATTCATGAATGGATCACTGCCATATTAGTCAGTCCTATTTGTCTTTCTTGTTTCATCATGTTGGAAAAGTATAGCTGCAAACCTACCAGTGGGAAAAAATGGAACACAGTGTGCAAGATACAAATCACAATGTTGGCATAAAGGATTGTAAATATTTCAAAAGAAAAAAAAATATATCAAGGACTTGAGAACCATTTAATACTGTTTTTCAAGGACTTAAAACACAGAATTTAAAAATATATATTATGGTAAAAATGCTTTACTTTGAGTACAGTAGTTAAAAATAAAGTACAGTATTTGAGTTACAATATTTAAAAATAAATATTAAAAACAAATACTTAATAAAATGTTGGGTTTTTAGTAAGCAATTTAGTTTTTCCCCAACAGGCGCTTCATTGTATCTTTTAACAGGCAATTTTACATTTAAGCTGCAATCGTTATATATTTTGACATCCGATATAGAAAGGCTTGCTCTTGAAAAAGTTTGATTGATTACATGCAATAGTTTTTGGTTCGTACCCTTTCAAATATGGAAAGTGAAAAAGCAGCATTATATACATTCCGGCATACTTTGCAATCAAAAAGGTAAAAATGGTGTTCCAGCAAGAAAAAAATATCCAATGAGTATGAAAAAGGATGTACAGACAGAACGGCAGTGGCAAAACTGGTTTGTAAAACTTAATGACAATTTTCATGTTGAAAATGTGCCACGTTCTGGAAGATCAGTTAAAGCTGATGAAGACACAATAAAGGCATAATTGATGCAAATCATGCTACTGCAAGAAAGATGGGAAAAGGTGCCAAAATGGACAATAATTCTATACAATATTTATTCATAATAAGAAAATAATCCTTCATTGTCATTATTAAAAACTTCCCAACAACCAAAAAAAGTATATTAAGCAGATTCTTTTCTCCATTCAGTCAAGCAAAATCAATCTTATGCAAATCCATTCCCTTTTTAAAACACAGAATTAATGTGATGATTTCTTAGTTTTGCATACAAGCTTTCAGATGCATATAAAAATCGAAAAATTTATAAACTTTGTAACTGCATTAGATATGAATAAAGAAATACTTAAGCGAAAATACTCATTTACCTAAAAAGGATGCAAAAAGATTGAAATTGAGTTGGCAGCTATCAAAATTGGGACAATATACTCAAAAAATCTTATTTCTGTAACAAGGCTTGAAAATAGGTACAAATACAGTTAAATTGCTAATACCGGGTAGCTGTAAGGATTTCAGTAAAATATTTTTTTCAAATATTAGAATGATTCATAAAAATTAATAATATATTCAAAAATAAAAAGTAGGTCACTTTTAATGCTGTAGGAAAAGATTGATCTTTGACAAAGAAATAATTGAAAAAAAATGTACACTGAAAAGCTATTAAAAAAAAGATTTTAATAATTAAATTTAATGGGTTGCAAATTACGATGTAAAAATACCAATTGTTCTGCATTTTGAATTGACACACGGTTTCTTTTATTATTATAAATATAGCCTGCTCCAGAGAAAACATGTTCACTGAAAGCAGTTCTGCAGGGTGCACACAAAATTTCTTAGTAATTTTTGACAAATTTGGGAAGTTTTTAATTACATTTCCAACGGACAAATGGACTGTCAGTTTTTTTAAATCCTTTTTCCTGCAAAGAAAGAATATTTCTTCTTCTATTATTAAAACAAAAAAGTGGTGTTTTGTTGCTTTGATGAAGCTGAAAATGTCACATGTGCATTTACTACTTTATCTATGCATTTCCAATATGTAGAATTTTTTTTAGGTATGTTATGGAGGACATCCATCTCATGTCAGTTACATTGAATAGTTGTACAGCTTTATTTTTTAATAACTAAATAATATGTCTGAAATGAATATCTGAATAAATTTTTTAAGTAAAACTGCATCATGATTGAATTTATACTACATTATTTTCTTTGAATAGAAATATTTTATTTGAACTCAAATTTGTCATAGTACAGTTTTAGTAATCTGAAACTAACTATCAACTAGTTATTGACAGTCTTTATAAATGTTATTGCAAAAGTTATGAAACATTTCCCATGAAAGAATATACCTATGCAATTTATCATCTAGCCATGTTTTAAAATAAGAAGTTTTAATGGTCAAGTTTATAAATAATGTATCAACCTGATCATATTTTTATTAGGCATATAATAAAATTTAAAATAACATTATTATATCTTATGTATGCACGTATTTGATATTTTTTAAATATTGAGGTTTTGTAGAACAAGACAATTGTACATGTTTTCATTTCAAAAGAAGAAAAATTCTTCATTTGCAAATCAGTGATCCTTTTTATATGACTACTATTTACTACTCTGGTCATTTTCTACTTGGCACTCGGCTGAGTTCTCAGTACTTAGCCAAAATGCTACTCAGTACATCACTAAAAAATCTGATGTGTCCAACACATGACTTCCTTGCACGTCTATTAAATCAAAAATGTTTTTTACGCACTTCCTCTAAACTTATTTGTTTGAAAGATATAAAATATCAATAATAGTAAGATATAGCGATTTCTAGCCAAACATTTCGATATATCCAAGCTGAGTTCAATTTGAAAGATTTCTTTCTGACACTTTATTTGGCGATATTTCACCAAAAGCCGACAAACTTGAGATAGTTTGCGAGATTTTGGGGATAGCCAAAGTAGTCATTGACCACAGATTTTCAATGAATTGAATGCATCCATACACCTTAATGTATTTAAAGTCATTTGGCTCACCCTGTAAATAAATTCCCAGTCGATTGCTGTCAAAAAAGATATTGAAAACCGTTAGATATTATAATATAGTTCTAAATACAAAAGTTCAAAATTCTACGGGTTAAAGTTTTAGAGTTATACAAAATACGAAATAATTTTTGGTGCCAAATTTGGCGATATTTCGGCGAAACTCGTCAATGTCGACGACATTTGGCGAGATATTAAGCATGGACCAACAATGACAGATTATCGCCAAATTTGGCGATATTTCGACACAACTCGCCAAGAACGATGACAAATGGCGATACTTTGGGCATGGACCAAACGACTGACTATCGCCAAATTTGGCGACATTTCGGCAAAACTCGCCAAGGTCGAGGACAGACAGCGAGATTTTGGGCATGTACCAAACAATGACTGTCTACAATTGTATTATATTGAAGATGTCCATAGACATTAAAGTACTGAAATTCTTTTCGGTGGTCCTGTAAATAAACTCTCCAGTAGATTTTAACCAAAAGTCGAGATGCACAACTAGATGTTACAACAATCTTATATATGAAATTTCATAATAGTTTTTGAGATTTGAGAGTTAAATATGCACACACGTACACAAAAAAGTCGCCAAGCTTGGCGACTTTTGGCATAGTACTTGAGGGAGGCACGTGACCGTGGTCGGATCATTACCTAACTTATGTGGTAGGACGGTATTGTGCTTGAAATGGATGAATCTCCTAAAATTGCCATTGACCGTAATGTATTGGAAATCTTTTGAGTGTTCCTGTAGCAGAGCTGTAAATGATAAAGACACTTTTTTTAATGGAGAAATTCATTTTCTAACTCTTTACAGCATATATCACTTCTGAGTCGTTTGAAATAGCCCAATACCTCTAAAAAACGCTTTGATGAATTTCGGCCCATAGAGCGTAATGTATTTCGAATCTTTTAGGCGGTTCTGTAGAAACTATCCAGTCGAATGGAACCGAAAGGGGAGGTGCACAACTAGATGTTACAACAATCCTAAATATAAAGTTCAACATTCTACGCCGAATAGTTTTTGAGATATGCGAGTTTAATGAATTTCGGCCCATTGAGCGTAATGTATTTCGAATGTTTTGGGCGGTCCTGTAGATAAACTATCCAATCGAATGGAACCAAAAGGGGAGGTGCACAACTAGATGTTACAACTATCCAAAATATGAAGTTTCGACATTCTACGCCGAATAGTTTTTGAGATATGCGAGTTTAATGAATTTCGGCCCATAGAGCGTAATGTATTTCGAGACTTTTGGGCGGTCCTGTACATAAACTATACATTCGATTGCGACCAAAAGGGGAGGTGCACAACTAGATCACAGAACAATCGTAAATATCAAATCTCAACATTCTACGACCCATAGTTTTTGAGATATGCGAGTTACATACATACACGCGTACGTACAGACGGCATGGAAAAACTGACCACAATAAACTCGCCGCTGGTCAAAATGAGTTGCAGACGCATTAATATGATCGTGCATGCTAGCCTACGATGAGATGCATCGAAAAAATTTTTAAAATTCAATTTAGAGGTAGTCAAAATCGGTTTTTTTGTCGAAATTTGGCCCCCAAAATTTTTCGGGATCACATTACTTCCTTATACTACGTACAAGGAAGTAAAAAGGCATGGCCCCAATCTGTCTTGCCTGCTTCATTATGTTGAAAAGGGCATTATAATCCACACAGTGGCACCATTTACCTATCTTGCTTCATTATACTGGGAAGAGTACCACAATCCAAGTGTGGGTATCATTTATCTTCTTGCTTCATTATGAGGGTTGTATGGTTTAACCCATGGTGGTTTATAAAAATGCCCCCCCCCCAACCTCCTTAACCATTTTACTAGCTTTAATACAATTTACTTCATCATTATTATTATTGCTACAACATAAAATCCTCTATACAATTTTTTTATAACTTTATTTTTTATTTGTATGTTCACATTCTTGTGTATTTTAGATAAGTTTGTCTTAAGTTTTTTTAATCCTTTTTCCCAGCCCTGTTTATTATGTTGGGAAGTTATCATAATCCATGGAATATGGATTATGATACACTTCCATGGCCAATGTCTCCTTTATATATATTTAAAAAAAAAAAAAAAAAAAAAACACTTCTAGAGGTTTGAATTTAATACCAATCTAGTGCTATAGGAGAATAAAAAGCAAGAGAAAGAGAGACAAAGAATTTATTTCTACTAAAGAAGCAACTTACCTTCACCTTGTGGTTGATACTGCGGTGATTTCTGAAAAAACACAAAATCCTCCCTATAATTTTTAAAATAAGCACTCTTTTCAGGTATGATTACCACACGCCGTCTTTTTGTACCATTCACCATCTAGTTAAAACAAAAAAGTAATTTGGGTAAAAAAAAATACTGGCACATTGAAAACAAAATTAATTTGCTACAGTTCAATGACAATATCGTTAAACATTCCAGCTTTAAAAAGGGGGGGGGGGGAAGGAAAAAAAATCCATTTTAAAAAGTGGGAGTAATCTTATGGACAATTTCAAGACCAAAATTTTAGTAGAAAATTGAACTTTATTAGATACAGCACTCGTTATAGTTAAGTAACCATCTTCTACTTGGAATGAAGCTTTTCTCTGGCAACATAAAAATATGCTGTAAAGTTTGATAAGTGATTTTGAAAGAAATCAAAAGATTGTCAGCTGGGCAGTGTTGTGAAGCAAGTTGTAGTAAATGAAATGAATAGAAGCACTAGGAATGGCTAACACCTCGAGCAGTTAGTAAAATTATATAGGCAGTGTCTGATCTCCTTTTCCTCTGTTGTTTTTGCAGTAGTCTTGAAAGTTATAAACGTACAGGCTATACATTTGAATTCAATGTTGAAAATCAAAGATCAACCCCACAATCATTCCATAACAGGAAGTTTTTACTTTTATCCCTGTTTCTATTCTATATTTCAGTTCCAAATTTTTTCTGAATGCTTTTGCAAAAAAAGCGAAAACCCATTAAATTAATTTTAGCATTTTTAACAAGTCTTTTCGCATTATACAAAAAAAGTGGCTGTGTCTTAAGCTTTGATATAAGGCAGTACATCTGGTCCAGGCCTGTAGCCACGGGGTGCATTTGGGGGCAGTAGCCCCCTGAAATAAAATTTGATCCTCTGGAAAAATTTTATTTCTCCTTTAACCCCTCAAATTTGCTGGACAAATAAAATAACAATTTGATAAAATAAGAATGGAATTTAAAAAAATTAAGCATTTTAAAGTTCTCAAATTCTGCTTTACTGCCACTAAAGTATAAAGCATATTTAGATTTTAAAACAGCGGCATTGTGGTATTTACATTATAGGAGCAAATTTTTGTGAAAACAACACAATCAATAAAAAATTAAGACTGAGGAAAAATAATACGTGGCATTACCACACATATTTTTGCCATAGTGGTAACTAAAAAGTAGTTTTATTTTGTTAATAAAATTAAATGTTACTTAAAGGAAAAACAAAATTAATTAAAAAATATAATTAAATTAAAACATGCAATTAAATTAATAAAACAGTTAAATAAATAAAATGGCCACAAATATGCTTTTGTAATACTCATAGGATCTCTAGGGAGGGGGGAAGGGAGAAGACAATTTTTAAATGCATAGCCAGAGTGGGAGGAGGGAGGGGGGGGGCATTGCATTACCCTCAAATCAAATCACCTGGCTATGAGCCTGATCTGGTGCCTCCTGATACTTCTAATTTAATTTAGCATCTTCCAGTTCTACCATGTGTAAAAGTTCATGCTGACCAGTTGAACAGAAACTTTCACGGTTGAAAATTGAGTAAAAAGGAGAACTTTCCAAACAGCCCCATCCACTCACACAAACTTCTAATTTTTAAAGCAGTTAAGATTTTTTCTTCATATTTTTGGGAGCACTTCTAGAAAATTAAAATCTGATCAAGCAATGATAAATATTTGTATTTGATACATAGATAATTTTCTAACTACCGTGCCATATTATAAACGGTTGGGTTTCTGCTTTCTCATCAATTTTGTAAAATACATATTTAGTATGCTGGCCTGGCATAAAATTTACAAAAGTGCGTTTAATTCTGAGTGCATAGAACGCATCCTGTTGCTTTATGCATTCATTAGTGCGATAAACGAATAGTAAAGCAGGATTCCTTAAGGACCGCACAATACTTACTACAGCAGATGACATTTTGCATGCGTTAATTGAGAAAACAAACTCAGAAATGCATCTCAACTACAGAGAATCGCCGTTTAGTTGAAGCCTTGAACATAATGCAAAAAGGACAGCTTCATAAAAGACGACGCCATTTATACCCCTAACATATCCATGCTAATAAAAAGTTTAAATTTTCATCTTTTCCAAGCAACTCCCAAAAAACAAGGAATCTGTGAGCGGACAAACGATCCGCGGATAATCCTACCCGCCAAGTCACTTTCAGTTTTGCCGCCAAACCCAGCACTGCAGTAAACAGAAGTGACCTTGAACCGAAAAAGTGACATTCTTTACAGCTGAAAACTGAATTTCAACGGGTAACAAACAAATAAGCTGGGCTTCGTTAGGGGAAACTCGAAATTATTTATCATATCTTTACTTATATACCGAAGCGTGAATTAAACACACGTTACGCAATTCATATTTATTTTCACTGGCGGATCTAGAGGGGACATAACAGGGCCACGAGCTGTTACCTCACCCACCCCAGACGAATTGAAGATTGCCTTATTGTGTAAATTCAAATAAATTGATAAGGAATGGGAGAGCCCCCCCCCAAAAAAAAGCGCCCCTTACTGAATATTTTTCTAGATCTGCCTCTTATTTTGAAAATTCCAAGAATTCCCCCCCATTTATTTCCCGCAAATTTGCTTTTATAAAATATGAGGCATCCAAACCACTGGCGTAAAGCTAACGTAAATCACAATAAAAAATAAAAATAAAGAAAAAGAATTTTTTCCCAAGCTGTAATAAAATGGTTTTTTAGCCACCACGCCACATGGATGGCCTGACATCATATAAGATGGAGCATTAACTGCGTTATTTTAGGCGGATGCAGGCTATCTAATGACGGTCAATAGAGGAGTTTTATTGACCGATTCCAGTTTTTAAACCAATAATAAAACACTGGTATCGGTCAACAAACTGGTTCATTGGCCGTCATTAGAGAGCCTGCATCCCAGCCTTTAAGGAAATTAATGAAGTCCAATGGAAAATATTTAAACAGCACTTTTTAGACACTGATTTTCCTTAAACAACTGGAAATTTTCACTATTATTTAACGTCTCAGCGCCCAGCCAATTTTCATCACATTCTGCAATTCATGCTGATGGTCGGTCAGTGATGAATGGATTTCCCTTTCCCCCTTTTCTAAATAATATGAATAGAATCGTGAAATATTCGCATTTTGCTTTGCTATCTCTGAGCATCGTGTGAAAATCACACTTATTTATGGTAAAATTTAAAAAATAAATTTATGCTTATGTATTTTTGCGATCGTAGTTAAATTTGAGCGTCGTTAACCCTTTGAGGCGCAACCCTTTTTTCAGCATTGGGCAATCTATCCAGCTGTCTCGCGTTCTTCCATTTTTCGGCAGATATCAGTGCTGTTAAAAATAATCGTGACCATTTTTTTACGGGAAATGAAGTGCTAAAAAGTGATGGATTCTCGTGGAGCTATGTCACCCGCAACTATTTTTATAGAAATCAAATCTATTCTTCATGACTGGAAACAGTCGAAACGTCAGAGTTTGGCGTTCCCGGAGCGGACACACTGTGCGTTAAAGGGTTAAAGCAGGACGCTGGGCACATAGAAGGATTACTGTAATTGTGTGGGAGTGGGCGGTTTGTTTGAAAGATTCACATACATATCCATTTCATGGAAGTAAAATAGAATGTTTTACATTAATTTAATTTTTCTCCTCCTCCCTTTAATCCATTCTTAAGCAGCAGCTCAAGTACTGGTGTTTGCATATCATTTTCGCCTCTAGTAAAAACGTGAAATTACAGACGTTTCGCAGGCCTCACAATTGGTCCTATTTTTTAAAAATTCCTACCTCTATAAATAATAGAGTAAAATGTTCTGCTTCTTCAACAGTTGTTAAATGTTCTTTTAGATGTTGAAGTTTCGACTATCAAACCATTAAAATACATAGGCTATATAAATAAAACTTTGATGAAGGTAGGAATTTTAAAAAAATAGGACCGATTGAGAGGCCTGTGTTTTGACTGCGTTTCATTCATGACATCATTCCTTTGAACAAAACTTAAAATATTCTAGAAATAAAATATAATATCTAATTTATTCAATATCTTAAATTTTAGGATCGGGTAGTTTTCGACTGTGCTTTAACCCTTAAATGCATAAATTTTAAACACGTTCGCTACTGATTACGCGATAACCACGGGTGTAAGCTAAATTTCCTATGTCAGTTTTGTGAATAACTAATTAATTAGTTTTTCGAAAAACACGCAGTTTGAAAGAAATCTACTTATATAATACGCCAACGTGTGCGGTACCAAAATCGACGATATTTCCACGCTGCGAACGGCAACAGATAGATGTAAACAATAATGCAATAACAATAACGCCTGTGTAAAAATCCAAATTAACAGTTCAATGACGTCAAATGGAGCAAGCATATGTCACACAGTAGCTAGATTACAAAATAACAACAAATGGATACACAAAAATGCAAGCTCTTTCGGACTTTTTCACAACTTTAAAATATCGAATTTACTATACTTGGCGTATTCATCGCCCATCTAAAAAATGTCACCATGCATTAGGCTAAAGCACATTTTAGCTATTTGCTGTTTCAACATCGGCTTTTATGATGACACTTGAAATGTGTGGCAACCCTAACCTATATAAATTTAATGACAAATACTGTTAAAACCAACGAGATATAAGTCGTTGGTTAAAACAATTCATTGTAATGAGTCCAGAAATTTAGTCTACACTGCACTATAAAGAATAGTAAGGTATGGGGTGGCTAGTATGTGAAATTTTTATTATTCACATGACCTATTTATAATTAAAAACTACATATGGGGAAACTGACATAAGAAATTTGGCTTGTACTCTAATACTTTTTGGTCCGGCAGTGAATGTGCTTTAAACATACGATGTAGATCTACATCGCTATTTAAAGGTTGACCCTTTGCAACGCAAGCGTTTTCATCACATATAAAATTAATCCATTCGTGCCTAGTGTCCCTTTTTGGGGACGGCATTTTCGCTATCAGCCGAAAACGAACTTTTCCTAAGTCTTTATTCACGCGTATTGAATCTCAACTCCACAAAATATCTTAACACGACCCAGTAGGATGTTGCCATTTCAATTTTTATATATTATGATTTTAAAAGAAATCAGCCCTTGTTCAAGAAGTTAACATCAGAAATTTATCTATTAACTGATCCTATTAGCAAAAATCGAAGAAAATCGCAAAAATATCTGGGCACAAATGGATTAATTCTGACGTTAAAAAATAGGAAAAATGACTAACGCTTCAGTATTTTTGCGACAACAATTTATTGCTTACAAGTGAAAAGGCCGCTTTCCAAGTACAATAGATAATTGGGGACCGTGGATAATATTGTGGTTTCACACCCTATCTATTGTTCGGTAGAGGACAGCCCATGTGTCGCCGGCGTAAGACGCGGCAAAATATCCCAATTCAAATACATTGTAGCGACAATCGCTAATTGTGGGCAATAGCCTATAATTGGCCAAGCGGCCAGCGACTCTCTCTCGATGTGGAAAGCGGCCTTTTGGCGAGGACGCTTTCTACATCAAGCAATAAATTTTTCGCACCGCAGAGAAAGAGGGAGATACTCCGGACAATAAGTAATTAGGGACCATGGATAATATTGCGGTTTCACACTCCATCTATTGTTCGGTAGAGGACAGCCCATGTGTCGGCGTAAAATGCGGCCAAATATCCCCATTCAAATACATTGTAGCCGCGACCAGTAGTGTAGCCAGAAAAAAAAAAAAATTAGGGGGGTGTTTAGGCACTGATGTAACGGATAATCTACATTCTGGATCGCATTCTTCATGTCAATAATAGAACTCTGCTAAATTTTAGAGGAGGGTTCTGACACCCAACCCCCTCCCTCGCTACGCCACTGGCCGCGACAATCGCTGGTTGTGGGCAATGGCCTTAAGGACAATCGACCACACTCGCATAGTCACCTTTAACCTGCGGTTACAATTTGGGAATGAAATCGTCTCCAGAGTCAAGTGCGAAGTTATTTTTACCCTGTTAGTTACACGATATTTTTCTAATAAGTTTCCAAGGTTAGGAGGAATTTTCAAACATGTCTGGAAAGCATAAAAGAGTTGTGCTATCGTTAAATCAAAAAATTGAGATTGTTAACAGACTAAGCCGAAAATGGAAACAACATAGCAGTTAAATACCCAGACAGCACAGCAAGCTTGATTAATCTAGTCAATAAATTTGAAATTTTCAAGCGTGTAAGCTTAATGCAAGCTTGAATCAAGTGTTCTAGTTTACACTTGCCCAGCTTGCATTAAGCTTGAATCAAGCTCGACATAGTAAGCTTAATTTCAAGCTTAAAATTTTTTCCTAAAAAAAAAAAAAAAATTCCTAAATACACGGGGCGCCCTTCGGCGAACTTGCCCCACATATTTTATTTTTCCATGCATTTTCTCCTCTACGCTGAAATTTCAAGTTATTTTAATCTGTTACCATCGAGCGTCCGCGGCTGGGATCAAACTCGGTATATAAGAGTTGGGAAGCCAGCGTCCTAACCAATCGGAGAACCTGAGTTGCGCTGATAAGACTAAAGTTTGAAGTGACTGTTGTGCTATCGTTAAATCAAAAAATTGAGATTGTTAACAGACTAAGTTAGCACGCCGTTTAGCGAGATCCAGATCCGATAGAGAGGCGAGATCGGATCCCAGCGAGATCGATCGATCCAGCGAGATCGATCGTGGCCGATGTGTTGATCTGTTTCTTTTATTTTTCCACGGGATGAATCAAAATTAAAATAATGTAATGTGTGATTTAGAGACTCTACTAATAGGGAAATAAGCATAATATAAACTTAAACAAGTAGCACACGTTTTAAAACTTTCAATATCGCGGCACTCATGTTGGGCAATACTGGCCAAAATCGAGACAAACGGCTGATTTTGAAATCAATTTCGTAGTATAATTGTATTTTATTTTGAAGAATTTCAATATTTGGAAATATATAATCTTTTTTTTTTTTTTTTTAATTCTATGGTCAAGTACATTTATGACTGATGATAAATCATTTGTTATGTGGATGCGGCTTTCCAAATCAAGCAGTAATAAAGTTGTATTCAAGTTTGACAGTTCAAATGACTTCTCCAAGCTTAAAATGAATTGAACTGTCAAGCTTGTATTAATACGTCAAATTCAAAGAAATGTCAAGCTTGATTTAAGCTTATAAGCTGTCTGGGTATGTCATTAGCACATCAACTGTATCGGATATTTAAAAAAAAAAGTGATTCAATTTTAAGCTTTGTATCAGTTATGGACAAAGAAGGCAGTGTGAAAAGAAAAACGACGAAAAAGTCGAATTTCGAAATGTACATAAAGCATTATGCATTTAGTTCACACAAAGACAGCCCATTTCGGGCCCACTGTTGTGCGAAAAAGTCTTGCTTTCTAATGAAGATCTAAGCGGAGACGCGTTATTTAAAGCGAGCTCTGGTTGGGCTTAGGAACTTAAAACTGCGTCATGGAATTAGAGAAATCGAAGTCCAAAGAGAAAATCTATCGACGTCAAATGAAAACGCAGAGAAATTCTTTTCGGAATTTGAAAATTTGATCGAATCCGAAAGTTTTGACGAGGAGTTCATTTATAATGCTGATGAAAGTGGGCTTAACTTGTGCTCTTTGCCGCAGAAAACATTAGCATGTGAGAACGAGAAATCTGCCCCTAAAACTAAGGTAAGCAAAGAGAAAATTAAAATGTTACTATATGCGCTAATGTAACTGGAAATCATAAACTGCCAATGATGATAATTGAACACTCAAAAAAGCCTCGGGCTTTCAAAAATGTGAAAAAATGCTGCCCGTTGTGTAGACAAATCAGCGTAAAGCCTGGATGAACTGCCAAATATTCATCGAATGGGATTAAAAAAACTTTGTTCCTGAAGTAAAGAAGCAGCAAAAAGAAATAGGAAAATCAGGGAAAGTTCTACTGGTCTTAGATAATGCACTTTCTAATCCAAAAGCAGACATACTCGAACGCGAAAATGGAATGTTCAAAGTTATTTTTCAGCCGCCGAACGTAACTTCCCTTTTACAACCCACGGACCAAAGTGTAATAGGCACAGTGAAAAGGTTGTACAGGAAACAGCTTTTAAGGAAAATGTTACACAAAAGCAAATTGACTTGAAAGAGTGTTGCACGATGTTTACAGATGCTTGGAATTTAGTAAAACTTTCCAAATTAAAAAGATAATGGAACATGACTTTAAATAGGACATCCATGCAAGAAAGCAAAGCAGAAATTCACAGTGAAAGCTATACAGAAGACTGGAACATTTTTTAATTCAATGCAGAAGATTTCCAAGAGTGGATTGAAAGCAAGCGGCATGAACGATCCCGGTTATCAAATTTGAACGACGAAGAAGTTTTACTGACTTTTATCCAGGATACAAATAGTGAAGTGCAGTGTGAAGACTGTGAAACAGATGGAACTGCAGAATCAAAAGGGCCAACACACACAAAGTGTTTAATGCACTTGAAGTTGCGACGGAATGGCTTAACGGCAAGATTCTGCAGATCCCGTTCAATTAAAAAGATTAAGGCAGCGGTTCTCAACCTTTTAACGCCGCGCCCCCAACAAAGGCTAACTTACGGTGGCGCCCCCCCCTCACATTTTTCAGCATACATTCAGTTTTTTAATCTTTAACAATGAACATTTAGTCGAATCTTCTACAAAATAATGTTATCAGTAAAGTTTGAATAAACATTTTAAGCGAAAATGGATAGATTTTTGAGTAAAAATGAGAATAAATAAGATGATTTTTTAAAAACATGCATCACTACTTCCTCTTTGGTTTTTCTCGCCCCCCCCCCTGCGAACGCTCTGCGCCCCTCTTGGGGGGCGCGCCCCACAGGTTGAGAAACGCTGGATTAAGGTATATGGCTGCTGAAAAAAGAATGTCCTCTATGAAGCAGAAGACCCTCAAGAATTTTTTACCATCACAATAAATTGTAATTGTTTTTTAAATATGTAATACTGTAATGTAATTTCTACGTGAGCTTTTATGTAAAAATTGGTATCATTTTTAAAGAAAATAAAATTTTAAAAAGCTAAAAAATTAACTTATAATCACGCCATTTGTATTACGTTAAATAGGCACTACTGAAATTGCCAGTCCTAAGACAGGGAAAAGTGTGAAGGAAAGTTGCCTAAAAAACATTTTGGCCGTTTTATAAGTCGTCCAATTATCCAGATTTTTTGTTAACCGGATCGGCCTCGGTTCCGACCGATCCGGATAATCGGCGCTCTATTGTACTATAAAAAGAAACACCTGTAAAACTTGATAATTAAAGCTATTGACAAGATTTCGTATTCCACGGATTCAAATCATGAAATTTTTTAAAATGAAGAAAAAAGTTAAAAGCAAAGCAAGGTAATTTTTGAAAGGGGTGTCTTCAGAAAACAAATTGCCATAAATTAACAGTTAGCTTATTCATAATAGACCAAACTATCAAAGCTTATTTTCATTTTTCAAAAACTACAATTCTTTTAAGAAATAATTCTGGAACTTGTTATTTTAATTAAATTGGTCAAATACTTGTAACAAAATGTTAGTTACTTTAATCAGCTGATTAAAAAAGCTTATTGGTTAAAATAAAATATTTAATCAATACAATTTAAAACAATAGTTTTTATGATTTTAAAGTATTCAAATTAAAGTTTATGAAAGAAAATTTACTGATTTTTAAAGCACACTTTTTAATTACTTTTTTTTAATTTAAAAATTAAACTTTTAGGTAAAATTATTTACATATTTTTTTTTACCTTTAGAGAATTCTGTCAGTTTAAGAAAATACTTTGATTATGTTAGCTAAAACCTGCATATTTTATTTAAAGGAATTTTTATTTGTTTATTTTAAGGAAATAATAATGGTGCCTTTTTAAAAAACTTATTTTAACTTACTATGAATAAGCAGATAAATTAGAAATGAAAGAAGTACAAATTAATTTCAGTAATTTGCATTGGATTAGTGTTGTCCACTCGAATAGCTAGATGCATTATATAATTCACATGTCTGTGTTCAATTATTTCAGTTTTTCGTTGTTCTGAATTGAATTTTTCCTATTTTCATAATTATAAATAGAATGATGAGTTAAATTGTGTAATGTGCTTCTTAAGTAAGATCTAATAAGAGTTTATGTTCAGTAACTTGGAAAATCTTTTCTTGGTACACATTCAATAATTATTGCAAGCATTCAATAATTATTTAAATTCTAAATAAAGAATTTAATTAAAATTCTCATTTATTTGTTTTAATTATTATTGTAAGCTAAGCTAATTTGTTAATGCATTTCTTCTGTATTTGTAAGGACAACTTCTCGAAAAGTTTTTTTTTTTTTTTTTAATTACCTATGCTGGAAATAAAATGAGTTCTTGTATAGTGTTCTTCGTTCATCTCACACTGCATTTTTGAATGGAAACGGGGGGAATGTTTTTTTTTATTAATTGGGTATTTTTCTGTACAGGGGCCATATACAAATTAAAAAGAAATAATTGAAAATACATACAAAAGGAATTTTTTCTTAATGTAACCTTTTCCCCTATCTTATTTTGAATACTCTTTCAAATTACATTGCTCATTTATATAGAATAGATAAAGAATTAAAGCGTGTTACCAGCTTTTCTGAACACCATCTGCACATAATAGACATGACAAACTACGAACAACAGAAAAAAAAAAAAAGAGCTTTCTCTGAAAAATTTATTGAAGTTAGATGCAAAAACCTACTTGCTCTATCCTTTGTTTTTATGTTGAAAGCGATAAAATTAATATTAATTTAAAATTTCTTAAGGAAAAGGTTTCATAAAAATTGCTTTTAAGTAATAAGATTTTTAAATTTTACAATACATTTAAAATAATGAAATAAACTTTTTTCTTTAAATTGGCAACAGTTATATACTTGAATGATAGTGTGTGCAATAGAATTAAAAATTACTTTGAGAATATAGTAATAATGATTGAATATTATGATAATTTTTAATTAATAAAAATTCTTTTATTTTTATCACTGTTATATTTTATTTGTATTACATATGATATGAACCACATCATAAATAACTGATAATAAAATAATTTTGATAAAATAAAATTGTAAGTAAAAATAAAAACTAATCGGTAAAAGTAATAATAAAGAATAGCAAGCTGATTTTATTGCTTCAAATATGTTTGTTCTATAAAAAAAAATTCTTTTTACCTTTTCTAAAATTAATAATAAATTAGCTTTTTATGATAGTTTATATCTCAAATTCTCATTTATTTTTTATAACATCTTAATAATTAAAATTGTAGTGAAAAGTTGTAGATAATTTTATTATTTACAAAATGAGTTCTATAAAATTTTTGTGAAACTTACAGTTACAAAGATATATCTCTATTCTAAAAAACCAGCTCCTGCTGTTGCAACTGCTGCTGGGATGAAAAGGTCATGCTATCTCCTCCGACACTATGAGGAGTTGAGTTTTGACCACGCTGTCTACGTATTTGAAAAATTCCGAGGAAGCAATTCCGCAGATTTAAATTTCAAACTTCAAATTATTTTGGGAGATATTAATAAAAAACTGAAAAATGAGCATCATGGTTGCCAGGTTTGTCAATTTTTGCCAGCATAAAATTATTCATACCTTTGCAGCACAGCAAAAAGAACATTCTAAGTATGCAGAATCATGTGAAATGGACAAACAGGATGTCGAATAACCCCAATTTTACGCAAAATGAAAAAGTATGAGAAATAAATAAGTCAAAGGATGTTACACAAAGCCCTTAATTTTCAAATAGAAAGTAAGTTCTCTTAGAGGAGTTTAAAATTACATGTTATTCGTTTATCCAGTACAAAGTAATTAATTGTAACTGATTTAAAAAGTGCCATTTTTGCATCAGGTATGAACTGGCAAAAGGCTATCTCTCCAGGCTGGTTGAAAGTGTAAAATAATTCAAATGCAGACTATAGTAATGCCAGTTAGGTTCAGCTTGAGTGTTTACCACCCCTTACAGAGTAAAAATATTTGGCGGTATTAACTATGCCATTATAGCAGTTTTAGTACAGCTTGGATATTTACCAGCATGGCAAGATGAAATGTATTTCATGGCAACCTTACATGAGAAATGATTAATCGATTATGCACATACGTAAATAGACAAATAATGAAAAGTCTCCATTGGTGGAATGATATCCTAGCTGTTTAATAGCTTTCAGCAAAGAAAACATATGAAGCACTGTTTTTTTTTTAACTTAAATGAGAAATGATGATTAATTACAAGTATGTGTAAATCATTAAATTAAGAAAAACTGCCATAGGTGGCAAACAAGGTGTTTCACAGATTTTACATATTTAGATATATTATGAAGTTCAAATTTTTATGTTCCAAGGAACATGCAAGAACCAAGCAATGTGTAGTTCGGTAACATTTTATCTGCTCCAATCAGGGCCGATCCTAGCAGGGGGCAAGATGGTACACTGCATGTGGGTGGCGAATGCAGGAAAAATAAAGACCTGATATAAATGTTTTTTAAAAATCTTTGAGTGAACAATGCCAAAAACCCTAACCAACCTGCTCACAACTTTTCACACACAAACCGTTGCAAGTTGACAGAGCTCGCTTTGGCCTTTATAATTCGATGTGTAAACTTGTCAGATAGCAAATCAGTCATTTCCAAATATTTGTAGGATTTTACTCAATTAAGGATACTACAAGAGAAGGTTTATTCAATTTTGTGTTAGATGATGTACTTCCCAGTTTAAATCTAGATGTTTGAAGCATTCATGTAAGGAACACCATGTAAGGAAAGTATTGTAAAAAATTCAACTTCAAGATTATGGTGTATTTACACGTTTTGAGGTCTTCTGAATTCATTTATGCTATTTTTATGAGATGTGTAAGTATGTGTGTGTGTATGTGAGTGAACACGATAGTTCTTAAAGCATTCAATTGAGCTTGGGGCATTCAATTGAGCTCATATTGGATGTATATGTTATAAACCATGCAAGACCGGTATTGATTTTGGTGTGTATAGGACGTATAGTTTTTCTACAGGAATACGACAAAGATTGTTTTTACATAATGGCCTATGGGGGGGAAATTCTTGAAAATGTGCTAGTGTTTAAACGGCACATTCGACTGAGCTCAAATTGTGTATATATGGTATAAACCACCATCGTAAGACCAGTATTGATTTTGATGAGTACAGAACTTACATTTTTCTACAGGGCTATAAAAAGATTTCTTTTACATTATAGCCTATTGGGGGAAATTCTTGAAAGTATGCTAACGTTTAAACGGTACATTAGATTGAGCTCAAATTGAGTATATGTGTTATAAAACACCATCGTAAGAACGGTATTGATTTTTATGTGCATAGAACTTATAGTTTTTCTACAGGTCTACGACAAAGATTTCTTTTACATTATGGCTTATGGGATAAAATTCTTGAAAGTGTCCTAGCATTTATTTAAATGCTTGGTAATAATCTTAATCGCAAGTGTTTTGAAAGTCGAGTGGAGTCACTCCAGATTTTTAAAATTCTTTTACCAAGTTTGCCATCTAGATATCTAATTTTAACAGAATTTGCAAATGTCAGGTAGGGGTGGCACCCCGCCTCTTAGCAAGGGCCCTGTATGGTTCACTAAGCGTCATATGACTAACAGAGACCCTAAAAAAAGCTTTCAGATCAGTTTTTATTTTCAAATTTTGGATATTTCCATCAATTCAGTATGTGAATGTTTCGATTTGTTGGAAAGCTGTTTTTCAATATTCAGTTGTTGTTGCTGCTGGATTACGGCCAATTACCTGCACAAGGGATGTAGGCCGAAGTGAGGTGCCCTTCAAGATGTGTGTGTGTCTTCCTAAGGGGCTCTATCCCGTATTTACACTATGTTTCGTAGGAAACCATGGGAAAACTCCGAATGGTTAGGTCTGCGGACACAAACTGGTTTTGAACCAGGCACTTTCCATCACCCAATTTAAGAGCCATGCACTACACTACCAAAAAAAAAAAAAAAAAAACGCATAAAATTAGAGCATAAGAGCTGCAGATTTTACAGTACTTTTACTATTTTTCTTCCTTACGGTAGAACTACCATAATTCTACAGTACCTTTTTCCTTAAAAATATGGTATATGTGCCGTTACTATTGTAAAAGGCATTTATATTGTAAATTAACAGACATTTTGTAATGTGTGGAAGACATATTGTTAATTTACGTAAATGTTTCTATGCACATGTGCAGTATTTGGCAGTTATTTTGGATGAAAGGTTTAAGCCTTTACAGGGAATGTATATGGAATAGAATGGAGCATAGCGTAGACAGGATTTTGTACCGATTGCTTATTTTTTATGGTACATATATCATATATGAAATTTATGGTGTATATACTGGTCCCACAGCTGCCAGTATATATACCATTATTCGGGACTGAAGTATTTTGCAGTGTAAGCCACTGGTCGGGCTTCTTAATATTCAGTTTAAGTTCAGTGCTAACTTTAAATTCTGAAGATAGCGACAATTTGAAGAAAAGTTGTATGGATTTGGACATTAAACTTCAAATAAATAAAGATGGAGAAATAGAAAGGGACTTAGATGGTATAAAATTGCACAATGAACTATTATGTTTTTGAAATCTATTTCATAACATTTGCCAGTTAAAGACATTAGAAATTTTGAATCATATATTAAGTCAGGATTTAAGACTATCTTTTGCCAATTTCACCCCAAGTGACATTTGATTGGTAGATTAAAAAATATTCTATTTTTGAATATACCAATCAAATGTCACTTCGGGTGAAAGAAGCTTTTCAAGTTTAAGTTTGATCAAAAATTATTTAGGATCAACAATCTCACAAGAAAGGCTCACGAATTTGGCTATTATTTCAACTGAAAGTGATATCTGTGAGGCGATAGACATTTCAAGTATTATAGACGAATTCGCCTGTAAGAAAACTCGAAATATCTTGTTATAAATTTTTGAAGGATCAGAAATATTTATTGTAGTTGTAGATTGTATTTTTCTGAACATAAAATCCGTACTGTAACACAGGGGTGCAGAATATGTCCGAACCTACAAACGAAGTTAGGGGGAGGAATTTTGGAGCACTCGGGAAATCTGCACAGAGTGTATTGAATGGGGAAAAAACTATTTTTGTAGGGAAGCAGTTGTCATTAAAAGATGCTAGCTAGCCTGTCAAGAACAGCAGTTTCTCTACGTTCATACAAATCTGCCCATTGCCAATTAACTTTCATTCCCGAGAAACAT
The DNA here is from genome assembly GCA_038373885.1 of Cheiracanthium punctorium. Lineage (NCBI taxonomy): Eukaryota > Metazoa > Arthropoda > Arachnida > Araneae > Cheiracanthiidae > Cheiracanthium > Cheiracanthium punctorium. The sequence continues at coordinate 99,398 of JAWZYV010011673.1, forward strand.
AGCATGACATAGGTGGAAAGGTTAAAACAAACTTCATCCCTTTCTCTTCTCTCCCAAAGGCTATTAAAGCTTCTGATAATCTAACCTAAGTAATAGTCGCATAAACTGGAGTGAAAATTCGTTAATGGTTTGGGGGGGGGGGGGGAATTTTGGACAAAAATAGTTGTTTTCTAAGGAAATATTGGGCTCGGGATATTTTCTGCACCCCTGCTATAACATGTTTCTCTCTTTGATTTTCATCCATTCCATATTTATATTAAGATGATTTTTTCAAGTGCTTGATAGTAATTGATTTAAACATTTAAAGCATAAGGTTTGTAAAAAGGGGCAGCCAATTTTTATTTGTATGTGGACTGCTGAAGGTCTAGGATCGGCCCTGGATGCAATCTTCAGGTTTTGATGGTGAAGATTATGCCTTTTTATGGGCCAAATGCTCTGCATGAAAAGTGAGCACAATGAGTCTAGGGGCCTTAGCCCTTCGTGATAATTTAAAAAAAAAACCACATTAAACTTCTTTTTAAATGGTAACACAGCTTATCCTAAAAGCTCAAACCTATGTTAACTTTCTTATAGCAGACAGTTAACATAGTAAAAAATAATTACATAGTAATAATGCGCATAACCAAAATACATGATTGAATGACAATTTCACTAGCCTAATACTATTTTGAACAAGAAAAGCTACTGGCAATTCTAATGCAGAAAGGCTACAATTTTAATAGTTAAAGCTATATATTGATATATAGTACTCATGTTAAGAGAGAAAAAAATGACAACATAAAATTTTAAAATGTTTATTACTTTATATTTTCAAAGAAAACATAAAAACAAGGTAAAATGTTATTAGTGAAAAGTCAAAATTCTCAAAAATTTTTCCATAAAATAAAACTACTTCAAAATTTCTAGAAATTTTACATTTCTAGCTACATGATACATTGGTGCTTTTGCAAATTTATATTGTCATTTTCTAACAAATAGTGTGTTAATTCAGCATCTTGCCTAATTTCATTTATTTTTTTTTCCCCTTCTGGGGTTTAGCTTTTCCAGACTGTGTTTTGCCTCCAATATATATTCTTACCTATAGGAACAGAGTGACAACAGCTTCTTTTTGTCAACAATTACAGTTGATATCCTCCAGCAACTTCAAGTACATCATGCAATATTTTCAAAACAATTGCAGTACTTTTTACATATATTAACAAATATTTGTTTATGGAAAATTCACTTTCGACAGAAACACTTCCACGGCATAATATCAAATAAATCTTTTTTTCACTGACTTTTAGTGAAAAGTTTATTTTCCCTGACTTTCAAGGCAACAACAACCTTGAATTAACTGAATGAGAAATATAAGGTTGAAAAATAAACTAACATCAAAATAGTTTTTTTTTTTTTTTTTTTTTTTTCTTTAACACAACATTGATTTGGTTAAAGTTTGGATTGTTTTATTTTTCATTTGTATGCAATACATGCAATTACCTGCAATGGTTTTGATTGATTTGGACTATCTTCTTCGAAACAGCTCTCGTCACTGAACGGAGAAGGACTAAGTGGCATAACATCCATTTCCTTCATGATATGCACAGTTATAGGCTCTTGTAAGAGATTTCTGTGACTATAGTCTTTTGGAAATTCTACATTTTCATCAGCATATTTCTTTCTTGGCATGTTTGGAGACTTAGATGAGGTATGACCTGTATTGAACAAATAACAAAATAAAATTATGCTGACAACTCATAAATTTTGATTGAATGTACATTTGATTTGATCATTTCATTTTTTTGTTATTTTTGTGAGGTATTATCTTTAGAATATTATTTATTTGCATTATTAAATTTATTCTACTAAAAAGAGAAAGGGGGGCACAGCCCCCTCACATAAAAAGTAATTTAATTTTATTAAACTATATATGTACATGTAAGCTTGTAATCTGTTTTAATTTTTTTTTCATAAAAATATTTAAAAGCCATTAAAATAAATCATAGCTAAGTTAACGTGTGAGGATCAATTATCCCTGAAACCAGCGCTATCTGATCCACCATATTCTTTACAATTGGCATCAGCAAGGCAAACTTGGGTTGGAGACAAAATTTTGTTGCCAAAACAAAAGCGCACCAAAAAGGACTAATACTAAAGCTGTTCCCAACTTATATCTAAATCTTAAAAATATCATTTTGTAGGTCACTGTAGTATCCCCATTATTAATGATGAATTTAAGGTACTTACGTATTATCCTGGAATATTCGGTACTTACGTATTATCCTAGCGGTCCGCCAAGACGAGCAATTTTTCGCCGGGATAACACGCAAGTACCCAATATCCCACGTAGTAAACAATTATTATTGTATTATATTATATACTAAATTTGAAAAATAGTATCCCTAAATAAAATATTAAAATTTAATTACTTCAATGTCCACGTAAGTAGCAACAATTGTTTATTTACTTGTAATTATTTTCAGAAGGAATATTAATTGTTATTTGAATATTTTATAAGTATATTTAGTTAAAACTCAAACACGGAAATACCTTAGTTTAATGTTTTTAATTATTTTAGAAGTAATTTTATTTTTATATATGTATAAATGCAATTCAGTAAAAAAACCTGATTTAAACCAAAAAAACCTAGTCTAAACAGAAAAAAAGAAAAACTGATTTTTTTTTTCTAACAAAGTAAAGGTGGTACTAAGTACCACCTTTACTTGTAACTTCTTTAATTTGTCAGCCATCTTTTTTGATTCTATTAATTTATTTAATTCCATTTATTTATTTTATTCCATTAATTTATTTTCTGATTCTAATAATTTATATCAATGAAAATTAAGTTCCTTATGGGTACTTATCAAATAAATATTTAGAATTTCGTTAAGCATTTAATATAAGCAGCTCTTGAGAAGTCACTCCCCTTAGTAAGTCATTTTTACGTGACCTCGAAAGTGATGTTTTATAATAACAAAGTTTGACTGTACTACCTAAATATTTCACTTTCTTTTTTTTTTATAAACTCATTATTTATTTTTTAAATTGTCAAAATTCGACAAAAAAAAAAACTATTACAGTGCAGCACCATTTAATATTAACTTCCTTTATACGCTTTCCTGAAATCGTTAACTTCATTTAGAACTGAAGGAAAGAAAATGTGTGATGCAAGTTTTCAACAAACTTTGACAGGCTTTAATTTTATGCAAGAATACATAATTTTTGGAGATGTAAATGATAATGTTAAACAGGCACTTTTAATTGTGTGCAATGAACTTGTGCATTTACGAAAAGCTCATACAGCCAAAAATAACAAAATATTTTGTACATGCGGAATGAATCCCGAAATCACTAACTTCATTTATGCATTTCCTTAGAACTGAAGGAAAGAAATTGTGCGATGCAAGTTTTCAACAAACTTTGACAGGTTTTAATTTTATGCAAGAATGCTTAATTTTCGGAGATGTAAATGATGATGTTAAACAGGCACATAATGAAGTACAAGACTGAATCTAATATAAAAAAAAAAATGTATTTAAGTAAAATATAAAATTTAACCGGTTTAGTTTATATACCGTTTAGGCGGATAAACTTCAACGAATTCGTGTATTATTAAATCTAGAAAAAATACACATTAAAAAAAAAAAAAAAAATAAACTGATTTAATTTTTTCTACTATCCTATTTCGCTTACAGTAGAATTAGTCTGCTATACAAATTTCAGCACTACGTAACTATTTAGCTAGTTTTGTGTCTATAGTAGAAAAAAAATCATGTTTCATTGCTTCATAAATATATTCGTAAAATACTTAGAAATTTTTAAAATTTGCAGCTTACCGATTTCAGCAAAAATTTTCAAAATAACTAACGGAAAGCTTAAATTCGCTAATTTATCAATCCCGTTACAATAAAAGTAAACAAAATAAAAAGGAAGTATCAATACAAGTATGGATAACTGCAACAAAAACAAAATTTTTTCAGACAAATGGTATATTGTAAGGGTAATACTTACATAAATATAAAACTAAAAATTGTATATGAAATTATTTAATTTCTAAATCTACAAACATCCCGCTTATCGCGCGCGCTTACCGAACAGATGTTGGAACATTGCCAAAAAAGTGGCCTTAAAAGGAGGGATGGCTGAACGGTACACCTCACGAAACAATTTTGCTTACGTATGCGACGTCACATAGACATTCATAAAGGAAAAAAACTTTAATTGAGCATATATAAGTTAAATAGCTGCTTCATATATTTTCAGTTAATTTTTTTTTTGTTTTTGTTTCAGTTAAAGTTTATTTGTTTAATAGTTTTTGCTAAAGTACAGAGCATTTCGACGGACCCCTCCTCTCTGCGATTGGTCGTCGTCTTGCGTGACAGCTTGGAGTTCTCGTAATGTATTTCAATGGGAAAAACCCGATTTTCAACATTCAAAAAAAGTATTAAATTTAATTTTTTGGATGATTGTAATGGATGGAATTTGTTAATCAGACATTCGACTTTTGTGTCCCAGGTGGCGTTTAATATTTTAAAAAGCTTAACATATAATATTTTAATGATATTTCAAGCAACTTTTTCCGCTGGTACTGCGTTCGGAAAGACAACATTATGTACGGGAATGAACACAATGTTTGTTTTAAGATTCGGCAGGTTATTCGGATTACTGTTTGTTTACAAATATCATTGTTGTGCATGCGAAATTTTCTTACGTTGTGAGATTTATGCAAGAATAAAGTTTTGTTTTTGAATTATAATTCATCGGATATTCTGTATGCCCTAGAAAACATCAAATTCCATTAATATTTATAATAAAGAAGTGTTTATTTAAATTCCTATTACGATAATGATATATTCAGATTGTTTTTTTTTTCTTTTATAAAAAATAAATGTACTGCTTGTTATTATTTATCATAGTGTTCTTTTAAATATGTAAATGCCTGTAAAATAAGACCAGTTATCCCATTAATAAAAAAGTGTAACATATGCATCGCATAACATATTTGTACATGTAATTAATCTAATACGTCTGAATATGAATTAAAAAAATAATCCAATAAATCAACTGAATTAAAGACGTAGACCAATTAATGTAATCTTTACTTAGTTGCATAATTATTTAAATTGACAGTAAACATGAGTGCAAAATGTAAATGTATAATTCCATAAAGCTTCTGCCTTTTTATTATTTCTGTTTCGCAATGTTAGCTCATAAAACTGTACTAAACAATTCTACAATTACATTTTTGGATTTTGTTTCTAGTTAGAATCAGAACAGAAATCAAAAGCTGGAACTCTGACCCTGTATTTCTTTTTCCTGGGTGAATTTTTACATATTAGGCAAAACCCAGCAAAGCTCATGAATACTTTGCTCCGAAGCCCAACACTAGTACATTAATTCATAAATTTTCCCCTTTTCAAGCTCAAACTGATTTTAGCAGACAAGACAAATCAATCGCTTCACCTCGACCAGATTTGAGAGTCCTAAGACCATCAGAATTTGGGTGTTTTCTGTATAATGTTTATATTTCCTCCTGCTAATTTCCGACTATTTAATTTTATATCACTGTTCTGTGAAATAATTATTATATGGGAAAATCTTTAAATTATCGTTATTTTAGTTAAATGTGCAACCAACCCCATATTGCAGGGGTTTGCAGTTCGCTACTGAGTATTAACATAAGAATATTAAGGCTCCGGCACCTTTTTTTGCTAGAAATTGCCGCTAGCCCTGGAGAATTACATGTTTTCTCATTGAAAAATTTCTTTCGTTGATTCCCAAAATGTTACACTTTTTGTATATAACCCACATACAAAAATATCCCCAATCAGTAAAATGTGCTCCATATTCTAATGAGCTGATGTACAAAATTTGAGAATTATATCCAGAAAAGTGTCAAATGTATGAAGATAATACGTACTGACTTAAACCACTTTTCAGTAGCTCTGTAAGGGAAAAAAATCACATTTTAAGGGTCATATGGATAATTTGAAAGAATATGTTACATTCAAATTCAAGTATAGACCCCAATCATCTTTGTTTATAGATATCTCTTAAGACCTTTTATGATGAAAGGCTGAAATTTTGTACATAATCTCATTTGTGCATGGGGTACATTTTACTTACTGGGAATTTTTTTGTATGGTAGTTGTAAGCAAATTTAAAAAGTGTTAACTCTTTGAAAATTAACAAGAGGAATTTTTTCGTACCTTACTAGCACTTAGGTGCTATTTCTTTCTAGCACGGTGTGGCAAGTAGACACTTTTCAAGTTTCTTGGTTTATGGCACATTTTCAATATTCTTGGCAAAATTTTCAATGTTCTTGGGACTTGGTGTAATCACTTTTAGTGATTACATCGTGCAACCATGTTTTTCGGTTCAATCACAACTAGTGTGTCGGTAAAAGATTTTGCAATATGCACTAATCCAAAACATTTCACCACTAGGGGCTAAACTACAATATATGAAATTTTCAGTAACAGAAGTATGCGAACAGGAGTCTATAGGAGCACTTACAGTTATCATTATCCTCTCTATATTGCAGAATTGATTGAATAGATTAAGAGAAACTGAAATTTATCCAGATTTCATATACCCGAATGCATAAATAAAATCTGGAAGAATTTCAGTTTCCATTTTTTCAATTCACATTGCCTAATTATCTTTAATAGATAAAGAATTAAAGCATGTTATCACTTTTTGGAGCACTATGCGTGTGTCTGTGTGTGTCTATACAATTTACAAACACTAATATTTTTATTTCCGTGTATAATGTACAAAGAAGTATGTGATCGCAAAAAAATTGGGTATCCAGATTTTGACTACCTCTAAATATACTTTTAAGAGTTTTTGAGAGACATCTCATTATACGCATGTATGTATGTTCCTATAAATTCATGTACAAACATTATGAGTGACAGCTTCATCATTTTGATCAGTGTTTCCATGGCATCTGTACGTATGTATGCAACTCGCATATCTCAAAAACTATGAGCCGTACAATGTTGAAATTTTCTATTTAGGATTGTAACATCTACATCCATACATTTTGCTGTATGGACAGAAATTTCTTAAAGTGTAATTTAGAGATATTAAGTTATTTCAAATGAATCAAAAGTGATATATGTTTTTAAGGATTACAAAATGAATCTTGCCATCAAAAATGGTAGCTTTATCATTTACAATTCTACTGCAACACTCAAAAAAATTCCAACACATTACAGTCAATGGCAATTTTAGAGACATTCATCCATTTTAAGCAGAATAACATCTTACCATATGGTTAGATAATGGTCCGGTGACGATCAGCCACCTCCCTCAAAAACTGCATCAGTCTCCAAACTTGGCAACTTTTGGTGTATATATGTATATATTTCATTCGCATATCTCAAAAACTATTAGTCGTAGATTGCTGAGATTTTATATACAAGATTGTTGTAACATCTTGTTGTACACCTAGATTTTTGATTCCAATCTTTTGGAGAGTTTGCAGGACAACCCAAAAGAATTTTGGTACTTGCATGTTATCCAAGCGGTCTGCTAAGACGAGCGATTTTTCGCTTAGATAAATGCAGGTTGCTTGAAATCATGATGGTTCTGAATACAACTGGCAGCAGTTTGCCAGCACATTTTCAAAAAAAAAAATAATTTGGCGGGAATGTCTACCGGGATAATATGCAACTACCAGAATTCCAATACATTAATGTCTGGAGTCAGTTATTGTTTAGTCCATGCACAAAATCTACCGAAATATTGCCAATTTAATGCCAAAAATAATTACGCATTTTGCATGACTAAAACCACCATTTTAACCATAGAATGTTAAAATTTTGTATTTAGAACTATTGTAACATGTAACTGTGCTTTTGAGTGCTGTCGACTGAGTAATTTATTTACAGGGTCACCCAAAAGATTTAAAATACATTAAGGGTCTATAGATATGTTCGTTTCATTAAAAATTTGTGATGAATAACTATTTCAGCTGTGACTGAAATCTCGCTAACTATCTCAAGCTTGTTGGCTTTTGTCAAAATATTGCCCAATTAAGTAAAACAAATCTTTAAAATTGAACTCAGCTTGGCGGTAAACTTTAGAATTGCAGTATTTTGTCTCTTTCAAACGAAATATGTTTAGATGAAGTGCACTGAAAATATTTCTGATTTAATAGAGGTACAAGGAAGTCATGTGGTGTCCGTATCAGATTTATTAGTTGAAGGATGTGAAAAAAAAAAAAAAAAAAAAAGCAATCATAATAAAACGAGTTATATATAAATTTTTGCAATTACTTTCTTCCATAATGATTGTATACAAGAGAATTTTTTTTCAACACTATCATAAATTACAATGTTACTTGAAAATATGTATTCACATAATTTATACAGTAACCAGACTATGTGCAAGCAAGTGATAGATAGAAAAAAATTTGAGATGCCAGTCAGACGATTTAAATTACTTAAGTTATTTACATAAAAAGCTTCAAGTTTGACGATATTTCGCTGCATAAAATGATTTAGGTTCTTGAATGTAAACAGCAGATAAAAACAGTATTCTTCGAGAAAAATTGGTACTTGCGTATTATCCCGGCAGTCAAACAAGACGAGTGATTTTTCGCCAAGTTAAATGCTGAATGCATGAAATTATTAATGGTTTAGATACGATTAATAGTATAGTTTGCCAGCACATTTGATGAAAAAATAGTTTATTGGAAATGACCAACGGGATAATATGCAAGTACCGAAAAATCTAAGAATCTTCAGAATAATTTCTAATCCTAATATTAGTTACACGCAGAACAGAGTGGAAATAGATTTAGGTCAAAGAATAAGGATTTATTTTAACGAAGTACAGTGTAACCATTTAATCATCTGTCCATGGACACAAGAAGAGTAGAACCTTGATTTCATGAAGTCGAAGAAACAACAGAAGAAATCAAGACAGCAAGGTGAAATAAAAGAGGAAGTTCCACTGCATACCTAATTTAGAATACCGCAAAAGAATAAAAAGGCTGGTAGCCAAGTTTAGTGATTATAAACAAGTAGATTCTAGAGGGTTTTTTTTTTTTTTTTTAGGGTAAGCAACAATAAGTAATTGTACATAAGCACATCATATGGCAGTTTCAACATAAGAAACTACCTGTTTTAATTTTTTAATAAACCAACCACTGGTACAATACTAGTTCTATAAACAATGTATAAATTGATTTTTAATCAAAATATGTTTTTAAAAAAATAATTAACAAACCAATTCTTTAATAATTTTTATTCATTTATTCTAATAAATTTTATATGCCCATTTAACAACAGAAACCACACCAGAAAGTGTTATCCATAGAAAGCATGCACTAAAATTCATGTCAATCTAAGGATAAACCTATCTAGTCAAAGCATCAAACTATAATGAAAAAAAATATCACAATCCTAAACTAGAAAGAATATCTAATTTTGCAATGAGAGTTTAATTGTTTGCGTACAGCTTTAAAAATTTTACGACAATTCTAAATAAATAATGTACATTCTTTCATGCACACTGAAAAAAATATTTACAATAAAATGGGGAGGGTGAATTTTTTTGGGGGGAGGCGAGGGATAAAGATACATGTTAAATTGCATGGATTGCTATCTGAACTCCAACGCCTGTTGCTTGCTACAGTTTGTTTACATACTTCACAGAGGGGAGGGTTCGCAATCCGAAAACCCAGTGAACCTCGTCAGATTACACGTAGTTTTTACGGATTACCAAGATTGCTAAATAATACGTTTAGGTAAAGAAATAGCATGCGCAGAACGATGCGCGAAGCTGTCACTCAGCTGACGTCACAGATACGTCACGTCGAAATGCTCTACTGGCTCTACAATGCCAAAATTAGTAACCGACATATCGGATCGAAATACTCACGTGCACATTTGTTTGTTATGAAATCAAGAATCGTGTTTTGCGATTACTAATATATTTTTTATAGGATTGTTTATTGCACAGACTTGCTGCAGGTTACCTATTTAACCTAATTGTTTGTATTTGTGTATATCCTTGTGTATAATTGTTAGTTAATTATTTTAAACCACGTAATAAGTTAATTGTTTTAAACCACACCATAGTTATTTGTTTTCACTCTAGGAAGATTTTAAATAGATTAAATGTATTCTGCCATTAGATAATATTGAAGAAGAACGTGATCAACGTAGTTATAGTTGCTGAGGTTAAAAAAAAAAAAAAGTTTCGAGAAAAGCAGGGACGCACTAGGGAATGCAATCCCGCACTGTTTTCTGCATCACGGGATTAAGATTTGTTGATCCTGCGGGATTAATATTTCATTCAACTAAAAATGGATTTCAATAGAGAAAACAAGCCCGGACTGGCCAGATCGGCGATCGCCGAGGGCCCCTGTCTTAAGGGGACCCCCAAACTGGATATACTACTTTATAATCAGATTAATTGGATTATTTATTTCCTAATAATCGTAGATCTTTACGCAGTGACGGAGCAGAGGACCCCAGGAAACCCACAGCTCAACGGGCCTCCGAATGAGTCAGGGCCCCCAAAAGCTCTAAAATAGTTAAATGTGGTTTTTTAGGCAAGTAAGACTAAATTCCAAATATTACATATTCTAATATTCTAGTCCCTCTAAATTGATCAGTAAGGGGCCCCTTTTCAATCTCTAGCCGAGGGCCCCCAAGGGAGTCAGTCCGGGCCTGAGAGAAAAGTAGGAAAAAGTCTGACTGTAAGCTCTATGAAGTTTAACTTTAATAATAATACTTTTTCTTATTTGATAATTAATACAATACCTTACCTAAATATAAAAATTATAGTCAGGTATTCATGATAATATACTAAGTTGTTACTTAGTTTCTAAAAAAGAAGAATGTAAAAAAGACAACATAGAGAAGAACACGTCTTCATCAATTTTGATAGAGAATGCAAAAGCTCTTAACAAAAGATTTTTTTTTTCTTTGTATGAAATACTGTAGGAGCCCTACATTTTTTGGTGGTTAACTAAAGTTCACCTTTAAAAGATATCACTAGATTTTGCGGCTACATGGTTGTTAATGGAGAGGCGGGGGGACAAGTCAAGGGTCCGATCCCAGAAAGGTACAATATTTGGTGTGGAAGCACTTCTGCGTTATACCAGTACATAAATCATAACAATATGGGAGCTCATCTACCTGCCAATAAGTATCAGTGCCCAAGATCACTGGTTTTTATTGTTCATCTTATGTAAAAATTTTTTGGCCAATTGATGATCGGGAAAGAGGCATGAAATTGTAATAAAAATAATTTATTGTTCAGTTTCAATCCCGCGGGATTATGGTCTTAATCCCATGGGACTAGTCCCGCAAATATTTGTGCGGGATCCCATTCCTGTGGGATCGGTATTGCATTCCCTAGGACCCACTCATAGTTAGAGTCCCTGGACCAAGCCTGGACTGACCAAGTTCACTGGTCAGCGATTGTCGAGGGCCCTCAGCCTAAGGGGGCCCCGGAAAGGCCCTCCAAATGGAAAATTCTACTTTATAATTAGAGTAATTATATATACATAATGGGTAATTGGTTTATTTTTCCCCCTAATGATTTAACGTCTTTAGGCAGTGGAGGACCCTAGAAAGCTCCGCAGCTCGAGCCCCTCTCCCCTTTCCCCAGTCAGGGGCCCAAAACCTCTAAAATAGTTAAATGTGGTTTTTAGGCACGTGACTAATTTCAAAATATTCTAATCTTCTATTTCCTCTAAATTCCTCAGTGAGGGGCCCCTTTTCAATCTCCAGCAGAGGGCCCCCAAAGGAGACTGCCCTGGACACAGATACTAGCGAGGAGTCCCTGCACAAAAGTTAACTTAGAATAATTTTTAAATTTAAACTTATTTACATATCTCAAATCACCCATGCATGAACCTTTAACTTACATTAAAACTTTGAACGCTACAGTCACTTTGCTGAATTCTTTAGGTTAAATGTATAGAATATTTCAAATGAATTAAATTTTTGTTTCTTAAAAATACTCAGTAAAAATAAAATAATTTTTTTTTCCTGGTACTATTTAATTTATACATTTTTACATAAACTGTCTTAAAACTAAATCTTTAAAACTAAAAAATTAAAATTTTAAGGAATTTTCATGGATTGAATTTGGTAATCAAGCATTTTACCTTTATTATCAGGTAGAAATTTGTTGTTAGCGTTTGAAAGATATCTATTATACATTATCTTTACACTATGGGGAGTTTTAGGTGATTCAGGGCACATACCCCAAATGCCCTGCTATAAATCAGTCCCTTGTAAAAAAGTGAAATTTGCACCTTCTAATGTCTTCAGTTCCAATTCAAGCATATCAGTTTATTATTATTTTACTTTTTTATTTGCCTTTACCTGTCTTATCATTATTAAAGAACCAAATGTGTGTAGACCATGCATTTAACAATTTTTAGTATTTGAAATGCGTATTTATATTTATATAGTTATTGTGAAAAAATTTTCACTGTGTGATTTGTCTTATTAGAGTCCAGTTAATTGTGTAAAATTCTTGAGGTTTATGTACCTTATTAAAGTTTTTATTTATCTTAGTATAAAAGTTTCTTAAGAAAATAACATTCAGAATTTGTTAATATTTCTATGATATAAATGCTCATTGTCTAGTTCATTTCAAATAATAATTTTCTTACTTTTCTACTTATCAAAGAAAAGTGTAAATTGACCATATTATCCATTTACATAGCAAATAATTGCTTTAAAAATCAAGTTAATTTACGGTTAACATTAATTGAATAGTAAAGCAGTATGTTTAAAATGGCAATATTGTTGACGATGATCTTAAAGCTTTTTAATATAATACTGATAAACATACTATATGATTGTAGGGTTAATTAAGACAGGATGGCCATTTAATTGATTAAGGATGACACAGTTGGTCTTGATTAAGTGTATTATGTTTACAAATGTCTACAACAATGAACAAATAAAAATAAGAACGCTTCAATAATGGCACATCTGCCAATACACGTAATTGTTGCCCAACAGAGTCCACTCCGCTTTGTCTACTGTGGAATTCTTAGTTGACCTGTGGGGGGGGGGGGAGTTTGTTCGTCACTGCACCTAGGCCATGACCTAGGAAGTCGGGCTTGGGCACCACATGATGTTAAAATTATATTCTCCAATTTTGTGAAATTATAGAAATATTTCATTAAAATATTTAACCTAAGTAATTTACTCTGTTACATTATTACTCAGGTATGATAATGCTGTGTTATAATTAAGCCGACAGACATGCAAGACTTTGAACTGTGACACATAATTTTGTTTGAAGAATTAGCTTTTTGTGTCATAATTTTATAAAATGTGGTGTTATTTATCTAAAACAAAAAGTATAATCTCTCCTGAAAAATATTTTTTGCTGTATGTATTTAACTAAAATATGTCAGACTAATGTATCAAATTATTTTTGTTTTAGATAAATAAAAAATGGGTGCCTCTTCATCAAACTTGCAAGCCAGATCTGCAGAAATCCTCGTGAATGACAAAACAACTTTAGAGAATAGTAACAATGACACTAAAGTGTCTGGTTGTCCTTACAAACATGATCAGGCAAAAAGTAGTACTACTAAAAGTGAATGTCCTGTGACAGGAGCATCAACTGATGATATTAATCCTTATAACATGGTAAGATTACATGTTCATATTTGGCATTTTTCAAGGGCAGTGCACCCTGCTTGACTTGTTTTTGGGGGGCCTATACACCCTGCTCTTTTTTTCAAAAACATTTTTGCTAAGTTATGTCAAATTTTACTGCAATAATCTATTGTGTAGGGAGTTTAATGAAACAAGTTATTTTCTAGGTAAAAAAGTAATTGTTACATAGACAAACTTTTCAGGACAATTTTAGTTTCAATTGTATAAAAAGTAAGAAATTGGTTGGTTTATTTATTTGTCAGGACAAAAAGCATCGCAGTTTTAATCACACAAAGCAAGGTAAACAGTTGGCATTATTCATCATATTACAAGAGAAGAAATAACTTTGTCCATTATTTTGTTCGTACGGACTTTACTGAAATGCTTGTAGTAAAAGACTAAAATTAATGCAGCTTTGAAAAATTTTTTGGTTCTTGTATAACTAGATGTAGGGGGACATTAAGAATAAGAAGTATAAACACTTTCTTATTAACAGTTCCAGCTTGTTTATCATTGTCATCTGTACATTTTAATTGTATTTTGCTTTCAATCTCAATCACTGAGTCCCACCAACTTGATACTAGAATCAAAACTAAATGTACAACAAGTAACTAAATAAATGCAGATATTTTCTTTGAAAGCTCCCTAATAGGCTTTTAATATAAGCCTTCATTTCATATGTGATCCTTTCAGATCTACCTTCTTCTATTGTCTAGAGATCCATTTACAAAAATACTGATACGGCATCTAAACAAAGTGCATGAAGATCATCAAGCTTTGGGGTCAGTGGCGGCTCATGACCTGCTTCAGTGGTAGGGACCGAAAAAAGTAGTGCCAGTTCAAATCGGTAAAATACATATGCATATAGAGCTGTGGCGGCTCGTTACCCATTTCAGTGGAGGGGTTCTTTTTTTTTTAAGCTTGAAGACGTAAAACAAATGAATTGCTTTTGTAAACAGTGTGAATACATAAAAACTTTCGAATAACAAGTTATGCAAGGCGTATTGATTTCTTCTTTAAGTTTTCATTTAAAGACAGCAGATTTATTTTGCACCAAAAAACCTTTTCCTCCATTTTTCTTTCTCAAATAGGTACAATATCAAAAAAGTATGAGTTTCTTGAATGCAATATTAAATTTAACAATTGCATGTGCACATGTTGAAAAACAAATGGGACCATAATGTTTCACCTCCAAATAGCAAACAATAAAAACGAAAAAACAGAATTTTTTGCTTCACTTACTGAAAGCCATGGTGCTTTATTGTACTATTCTAGTTGAAATGATCATGTCCCAGTGGCGCCGACTACGTGGGTGCTCCGGGGCTCAAGCACCCACTGAAAAAATTCTGTGGGTGCGGAGCACCCACAGAAATTTTAGTGCCAAGTCATAATTTGAATTTCCCAGAAAGAGCTAGGAAAAGGCGTTTATGTGGGTGCTTCGGGCTTGTAAAAAAAATTACGTTGAATGCTGAGCACCAGCAATCGTCTGATAACCCCAACACAGTGATGTACACTCAAGGAGGGTTTCACCTCCCCCGCCCCAATTATGCCATTACGTAATATGAATATTTGTAAAGCATACGGAACTTTTTGCATTATTTCAGTACTAAAATGTTTTATTTGCTTATTAGTTGTGTGATATTTTAAAAGTTTAAAAGAAAATCTTTAATGAGGCCAAATGTATGTGGGTGCTTCGGCATGGACGTCCATATGAGTACTTTAAGACGAGGGGGGTGAGGGGTTATTTCTGGCATTTGTAAGGTCATCGGCAATCGCGCTTTCAAACATTTTAGTACTGAAATAGTGAAAAAAAGGTTAGCTAATATAAAAATGTTCACTATACCGACGGCTAGAGGGAGGGACCCGAGCCCCCACCTACTTCCCTATATGAGCACCCATGTCCTTTATAATTTAGATGCGTATGAGAAACTTCGATGAGACAATCACTGGCGTAACTATAGGGCGGTAGAACGGGCAAAAGCCACGGTCCCCCGGACGGAGGGGGAGCCTTTCCCAAATAGAAAGCTAGAAAAAGTGAACTGCAACATGTTGGTTGAGATTCTGTACAATGATGAAGGACCCTATCCAATGAATTCATTACTGGCCCTAACGGTATAGTCACGCCACTGATGACGACGAGTGCTTTGCTACTGCATAATTCGAAAATAAAATTTTAGTGAGGGACAGTTGTTTTTTTTATGTAGTATGTCAGATCTCAAGCACCCACAGAAAAGTTTTCGTGGTTGCTAAATACTTGCATGTATTTAAAGGAAGTGCTTAATTTGCATGGGAGGGAGCACAGCTCCACTACTTCTTTTTTCTCGGGGAAATTTTACACTAAATTTAAATTTTTAATTACCATCGTAATTGTTTCTGTTGATATTAATTTTATTACATCGCAAACTAATACAGAGGTAACAAAAATTAACTTAATAATACCTTAAATTAGGTAATTAATATTGTAAATTGCAATACAAAAAATCAGGGCTCTTGCACTTTTTTGGATAGAAATTAAACCCTGTTTAAAGGCAACTGAATGACAGCTACTTTCAGCTTATCGCTGTAGTTCGGGAAAAAAAAAAAAAAAAAAACATGAAATTTTGGTACATAGATTCAAAAAAATTAATTATGTCAAATATTTCAAATTTTTAGGATGTATGTTTTAGAAACTGCACTATACACTGAAATAAACAATAAACCTGTATCATTTACGAAACTTTTAGAAAAAATTCTTAAAAATCGAAAATTTTAAAGAAGTGTTATTCTTTATTTCGGTATGTAGTGCAGCTTATAAAGAATCATCCTAAATTTTTAGAATCCTTGGTGCGATAGTCTACTTTAATTTGTGTATTAAGACCGTTATGCAGATTTTGTTTCTTCGGCATACACCCTTATGTGCCTCGGAACTGGAGTAATTATAATAAAATTCCAATAAGTAGTAACTTAGCACATACTCTAAAATTTTAAAAAGTGCATGGAAAAAAAAAAAGGAATCCAAACAGGTAATATTTTTGTCTACTTAAAATAATAATAATTATTATAATAGTTTCTCATAAGAGTACTAATTTAGAGGTGTATGGGGGTCATCTTAACTTTCAGACATTTTAGCACGAAAATAATACTTAGAAGTTCAGTATGCTGTAAAAATGTTTACTATACTAGGCGGGCTCAAATCTCAATCCCCCACTGCCACTTGCCTTCCTATCTGGCGCCCACGGAAACAATGTCTTTCTAAAATTCAAAGCTTTTTCACAATGCGACTCCCTACAGCCTGTGCGACTCCCTACAGCCCCACAGGCAATGCCTTTGCCCACTGTGCCCCCCCCCCTTTCTGACCCACACAAACAGACCTCATCCCAGAATCCTCATTTTCCATGGGAAAATGCATGAATACAATGTTACTATGTTAGCCCAAGAGTACCGGAAAACGGAGAATTTGAGACAAAGCCGCTGGCTACAATCAGAAGTTCACGCGGGAAAGATAACACAGGAGTTAGGTGAAAGACATTCCCATTATGGAAATGTTTTGAGATAGTTCTAATAATATTACTTCAGGATTCCGAAGTGAGTAGGTTTAATTGTTTTTATTGTAAATAGAGAACATCAAGATCTGTCTGTTTACAAGCACCTAATATACAACACTTTGTATGTCTCTGGAACAAAAAAAGATGCCCATTCATCAAAAAGTGTCGGCGCTTTGGTGTTAATTGAATGAGACTGAGGCGAGGCTTCTAAGGTATAAAGGTTTGTCACTTTCTTCTAAAGTCTTAATTTCCTTTTCTTATTTTTGAATGATTTTTAGTGCTCAGTTATTTATTGAAAAGGATGGAACAGACTGTCGTCTACACTAACATTTCGAGATGCCTTCTGTTTCATTTTCTGCGAATATTTTGTTCAATTTTCGTTCTTGTTTAACAAAGCGGAATTAGGTACTATTTGCTTTGATCTAGCCCAATGCTGTTTTTGTAAAATTATACTGAAATCATGGGCGCATGAACACACATTACTGAAATGTATGTCTCTCGTAATTTTGCAAATTTGAACACATAAGGGTAGAGGGTAAAATAGCTCTACTTCAGGAGGATGCTCAAAATCATGCCTGGATGTTATATGGCCTACAATTAAAAATACTTTTTGAATAATTATTAACTCTAAGATAAACAACTTTTTTTGTTCTTTATTTTTCTGTTTGCATTTAAATAGTTACCAATCTTTTTTATGTGGTCCTACACACATTTCAACATAGAAAACGTTGCATTAATTCATTCTGAGGAAATTATCTAGTTTAATTTTAAAGGTATAATGTTTGTAATTTTTTTAATTTGTTGGGGAAAAAAAGAAAAGAAAATAGTCAAGGCTTAGCTGCAGCTGTTTACAGGGGTACAAAAATGTAAAAAAAAAAAAAAAAAATACAGGAAATGAATGAGCTGAGAAACAATACTATGAATAACATTTTTTGAAAACTGGGGATTTCACACAGGGATGAGATAGATTAAACAAGAATAACATTGATCGTGAATTGTTACATTCGAAAACTGAATCACTTTTTATACAAAATTTCCATTTGCATGACAAGAAATTTGACCGATTGTGATATTATTGTTGCATGTTCCCCCCCCCCCCCAATACACTTTTCTTTTGCTTTGAAATTTATAATGATTAGTTAAAACCAATCAAAATTCTATAGCTAAAAGTAAAAAAAAAAAAAGTGAAATAGTGTAATACACCTCTTTCGGGTCTGATTTATTACAAGGGCAAAGGGGGTGTGCGCCCAGGAATTCTCGAATTTTGACAGAGAATTTGCGTAAGGCAAACAAATTTAAGGTGACTCCAGCACAAGCAGATTTTTCTAAAAGAAGGGTATTTCATCAGAAATACTTCATTACTTTAAAAAGAATCTTGATTTTAACTGCTTTGCTGTTATCGTTACTAAGACACAAAACGGTGGAGACTTTGATTCTATGCCCAGCGTTGCTTCACCGTAGTACAGATAATCGGATGCCAAAATTCACACTATTCATTTAAATTAAACTTTGAATGTCACCTTCAGCGCTCGGAAAAAACACGCAATTTTGGTATATAAATACAAAAAAGAAAACTAATTATCTCAAGCACTTCACAATTTTTAGGATGTAGGTTCACAAGCTCTACTAGACACCCGAATAAACGAAAATTTTTTGCAGAATGGCCACTCTTAGAAATATTTTGCTGTGCAGTTCCACATTTAAGATTTTTTTCTGAAAGTTTCATGAAAGTTTTCGCATTTATTGCAGTGTGTAGTGCAGCTTGTAAAGAATTATCCTGAATTTTTTCGAATCCTTGGTGCAGTTAGTTTATTTTGTGTACCAAAACCGTGAGACAGATACCGTTTCTTCGATCTATACCCTCAGATATTGGATATTTTATGTGGAGCTAAAATGACTATTTGTATTACCCATTTCCCACTGGTAAAAATGTGCACGAAAAGTCAAATGATTGAGTTGTTACGAGCAAGGAAGCAAATAATTATAGGAAAAGATTGAAGGGTAGTTGGAAAAGATTCCATAAGGTTGGAAAGTGTATCGTTATTCATGAGTGTGCCGTATTTTTCTTCTTTGTTCCATAAAAACCCATCTTCGGAATCGAAATCTATCTTAAAATCACCTACTAAAACTATTTTACAATCTTAGGGTAGAATTCTCCGCCGGTGGTTTCCGAAATCGTCGGTGGTTAGCTGCCGACTGGGCAGAACCAGTTGTTTGGTTACCGACTGCGCTAACGATTCCGGAGGCCATCGTGAGGTCTTTTAGCCAATCACATGAACCCCTTGACGCTCCTCCCTAAAACTCCACCTCAAGGCGGGGCAGAGTTAACGACTGCGAAAAATTAGCGACGAGCGGAGAATCCAGCTCTTAGCCAAGTACATTCCAACTGTACTCCCCCTTTAAAATAAATTGTCACGTTTTGGCACCAAACTTAGCGATCCTTTATCAAAAATTACAAACCACCTTGTGCGACTTTCAACATTTTGTTACCCCCCCCCCCCCCCACGGACTTTTAGGGCACCCACAGAAATTTTGTAAAGTCGGCGCCTCTGTCATGTCCGTTTGCCATCTTTTTTTTTTTATTATTGTCTAAGAACAAAATTATGGTTGATAGGGTCCCAGACGTTTTATTTCAAGCTTTTGTGCTATGTTTAATCTGCTGAAAAGTATTTGTAATAAACTGTCTACAGAATTCATAGTTGTTAAATATATTTATAATTTGACAAAATATTTTTATTTCCGACCATTTCTCACTCAATTAATTCTTTCACTATATTTGAATCCTAAAAAAAAGTAAAATCAAGTCTGTTTTATATGAGATAAATAAAAATTCTTAAGGATGATCAGCAATAAGAACAAAAATCACAATCAGCACCTTTTTTTCAAACAAAAGAACAAAACTCGCCAAATAGAGCTGTTTCCATGGAAACACTTTTATTTCTCCTATCAGGCCAATGCTAAGGGCCCCTAAATTGATGCTAAATTAACTGTGCTTTCGCATTCCTTTTAAGATGTAAAATCTGTTATATATTCAAAGGAGCTTTTCTCTATGAAACTTTTATTAAGTTCTGCTTTTTCTGCCAAAACACATTTTGTGGGATAAATCAGGAAATCAAAATAAAAAAGTAAAATTTGCTTTCTCTAATATTTTTAGACGATTCTAGAAGAAAAATTGCTTCATTCATTTGTTCAATTCATAATCTGAAAAAAATATCAGCAATGCACATTTTGTATTTTCTGCTACGGGGCTTGAGGACCTACAGCTTTTAGAATCCTGACAATCACTCACTTTCTTTACATTTAGCTCAGATTAGCGGAGATTAGCACCAAATTTCGGACTTTCGGACGGAGATTAGCACCAAAGAATTTTTATGTAAAAATATACATCATTAACTTGTCATGGTTTATTATGCTAGCGCTCCAATAAATATTTTTGTAAGCCAATCAATTTTTTTAAGTGATTGTCAACAAAATTCTATGCATTGTACCAGAGGTTACTATTTAATGCAAATCAAGGAATTGCTCGAGAAACAAGCGTTTTTCTCCATCACTCTTGTATAAAATGAGCAGTTTGCAGACCAGTAATAAACAAAAAGTTATTACACTGTTGTTTTTACCCTCCATTTATTCATATATGTGTTATTTGCTGTTTAGATGCCACCCATGAATCAAAACCCTGCCCCAGATCAGCCCTTCCCTCTTCCAAAGGACCGTGAAGAATCCACCATACCAAAAGCTGGGACCGAGAATGAGAAGTGGGTTTATCCCTCCCAGCAGATGTTTTGGAATGCCATGCTGCGCAAAGGGTGGAGATGGAAAGAGTCGGACATATCTCAGGGAGATATGGCTCATATCATAAGAATCCACAATGTAAATAATGAAGAAGCATGGAGAGAAGTTTTAAAATGGGAAGCCTTGCATGCGCAGTACGTATTTAAGCAAAATAATAATAATATACAATTAAAAGTACCCAAAACTGTGTAGTAAAATGTATTTCAGCTGTCATTCATGGCCATCTTCAGATAGTTCTCTTCGCTTGATCAAGTTCTTCCATTCATCATCAACACATATGTGAGCCATGTCGTTCACCACTCCATCTGTTAAACAAATTTCCAAAGATTCTTGCAGAAAAGCATAGTTTTATGCACTTTTAATTTATAACTATGGATATTTATCTATAGATTTTAATGTTTTTTTATTATTCATAATTTTTGCTGCCATTACTTCTGTGATCCAATCTCCTTTCAGATGTTAATACAAAAATTTATATCATCAGGATAACCACTAAAAAGTTAGAAAATTTTCCAATGAACTAGCAATGCGTCCACAATCTTATAAATCAATGAAATTTTTCTCTTTGATCTTCCTTTTATTTCCTTCCTCTGTACCTGATTTATTTTTTTCCCATGCCCTAGCTTAGTAAAATTGATCAGTAATTCAATAGCAGCCAGCTTCTGATGTATTCAGTTGTATCTTGAATACAATCTGGGATTGATTTTATTGTGCACTAGCTATGTAGCCTAGCATTGCATGGGTGTGTTACTGGTTTTAAGGCATAACTTGCTAAAAAAATATTGTCAACTGTTGAAAAAAACACTCAAAATACTGGTGTTAAACAATAAAGTAAATAAAAAACTTTGTAAAAAACACACATAAGATGTTATAGGTAATTTTTGGCTGAAACGTACGTATCCTCTTACCTATAACATCTTATGTGTGTTTTTTACAAAGTTTTTTATTTACTTTTTTGTCAACTGTTGTTTGCCAGTCTAATCACCTACTCCTGTTCTTCATTCAGGAATGAGGCTTATTTTTGCAACCTCTAAGGCCAAAAGTAAATATATATTTTTCTAAATATTTGTCTTTGTATATAGGCTCTAATGCATAGCCTCACATTGAAAGGGTGTATTATACCGTTTTAAGGCATTACATACCAAAAAATATTGTCAACTATATATTGTTCACTAGTCTCCTAATAGTCCAATCAGCTAATCTTATTCTTTGCATGAGAATGAAGCTATCTTCATTACCACTACACTAATGCTTAAAATAAATATGAATTTTTTAAAAATATTTGTTTATACAGGATGAATCTAAAAAAGTGGCCAAAACTTTATGCGGTGATAGAACACATCTAGACACGAGCAAATTTCGTCATAGAAAGTACAGGCAGAACGCAAAAGGCGAGCTGCTAGGGGGCATTGAAAATGGAAACTTGAATGTTGAAAGGTGGCATTATAAATGGTGTGAAAGTGTCCGTCCTGGCATCCAAAGACATTTTCTTGATGTTCGGGAAATGCCTGGTATCTTCCGAAAAGAAGCTTCAGTCCCTATCCCATAGGTGTGGAGCCTGCATTATAGTTGGCGGACATTCTTTTGAGCGTGTACAGTAATTCCATTACTGTTATTACAATGTTTTCTGAAGTTACTCCTCTCATTCTTGTGCTATTTCTTTAAATGTGCCAGAGGAAAAAAACCTTTTTAAATTCTCACCGCTTGTGTTCCAACTAACGTTTTTTACCGCTATATACAATGCCACCTAGCAGCTCACCATTTGCATTCCGCCCATACTTTCTGTGATGAAATTTGCTCGTATAGATGCATTCTATCAACTCATCAAGTTTTGGCCCCTTTTTTGGACTCGCCCTATATATCTTATATAAATACAAACAAATAATAGTTTGTATGTATCAACAATTTTTTAAACCCTGTCTTGAGGCAGTCCCCAAAGAATCATTTAATCCAGGTTGTTTATATATTGGCATACCTTCTTTCTTAATTAATGTGTCCACTGCCGTAGGAAAGCAATTTAAATGCATTAAAAAAAAAACTGCCCTTTCCAATTGCTATGGGAACATGTAAATGCAGTTGAAATAATGAGAAAATAGATTATTTAGAGTAATTTTTTTTTTTTTTTTAAGTTGAAATAAAATTGAAACATTATTTTTTTTCAAGTATTTTTATAACAGTGGGAGAATTTTTCATTCTTTCAGATTATTAGATTTTTGAAACAGTATGTTGAGAAATATTTTAGCATCTATATTGGAAATATTTATTTTTCTCACTAAATCTGGATTTTCTGGTGTTAAAAGATGGAGTTATCAGATGAAATCTGAGCTTGCTAGGATATAAAATATACAAAACATGAAATTACTAAAAAAATAATAATGTTAACTTTATTTATTTAATATTTTTCTTCTATTAGCAGTAGTGCTCTTGTGCTATCAGTCAGTCAGTGTACCCAGTTAGGTACAGCTATCTGAAACGATTTAGGGGACTATAGTGAACAAACAGAACAGACATTTGCCAAAGTTTTTTCATATACATGTTGAGCAATGAAATGGGACGATTTGGGAATACAACTAGAGGAAAAATAGAGGGAAGCCATTTACAATGCCTTCAGCATTGTAAATCTAGAGAGCTTGAGGTCAGTTTTCATGGAAAAATTGTCACCTGAATAACACACATTTGCTATCAAAAACCTATTACCAAAATGATGAAAGCTTCATCTGTGAGCGATGAGTGTTTTGTTTGCACTATCGTTTACTGTCTCCTACTCTTGTACTATCTAACAATGATATTCAAACAAGGATTAAGAACATTGAAAGCAACGGTTTAACAGCAAAAAAAAAAAAAAAAGAAAAAAAGAGGCATCAGTGTATACTGTAAAACAAGTTCAGTGTTTTGAAAGGCTGCAAGAATCTGTGTGACAGAATGGAGACCACCTTTCAGACATTTATTTTTAAAACATGAATGTTTGTGCACTTGCACAATATTTCCATTTGTGTAGCCTGTGTTTTAATCTATAAATTTTACAAAAAATGATTTAAAAATTGCCCTGTTTCATTGGCCCACTTTGTATATACATGAGGAAGTTAAATTTGAATTAGTTTTTAATGTTATTGTCTTACTAAGATGAAAAACTGAAATAATAACTAAAATTCTGGGGAAAAAATTGAAACAAGTAAATAAAATATAGTATTTTTCATTGAACTTTTTTTTTTTTAATGTTAGACTTCCCCCACCCCCATTCCTCAACAAAATAAAGACAGTTAAAATTTTTTTTTTATTTGGGAATACCTTATTCCCCCGTACACGATATATATTTCGGTTACACACATAACCATCTTCAGTCGTTTCTGGAGCTCTCACTAATGGCGGCTTCTTTTTATATCTTCGTCGTTCTTCTTCTTGAAAGTTCGATGCATGACGTCGTCCCATGATTGGTCGATTGTATGAAGCGTATCGTTGATGCTGCCCTCTGTCGTCAATATTTCTAAGCTCTCACGAATGTAGGCATATATACTATTTTTAAAGTTGGCTATTTTTTTAATATTTTTAAAATCAATGGTAATGGGCTCTTTCAAAGCAAGACGGGCTAGGGCGGTACTTTGTTTCTGGAGGTTAATGTCTTTAAAATGTTCGTTTTTTCGTTCTTTAATTTTCCTTTTTGTAACGCCGATGTAGCAATTTTCTTTATTAGTATCGTTTGACATAAAATTAATTTTATAGATCCCTGCGGTTTCGATGGGGTTGATTGGGTCTTTTTCCGATCTAATGCGCTGAAAGATTGTTTTATTAGGTTTAATTGGAATATGGAAGTTCTTTTTACTGGCGATATTAGAAAGTTTATTGGCTATCCCTCGGCTAAAGGGGATAGCGGTAGTAAAACGTGGTTTATCTTTTTGACGGTTGTCTATAACATTTAATTTTCGTTGCCTAGCTTTGAAAACTTTGTCGAAAATTTCTCGAGGGTAGTGGGCGTCTTGACATTGTTTCTTTATGAAAGCAATTTCTTTTTGAAGGAGGTCGTCGTTAGAACACACTTTGAAAGCGCGGTCGATATAGGAACGAATAGCAGCAATTTTATAGTTGAAAGGGGTTTTAGATTTAAAATTTACTATATTAGTATTACAAGTAGGTTTTCGAAAAATGGTGGTCTCAATGAGATTATTGTTTCTGGTTATGTTCACATCTAAGTAATTGAGGCTATTATTGATTTCTTTTTCGTAGGTAAATTTAATGTTCGGGTCTATGGCATTAAGTTGATTGATCAAATTATTTTCTTCATTATTGTGGGTGGTAAGGATAGCGAAGATATCGTCGACATAGCGAAGCCAAAGTTTGATGGTATTATTGTGTGTCTGTTTAATCTGTTCTTCAAGGATTCTCATTTTCCAGTCGGCAATTATTCCGGATATATTCTAATATCGCCAGTAAAAAGAACTTCCATATTCCAATTAAACCTAATAAAACAATCTCAGCGCATTAGATCGGAAAAAGACCCAATCAACCCCATCGAAACCGCAGGGATCTATAAAATTAATTTTATGTCAAACGATACTAATAAAGAAAATTGCTACATCGGCGTTACAAAAAGGAAAATTAAAGAACGAAAAAACGAACATTTTAAAGACATTAACCTCCAGAAACAAAGTACCGCCCTAGCCCGTCTTGCTTTGAAAGAGCCCATTACCATTGATTTTAAAAATATTAAAAAAATAGCCAACTTTAAAAATAGTATATATGCCTACATTCGTGAGAGCTTAGAAATTTTGACGACAGAGGGCAGCATCAACGATACGCTTCATACAATCGACCAATCATGGGACGACGTCATGCATCGAACTTTCAAGAAGAAGAACGACGAAGATATAAAAAGAAGCCGCCATTAGTGAGAGCTCCAGAAACGACTGAAGATGGTTATGTGTGTAACCGAAATATATATCGTGTACGGGGGAATAAGGTATTCCCAAATAAAAAAAAAAAAAAAAAAGATTTAACTAATTAATCCGCCGTATTAAATAATGTTCTATGTGTCTTTAAAATAAAGACAATTTTACTGGTTGTATTTATTAAACAGTAATAATGAACAAAGCTGCATTAGACATGATAAATGCAATTTTTCTTTTTATGGCATGTATAGTAAAAATTTAATGTAATTGATTAAAATTTACCAGTTGACAATAGGACATTTTTCAATCAAGAAATTAAAGGTTGTTGGCAACACATGTATTGAAATAACATGCTTTTGGATACCATTGTAATTTTAATTTTTCTTCTAAATTAGTGAATGTGGTAACCCAAAACTGAAAAAATTTGGTGGCAAAGCAACAGAATATTCACCCCGTGCCAGAATAAGGAGTTGGCTTGGGTAATTATTAATTTTTATTATTGTTAATGTGTCATAGAAGTTTAGTTATCTATTTCTAATTTTCACGGTTTCCTCCCTTCTCACTAGCTATGAATTACCATTTGATCGTCATGACTGGATTGTTGACAGATGTGGAAAGGAAGTTCGCTACATAATTGACTATTATGATGGAGGAGAAGTCAATGTGCAGAGCGGGAAGTTTGCCATCTTAGATGTGCGCCCAGCATTCGATTCCTTTGGTGCTATCTGGGATAGAGCTAAGGTAGCATGGTGGCGATGGACAACTTCTGAGCAATAGAATAACTTGTTTTTCCCTTGTATAGTTCATAATATTTATAGACATCTGTAGATACGTCAAATTAAAAAAAAAGAAAAACTTTTAAAAAAATGTTTTTGTGTCTTGTCATTCAATCATTTCTCAATCTTCTAGTAAATAAACAACCTTTTACACCATAAATTTAGACACTAGAGAACATTCAAAAGATGCAGCAGAAATTAAAGGAGGCAAACTTGAAACTGAGTCCATCTAAGTACAACTTGATTCGTCGGGAACTTCGTGAGCACTTCTACTGGGCTAGGGCTTGAGACAATGTTGAAAAGTGATGTCAAGTTAGTGACACCTGTGCCGCCCGTAAAGGCCCGAAGAACCAAAGCCATGGAAAACAACATTGTTATAATGTAGGAGCACCTTTTGAAAGAATTGCTCTTGACAATTTGGGACCTCTTCCACAGACTTCCGATAGCAACAAATAAATGCTAGTTATCATCAATTATTTCTCTAAGTGGCCTGATGTGTATCCTATTCCCGATCACGAAGCTAAGACCATAGCAGAGGTACTGGTGCAAGAATGGATTTCCAGGTATGGAACCCCTTTGCAACTTCATTCTGACCAAGGAACGAACTTTACCTCTGCAGTTTTTAAAGGATTGTGTCAATTTCTTGGAATCAACAAAACCCAGGCTACGCCTTTACACCCACAATCCGACGGCATAGTGGAGAGGTTTAATCGCACTATTTTGAACCTTCGCTCCTGGTCTCTAGGAATCAAGAGGACTGGGACAAGAAACTCCCCCTCTTCCTGCTGGCCTATAGGAGTGCTGTCCATGGGAGTACCAGCTTCACATCTTCCCAGATGCTATTTGGAAGAGATATTCGTCTTCCTGCCGATCTAGAGTCTGGCCATCCTCCAGATACGAATTCATCGCCAGAGGAGTACGTGGAAAATCTCCAGGCTTGGTTTGATGATGTGCATCATTTTGCTCGAGAGCGGATCAGCCTGAATACGGAGAAGATGAAGTCTCGCTATGACACGATGGCTACGACGGGACACGAGTTCAACGTAGGTGACAAAGTTTGGCTATGTAATCCTACTCGACGGAAAGGCCTGTCTCCCAAGCTGCAATCGCCGTAGGGCGGTCCTTACACACACACAGTTCTAGAGACTGGACGATGTCGTCGTCCGGATTCGTAAGTCACCTAACTCAAAACCAAGAGTTGTTCATTACGATCGGCTAGCCATTTACCTCAGTTGTAATTAATTATTTGAATATTAGACCATGGTCACTATGGTGTAATACTTCCTTTCTTTCATCTCTCATTTCTTTCCTATCTCTCTTCTCTTCCTTTTCCATCAACTCCCTTTTACTCAGCACTTACGCCATGTGTAGTGCACATATTTGAAATATATTGGTTTTTATTAATGTGTATTTCTTTAATGTGTATTATGTTTATTACTTATTAGTATAATTGCTTATTATGTTTATAATTTATTTATTCGTGTGTATTTGCTTATTGTGTTTATTCATTACTTGCTTAAAAAATGTTGTTAAGATCTGTTTAAAGGTTATACACTAGATATTTGAGTGACCTCCTAACTGGGGATTGTACTGCCCGGGGCGTGCAGTCCTTGAGAAGGGGGGCAATGTTACGAATTTTCGGGGTAATCCGCTGCTCTGGGGTTTAAAATTCGTCAAATAGTTAAATTTTGCTTTTTGTTGCATCAAAATCGGTTAACTAGAACGCGATTTATATAGAGTTCCCATTGATTAGTATAGTGTTCCTAGAAATCTCGAGAAATAATAGTCTTAGGCCTTCGCTGACCTCACTTTTGGGGACTTATTTTTACGCCAAATTTGGCGATATTTAGGTCATTTGGCGCGATTTTCCCAGTGGGGCTTGTAAAGCTAGGTTTTCTGCATTAAAATCACATAATAGCCTAATGATCCAGCTGTATTCCTATGACGTAATCAAAATTCGCACTTTAAGGGGAACCCTCGGAAAATTAATACCTTCTGCGCCATCTACAAAAGGGGATCTGGTTGCCCAGTTCAGTCAGTCTTGCTTCTTCTTGTGCCAAAAGCAGATGTACGTGAAAGCTTAAGGCTTTCTATTGAAATATTGAAGAATCCAAGCATTTCACCGCCTTCGTAACACATTCGGGGCATTATCAATGGAAAGTCTTACCTTTTGGGATGAAGAACGCCGGAGGGACATTCCAGAAATCAATGGATAAAGCATTATTCGTACATCGTTATTATTGCTGTGCATACATTGACGACGTAGCCATTTTCTCTAACAGTTGGGAAGAACATTTAAAGCATATAAGCCAAGTCTTTAAAACATTGAGGGAAGTAGGACTTACTGTGAATCTTGGAAAATGCGAGTTCGGGAGAACCCAGGTAAAGTTTTTGGGCCATATTGTAGGTTCCGGTCGGCATACACCAGATCCAGAGAAGATTGAACCTTTAAAGAGGATATCAAGACCTACTACCAAGAAAGAGCTAAGAAGCTTAATCGGGCTAGCAAGTTATTATAGGAGTTACATACCACAATTCGCGCAAATAATTTTGCCACTAACAGATCTAACCAAGAAGAAAGTACCGATTACTATACCGTGGGACTCCGCTGAGGACCAAGCGTTTACTCGATTGAAAGAGGAATTGATGAAGATACCTATCTTACACACCCCAGATCTTGACAAGCCGTTTCAGTTGTACAGTGACGCATCGGCTACAGCTATTGGCGCGTGTCTCGCACAAAAGGACGCCAAGGGAGAGGAAGTCCCTATTGCTTTTTTCAGCAAGAAACTAAACCCCAGCCAAACGAAATGGTCTACGATTGAGAGAGAAGCATATGGAGTTTTAGAAGCACTAAAAAAATTTGATACTTGGATATTTGGCGCGGGAATCCAGATCGTATCAGATCATAACCCTTTAACATATTTGACAGATGGCCTTCCACATAGCGCCAAATTAACAAGGTGGGCTTTAGCGTTGCAGCGATACAATTTGAAAATTACTTATCGAAGGGGCGTTCAACATGGAAATGCTGATGCATTATCCAGGCTCAAGTTAGATCCTTCTTAATAAAGTAGGATCAGGTTTATGTATTTTTATATTCAATCGTGTTATTGTAAATTGAATTATTACAGTGTATTATGAGGATATAATTATTTATTTTTCGAACCTGTTTAAAAAAAAAATATTAATAATGCAGTGATCCGGATAATCAGGTAAAAGATTGTAAACAAAGATTTTCTTTCAGCAGCATCGTCACTCCTGTGACGGATGTGCTTTCCCCCATGGGAGTAGTAAAGTTCCGTCGATATTATCAACGGATTATGTGATGAACTAACGAACGCACCAAACTCCATGGTAATAAAACCGAGAAATTTGACTCGAGCTGAAGTATAAAATATGTACTCGAGAATGAGGGCACGTTACATTAATGAGAGGTGCGAGGATTCTAAAGATTTAATTTAGTTTTATATAAAATTTTGTTGCGACTGTTTTTGTTTTGGACGCCTGATAAAACTGGCGTTGGAATTGTATGATTTATGTTAGAGTAATAAAGGTTTTTATGTAAGTCCCATAAATTGCTTTGCCTTTTGTTGAAAGGAAGCTAAAAAAAAAAAACCCGTACTGATATCATCAAAATATTTTCATGATCAAATATCTATGTGTACCAATTTCATAGCAAACAGTTTAACGGTCAAGATACGCTGCAGCGCCATCTAGTGGCGAATTAAAGTAATAATGCGCTACTGCGCCATTAAAGGGCGAGTTAAGCAAAATGGATAATGAGAAAATATTATCCGTGTTCAAATGTGTATGCATACCAATTTTCAGAGCGGTTAGTTGAACAATCAAGAAGTTGATTTCTGAAGTGCTATCTAGTGGCGAGTTAAAATAATTAAGTGCTCCAGTCAGGAGCAGATTTTCCGAGTTGGGGGCAAAAGCTTTGTTTGGGCAAAAGCTTCATTAGGGGAACCTCTTTCGAAAGATTTTTCAAAATTTACAAATTTTTAAACTTAAAGAACAATTTGGGGGCCTGGGCGCTTGCCCCGAATGCCCTCCCGGAAATCAGGACCGGGCGGCAGTACCATCAAGTGGTGAGTACAGCCAAATGAATAATACAAAAAAATATTCTCTCTGCTCAAATGTGTATGTATACCAATTTTTAAGGTGATCGATCGAACGGCTTTGAAGTTGGTGCGTTGCATCGGCATCTAGATGCAAGTCATATCAAAATAGGTAGCGTAAAAGTTTTCTCCGTGCTCAAATATCTGTGTGTACCAATTTCAACGGTTGAACTGTACAGAAGGCGAGTTATAGCTAAACGGATGCGTCGAAAATATTCTTTTTCTTCAAACATATATGTTTACTAATTTTCATGGCGATCAGTTGAACGGTCCTGAAGTTATTGGTTTGAATTGACATCTAGTAGCAAGTTATAGCAAAATGGATAACGCCAAAATATTCTCCGTGTTCCAATATCTATCAATCCCAGTTTTCATAGCGATCAGTTGAACAGTCTTTATATGCTGCAGAGCTATCAATAGACGAATTAAAGTAAGAAGTTGATACGTTGCAGCACTATCGAGTTAAAGTAATGATGTGCTACAGCACAATGAAGTAGCTATTTATAGCAAAATGGATAACACGAAAATATTCTCCGTGTTCAAGTATCTAGCTATATCAATTTTTATAGAGATCAATTGTCCGGTCATGAAGTTGGTGCGCTGCATTGCCATCTCATGGCGAGTTAAAGTATTAATGCGCTGCAGTGTCATCTAGTAGTGAGTAACAGTTAAATGAATAGTTAGAATTTATTCTCCGTGCTCAAATGTGTAAGCATAAAAAAATTTATGGCG
Organism: Cheiracanthium punctorium; assembly: GCA_038373885.1. Classification (NCBI taxonomy): domain Eukaryota; kingdom Metazoa; phylum Arthropoda; class Arachnida; order Araneae; family Cheiracanthiidae; genus Cheiracanthium; species Cheiracanthium punctorium. The sequence continues at coordinate 130,860 of JAWZYV010011673.1, forward strand.
ATTGGTTGAACGGTATAGAAGTTGATGCTCTGCAGCGCCATCTTGCGGCAAGTTATAGCAAAACGGATAGCGTAAAAATATTCTCCAGGTTTATATATCCATGTGTACCAATTGTTATCAAAATCGGTTGGCTGGTATTTTCACAGCAAGCGCTTAAACGAAATAGAATTCGGCGTTCTGCAGCGCCATCTAGCGGCAAGTTATCGGAAAATGGATGGTGCAAAAATATTCGACTTCTTCAAATATCACTGTGTACCAATTTCCGTCAAAATCGGTTGAATGGTATTTTCATAGCAAGCGATCGAACGGAATAGAAATCGACGTTCTGAAGCGCCATCTAGCGTCAAGTTACAGCAAAATGGATAGCATAAAAACCTTCTCCGTGTTCAAATATCCATAAATAGCAATTTTCATCAAAATTGGTTGAATGGTATTTTCATAGCAAGAGGGTTGAACGGAATAGAATTCAACGCTCTGCAGCGCCACCTAGCGGCAAGTTATGTCAAAATGGATTGCGTAAAAATATTCTACGTCTTCAAATATCCGTGTGTACCAATTTTCTTCAAAATTGATTGAACGGTCTTGCATAGGAAGTGGTCGAACGGAATAGAATTCGATGTACTGCAGCGCCATCTTGCAGCAAGTCATGGCAAAACAAATAGTGTAAAAATATTTTCCGTGTTCAAATATCCATACGTACCAATTTTTGCCAAAATCGGTTGAATGTTATTTTCATAGCAAGAGGGTTGAACGGAATAGAAATCGACGTTCTGCAGCGCCATCTAGCGTCAAGTTACAGTAAAATGGATAAAGTAAAAATATTCTATGTCTTCAAATATCCGTGTGTACCAATTTTCATCAAAATCAGTTGAACGATACTTGCGTAGCAAGCGGTCGAACGGAATAGAACTCGACGTTCTGCAGCGCCACCTAGCGGCAAGCTAGAGGAAAAAGGGATAGCATAAAACCTTCTCCGTGTTCGAATATCCATAAATAGCAATTTTCATCAAAATTGGTTGAATGATATTTTCATAGCAAGCGGTCCAACGGAACAGAATTCGACTCTCTGCAGTACCACCTAGCGGCAAGTGATGTCAAAATGGATTGCGTAAAAATATTCTCCGCGTGCAAATACCCATATGTACCAATTTTCGTCAAGATAAGTTAAACGGTATTTTCATAGCAAGCGGTTGAATAGTACAGCTCGGTTTCCATTGGAACTCCGAAAGGGAAGCAGCACCTGCTTGGCCAGTGCCCTGAAGGGTAAACTCCTTTCTCGACTGAGGCTGATGTAAACTGTGTACGCTGTAGGGAATTAATGCACGAAAAATGTGTTATGACTTCAATGTTTTCCATGTTCAATCCATATCTCTCTTTGGGGGTATCAATCCACCTCTTAGGTCATCCAGCTGTCATCTGAAATTGGTTCAAAATTTAGGAGGGAGACCCGGGATAAGTCGGTATTCCCCTCACTGGGGATCAGCAAAAAGGAAGCTGCCCAATTAAGGCCATTTTCGTTTTATATAAAGGATCTGATCCCACTCTGCAGTTGGCCAGAGGGTTTCGAAGCAACAATAACAATTTTCATGCTCTGTGTTTGCAGAATTTACCATGATTCAGACTGCGGGATGCAGAAAATGACCCCAAAGACGGATTTTTACATATCCCTTCTTTTTCAACTTTTGAACCCTCTGAAGTCTTATTTCATGTCAGTTTGTTTGTTTGTGTTCTGATGGCAACGCTAAGGGTGGACGATCATCCTAGGATGAGGGGTTATCTTAAAATGTAATTTTTAAAAATATAATTCCCAAATTTTGTACATCACCTCATTAGTGTATGGGAATGCTTTTGTACGAGGGTCATATAAAAATGTAGAAAGTGTAACTTTTTGAAAATTAACGAGAGGAATTTTTTTAACGGAGTCTTACTTCCCACCTCATTTTGAACACTTTTCTCAATTTACGCTGTCCGCTTATCTCTAATAGAGAAAGAATTAAAGCCCGTTACCACCTTTTTGGGACACCCTGTATCAGTCTGGTTTATAGTATCCACAGGTTCTGAAATCATCATTAACCAGTGTTCTGCTTAAAAAAAAAAAAAAAAAAAAAAAAAACGTGGTCTGCTTTAAAAAAGAAAAAAAAATCACTGTATTTACGTATACTATTTCTAAGCTAATCTAAATTCATCAACGCGGGTTTCGAAGTTTATAAAGCGAAACAAAACAGTCGTTTGAATATCAAATCAATGCTGTACAGCTTCTCATTTCCATAACCCTAAAAATCTGCGCTTTATGCCTTTGGAAACTATCTTGGCGAGTAATCGCATCGTTTGGATTTTTTTTCTTTTTTTTTTATGGTCAACGGATGCAAATAATCGGTACTTATTTTACCGTCAATAATTCACGCCAAAAAGTTTTTTCGCCAAAGGATTGCAATGCACTACATTGTAACAATGAATCTGACGTATTCCACACGCACACGAAATCGCTCTTTTTGGCTGACTGACTGTGAAATACATAAGTACCAAATAAGCTTGTTTTGGTCGGAAGTATGATTTTTTTATTAGATTCAATGAAGAATTTACCCGTATATTTTAAAACTAAAAAGCGATTAACTGTATGAACTAGTGTAATTACACACTGTACGCCGTGTAAAGATAGGAAATAGATACTAATAAAAAATAGTGTTATTCCATTAGTGTTATGCAACAGTATCAAGAGAGAAAAAATAATTACAGAGATGTGAACTTATACTTTACTTATATTAGACTAATACTATATTGAAAATGTCAAAAATTTGTTACAAATGATAGTTATACGTACCAATATAGACTAATCACCACCAAAAAACTTCTCCAGTTTTTTTCGTCTCCTATTCTTATGAAAACAAACATGGCGCCTGCCGGTAGATACTCGGATGTTGCCATCGCTCGACTGTTGCATGAACAGAGCGCATGCGCCAATTTTCATCAGCTGAATGCCGCTCGGCCGTTATGCGGGCCGAAATTTCTTTTCAGTTCAGCGTATTTTGATCAAATTTAGGCATATGGCCCGATAACTCAGGCCGGATATTGTTCCGAGCATCGTTTTATGGGTACCGGACCGATCAGTGTCTGCCGCACACATAACAATCATCGTTTTTAGATGGAATTCCGTGTCTGGGCCGAGTACCGAATTTCGGTGAGCGATGAGTTGCGATGAATGCCGGCGGTTGGCCGAGCAGAAACTGGGAATTGTTGCTTGTAGGGTAGACATTTTAAACCAATGATGCCTTTCTACTTTTTGGTGATTCTGTGAAATTTATACATTGCCATTAAAACAGATCTCCATATATTTTTAAGCAGAATTCTTGTCTGATTGGCGTATTTAGCACAGCAAAATATTTCATCTCGCAGTGCTGGAAAACATCCAAGCTGTACCAATTTAAATATTATTTAAATCCACCATGGTTCAGACTCGTGAAAACATCAAACTGTGCAATCTCGAGGAACTATTTGGAATCGCTCAAATTGCGAATAGGGCGTTAAATTGTGTTGCAGAGTTTACGAATTTCAGACAACTTTTAATTTATGACGTCACGTTCTGACCAGGGTAGTCGAATTTAGTGATTTCGCGCAGTAGTTTTCAAACGGAGTAATATTGAAACATACGACGTTGAAAAACTCTCGCTTGCAACAGAACTTTATTAAAGTTAATTTGAGAGATTTTGGGGTTATTCCTAGCTAATCGGTATTTCAAATATTTTCCGTATCCATATTGCTAATGATGTAACTTTTCTGCATGAGCTTGTTAAGTTGCTAAAATTTAACAAAAAAGAGTATATCTAATATAAATAATATACCGCCAAAAGTCGTCCAAATTTGGCGACATTTTGCACGATTTTTGGGAATACATACAACGACCGTCGTCAAACCGATAGCGAATACTATGAATTATGTTAATTAGTATTTTGCATCTTGTGCCGACATTTGAATTTCCCACGATTAAAAAAAATGCAAGATTCCTTTCGTTATTATGGTTTCTGAAAAATCACAAAGCTCAAAAATCACTAAGAGTAACACGCGCATTAAACAAAATACTTTGAATTTTTATAATAGTAATTTTTGCGTCGAAACTTTTTAATGTAATTAGATTTCTAACTCATTTTCATGAGGTCAAAATGACATCATTCTCAGTTGCGATATCTAACATGAATTAGGGAAAAAAGAAAAAGAAAGAAAAAACACGTTATTTTATTTTCTACAAAATCTGATAATCTGGGTGGAAGTTTATTATTTCGCTCGTGGTGTAATTTTTTGTCAAAACTTGTTAACCAGGATTTTTAATGCATTTTTACAACGACATAAAAATGACGTCAGTCTCACTTGAATTATTGAAAGTAATAAATAAATAAATCTAACTTTGTTAACTATGCTCACGAATGTGCTGAAATCGGTTATTTGAGTAGCTTTCTACCCTCAAAATTGCGAAAAATCGTAAAAAGTTAGAGAACCCGGACGAACAAACAAACAAACATACTTTCACATTTATATAATAGATTGCATGAAAACTTCGATTATTTTTAAAGATGCGCAGATATGTTAATGTTCTATTTTTTTCATATTTAATGCCTTTTCATTTTTCAAGTTTTAAGAGATGTAGATATTAATGATTTCACTTATTGTTATATTTAACAACTTAAGTGGCAACAATGGATTCCGTTACTACGGAAACTGTAGCAATCTTTAAAATAGAACATGAAATGAATTATTCATGTTTACTTTGCTAGGACTGCCATATTGGCGTAATTAACGCCACAAATTGATGGTAAATAGCTAAAATGAATCACAAATTAAACAACAAATTCAAAAATTTACTTTCAATCCTTACAATACCCACAATTTTTACCGGGCTGAAAAACCATTCTTATTCACCTCCAAAAGCAAAGAAAAAAGAAAAGAATTCCGATTTTATTACACCTTGTTTGGTGGGATTTAAAAAAAAATATCCAAGCATACGCTCCTAATATCGACTCATTCCAATCGTGGGATGTAATTAGCAGCACAAACGCGAGAACACACTCTATTAAACACAGCGTTACACTATATTTGAATATTTATCGCCAGCTTTGCTAAGAAAGGTAAAGTAGGTATCAACATACATTTTAATTTGTAAAGCAAAAAATTTATTAGACAGTATTAGTTATATACCATTCTAACAGTTACCAGAAAAAGAAATTTCCGTAGCACTGCTTTAACGAATAAGAATCAATGATTTTTCACACATTCGATCGCCAAAGTGCCAACATACACCATTTTGCGAGATTTTTTTTTCAAGGAATCATTCGAAGCATTGAAATAACGGCAACCAAAATGGGAAATAGTAATCTATCACTCATATGGTTTGATCGCCAAAGTACAACAGGCATCTACTTGAAAAGGAGCAGTATTTTAAATTATTAACTATGTGTTAATGTATTTTATTCATCGTTAACTATGATGTACAAAATTCGAGAATTTCAATTACTTTAAATTTGGCGGAATTTCCGCTCACTTTAATCAATTTACTTAATTTGGTGAAAATTCTCAAGTTAGATCGTTTAAATTCGCCGTAATAACTGCATTATTTCTGCACTAATCACTGCTAAATTAAAAAAAATGAAAGCTAAACTCTAATAAAACCTACACTTGTTTTTAAAAATACTATTTCGGTACGCTCTCAGTAAATTGCGCCAAGCCCAAAACTGTGCAAATCGGTAGAACCTACTACTTTCTCAAAATCGCCAAATCACCCATTTTTTTCCTCCAAACTAAAAAATATACATATTAGTCTCGGAAATCTCCCAATCCCTTATTATTTTACACACAAAAAACATTGAATTCCTGCTCTGATTTCACATGCACGCAGTACTTTAATTAAAAATAACTTTGTAAATAATCTAAACAGAAAAAAATCATTATTTTTTTATTTTTACTGCAGGAGTCTAAATAATTTAATAAAATAGCCAAGCATGGCAACCTCGATGCTTATTTCTCACTTTTTTGACTGCAGGGGTTACAATCGCGGAATTACGGAGATCAAAAATTAGCGTTTTTGACGGGTTTTTTATCAATATCTTCTAAAATAATTCGAATTTCGAAATTTAAATTAGCGGAAGACCTTCCTCGGAATTTTCCGAATATGTGGACACCTCGATCGAAACTCAACTCCCAGCCGTTTCGGAGGAGATGATGTTACACACAGACAGACAGACGCGTACAGATTTTAATAGTATAGAAGACTAGCTGCGTACCCGTTCTCCGCACGGTGGGAATCGCATATTTTCCTTACATATATATAATTCGAATTAAACCCAGTAATGCGGAATCTCAAAACGTGAAAAAATACATGAATCGTGACTAAAAATTGACGTCTTGAGTGCAAATTTTAGACGATTGCAACATGGCACAAAAACTGGCGATCAAAAAAGAAAGAACTTTATGGTATGCAGACTAAACGTTTCTCTTTCGAAAAATGCCTGATTTCTACACCATATAATTATTTTTGTGAGGTTTAATTTAATGCATTAATATATAGTATATACCGCATAAATAACATTACATGATGTTGATAACAATTTTATATTGCATTTTTCAAAGCGTGGACAGTGCATTAGCGCAGTTATGTTACACACGACTTTATTAAATTTTACCTAAATTAAAAAACCTACATGAAACAATGGATGCATCATTTACGTTTAAAAGCCAAAAATGTACCCTGCTCCCGTGAATATCATGTCGCTTTTGTAAATAAATGCTCGTGATGTAACTTCTGAGAAAAAGCTTATTACACTTATTGAACTCTTAATGCAGTATCACACTTGTTGCATAAAACTGACGTTTATCTCACTGTCAATTCGCCCTAAATAAATAACTAATTTCATTTTTCATTTTTTACAGATTACAGTTGACCCCTTTATAACATGGGGCTACAACACGAATTCTTAGAACACGACGAAAACATTACGATCGTTTTCGTGTAACACGTTAAAAGAGACTCGCACAGCACGGTAAAATGAGACAAATGTTCTGATATTATGACGCCTTAGCTCCTGTAATTAACATTCCTTTTGAATGGCAACACCAAACATCATTGCATTTTTACGGAGCGTAAATAAGTTTTGCCGCGATTATACAGCGCTGTCTGCACTCCAGGTGGAGTATAGCGCAGGACCCGTACAACACGGATTCCTATAACACGGAACGTAACTACCCTGTTATAGGGAATCTACTGTAGTTGCATAGTGTCAAATTCAATAGTTAAGAAAATTCTGGGTTGCCGTATTTAATAATATTTCATCTTACCTTGGTGGCCGAAATGTATTAAAACCAAATATTCGAACTGTATCAAAAGTAAAATTTACTAAAAGTAAAATTTTTTAATTTTGTATAACTCTCAGTCCAACTTCGGAGTTTGCCACCTACGACGGTTTTTCATGACGTGACAACTGATGCTTGCGTACAGTGGTGTAGCCAAGGGGGTCACAACCCCTCCCCCATGCGGAGTTTTTTGCCATACAAAATGTATATTCTTCACTCCCGTAACATTCCCATGAAAAATTTTTGGCTACTCCTGCTTGCATATAATTGATCTTTTTTTTTCATTTATCAGTGATCAATATACTTCAGGATCGGAATCTCCGCGGTAAAAAAATGGTCTAAAAAATCCGACACCAGAAAAATCTGATTAACACAGTGGGGTTACACAAATACGCGCCGGACATACGCTCTTGCTTATGTCCGGAGGAGCAAATACATTAGAGGTTATGTGCTGCTCCGGATAATCTGCCAGCAAAACAGCAAAAATGACGTAAAAAATGGCATCCACACGCGAAGGAAATAAAATTAAAGATATGTAGAATTGCATGAAAACTTCGATTATTTTTAAAGTCTGTTACAGTTAGTTCTATTTATTTCACGTTTGATGCGCTTTCACTTTTTCGAGTCTTAAAAGCTGTAGAAATGAGTGGTTTCACTTAATTGTTAAATTTAACAACTTAAGTGGCAACAATGGATTCCATTGCTACGGAAATTATAGCAATGTTAAAAATAGAACATGAAATGAGTTATTCATGTTTACTTTGCTAGAACTGCCATATTGGCGAAATTAACGCCGCCAGTCGATGGCCAATAGCTCAAACCACAAATTAAACTTGACACTAAAGTCAATACGCAATGCTTTGTTTGGCGGAATTTAAAAAAAAATATCTATGCATACGCTAGTGACATCGGCTCATCTCAATTGTGGAATGGAAATAATAATACGTACAGAGCTGCACTACATTTGAATATTTTTCGCCAACTTTGCTAAGAAATGTACTAAAGTAGGAATCAACATACATTTCAATTTGTAAAACAAAAAATATATTAGACAGTAATTACGCCTTTCTAACAGCTTTTAGTAAAAGAAACTTCCGTAGCGCTGCTTTAACAAATAAGAATCAATTATTTATTACAAAGTACTTCGATCGCCAAATGACAACATACACCATTTTGCGAGATTTTTTTGTTTTCAGAGAATCATTCGAAGCATTGATTTAACAGCAATCAAAATGGGAAATAGTTATCTATCATTTATATGGTTCGATCGCCAAAATTTAATGCAGGCATATTATTGATAAGTAGCAGTTATTTAAATTATTATTAACTATAACGAGTTTTAATCACCGTTAACTATCATGTACAAAATGCGAGAATTTCAATTTTATGAGATTTGGCGGAATTCATCTAACTTAAATTAGTTTACTTAATTTTTGGTGAAAATTCTATAGATCCAGTGCCAGATTAACAATATAGCAGATGTAACAAATGCTACGGGCCCCGCGCTTTTGGGGCCCCGCGCCTTTACCTTGAAAGTTTTCGTCTTTCCCCCTCAAGATCTAGCTTTTTTGACACTTACCAACAAGGTAGAAAAGTGTTTAAGATTTCGGTTTGTCTGTCTGTCCGTCCTTGATATAACTCGCGTCAATAGGCATTGATTTCTACGAAATTTATATAAGTTATTCTTATCTGCAGTACCATGTACCCTATTGTAAAGGATCTATGTAGCATTTATAGATTTTTTTCTACAGGAGCACTCAAAATAGTCTCAATACATTGCGCTCTATGGGAAGTTATTCTTTAAAGCGTATCATCCTACTAACTACAAGGGGTGATCAAATGAAAAGGTACGAAACGACACGGTGGGTACAAATGTAGACTTTATTCAAAATATACACCATAGGCCTGAGCACAACGATCCCACTGACGGACAAGCCGCAGGATTCCTTTTTCCCAGAATTCCTGTGGGCGTGACGAGACCCAGTCCGTCACAGCGTCCTTGAGTACGTCGTCCGAGTTGAAGCGCTTCCCTTTCAGGTGGTTTCTTCAGTGGAACCAACACCTGGAAATCGCAGGGCGACATGTCCGGACTGTAGGGCGGATGGTCCAACGTCTCCCACTTGAACTTGACCAGTTCCTTGGCGAAAACGGACATTCCCTTTTCTCATTGACTTGTGGGACACACAGCCTTCCCAGTATACGATCATCATCCTGCGATGAATAGTGGCCGGTTTAACATCTTCCGCTGTCAGAAATCGGATAACGCCTCGCTGCCCCTAAATCGTCGAATTTTGCAATGTGAACGCCATCCTGTCCTCACACGCACTGCCGCATCAATTGGACGTAGGAGGGTGCTTTTTACAAGAGCTTCTGCTCTATCCTGAGGGGCCCCGCATGTTCCTATCCACACAAAAGGCTCCAATCGCATTCCTAGATGTCTCGCTACGTGCTCTCATAGCTGCATTAGACAAATATGATAACGGTTTGCGACGTTTCGTACCTTTTCATTTGATCACCCCTTGTAGTTGCGCTGAACCCTGACTTCAAGATAAAACTTTTTCCTCTATGACTGCAAAAAGATTACAAAGTCAAGGACAAAAAGCCTAACAACTTCTACATCGTTTGTACGATCCGCTTGAAATTTTTCACAACTTTGTAAAAAAATATAGAAAACAATCTGTCAATTTTAAAAATCTGAAAATCCACCCGTTCCCTCATTTTTAAGCGATTTTTCGCTATTTTCAGCACCATTTCGTTTCCGAGAGTCAAAAAAAGTGAATGAATTGCGTGACAAAATGACCTATTTTAAGTTAAAACGACGTCATACAATTGGGGGGGGGGGATTTCAATACGTTTAAAATAATTTCTCTCGATTACACAGTTTATTATTATGTTTTTCCCCACAAATAAATCGTCTGCTGGATATTCGAATGTTTATGTATACAAAACGAAAGCTTTCGACTGCGAAAAGATTCCGCGCGTTTCCAGATGAGCATGAAATTCAATTTGGGTCTGTAATAAAAACTGAATATGAACTTACTTATTTTAGGTGGATGAAAATTAAATATATTGAATGAAAGACAAATTTCCTTAAAGGGTTTTTTTCTCGCGCCCGTTGTAATTGCCTTCACAAAAGGCTTTGACTTCTAGTTTTAGAGATATTCTGCTCTTTGAAATGAAACAAAATTGGATGTTATTAAGGATTACGAAATGAAGCTTTGCATCGAAAATAGTGTCTGTATAGTTAAAAGTTTTTCTATACGGGAGCACTCAAAATAACTTCAATACAATACGGTCAGTGGCAGTTTAGAGACAGGCATCTATTTTAAGCATATAATACTATCCTACAATATGATTAGCTAATAATCCGAAGCCGATCGTGCGCCTCCTTCAAAATTTGAGCCAAAAGCCGGCAATGTTGGCAACTTTTGTGATAATAGGGTGCGAAAAAAAATGCTTTGAAAAATGAACCGAACTTGGCGATATTTTTATTATTTTATGATAAATCGAAAAAGGTATTTACGTATTATCCCGGCAGTCATTAACGCCAAACTATTTTTTCCTCAAATTTGCTGGCGAATTGTTGGCAATCGTATTCCGAACCATCAATAATTTCATGTGTCCGACATTTATCTTGGCGAAAATGTTGCTCGTCTTGACGGATCGCCTGGATAATATGTAGTACCTCGAAAAATGTCTAATGTGATTAAATTAAGCTATGTCGATTTCTTTGTGAATTTTGAAAATTCGTTACTCTCACTTTAATTAACTGATTTATTGTATTGTGTTTTGTTAAGGGCTATCTGCCTAGGAGTAGAAGGGGGTCTCTCGACCGACGAAAATTTGTTAATGCATTAGAACCCAAAACGCGTCCTTACGATTTCGGTTATTTGTCTGTTCTGATGTCCACCCATCCAGTGTTTTAACTGCTGTGGATATACATCGATTTGGGCGAAATTTATGTTTTTTCTATCTACAGTACCATGTACCATATTGAAAATGGCGTATGTAGCATTTATAGTTCTTTTACAGGAGAAAAAAATCCAATGTATAGCACAGTCTAAAAAACAGAACTAAAGGGGGGGGTTCGGGGGGGGTCTCCCCCTGTATTTGTTGATACAGGAATGACTGAATCAACAGTCATTCTTGAAAACATATTTTAGAGATATTCGATATTTGAAAGAAAACAAAGTTGGCATATACATTGCTAAGGCTCTCAAAATGATGCTCTCCAGTGAGAATAACGTCCGTATTATTAATAGTTCTACAGGAGCACTCAAAAGAATTCCCATACATTGCAGTCTGTGGCATTTGAGAGACACTAATACATTTCTAGCACAAGACAATGAGTATAAAATTTTTATATTCTTCAGTTAAACGCTAAGAAAATTAAAGGTCTTTTACAGGGTCTCATAAAATTGCATTTATAGTGATAATACAACATTTTTTTATCTACGAAATCTCGCCAGTTTTAACTAAAATACATAGCAGATTTGGCGCAAAAATATTTTGTATTGGAAAGGGTTTTATAATCTATGAGCTTGGCATGATTTAACTTTCTTGATTTTTTTAAGGCAACAGATAAATCTTGTAATTCTTTTTTTCTTTCGTTCTTTTGGATAAGACAATTTCTGAAGCTCTATATAGTGGAACTGTAAATCAGTTGTAGACAACTCATTGAAAGAATATATGTATAACTCGGCTGTTCGAGCCTCGTCAATAAGAGACCCCCCCCCCTGAACCCCCCTAATTTTTTTAGTTTCATGATTGCCATATTAAAACGATATTAATGGACTATGTCATTTTATCTCTCATCTATCGTGTATTTCACCTGGTAACCGCATGTTGAAATGTTTAAGATTGTAACATATTTATAGAAAAATACATGTGATGCACATTCTACAGCTTAGTAAATATTGTAACAATAGATTAAAGCTGTTGTGAACTAATAGTATTTAAATAAACGGATGAAATTTTTAAACAATCACTTTATCAAATAAATGCAACCTTTCGGAGCTTATAGAAATCGGTGGTTTACGTAACAAATACTAACATTTTCAGCGGACATTTATTCTTACTTTTATGTCGCGTTTTCGTAACGCATTTTCGTGTCTCATTTTTATGTCACCTTTTCAAAAGGGGGGTGAGAGATAAAATGACATTGTCATTAATATATTTAATGTGGCTGTTTCATGCCTGCATTATTTAGTCAACTCATTACCTAGGCGAAACTGAATGAGTATTCTAAAGTCAGCAATAAGGACTCACACAAGAGTATATTCAACAATACAGTGGAACAAAAACACGGTTCTCAGAAAAAAAATTCAGGGAGCATCCAAAAGGGGGGAAATAAAAGAAAGACAGAAAGAAAGGCTGTATCATTATCTTTTCGTTGACTAAAAGCGAAACTCGGACAAACGGAGGAGGGGTATCCAGATCCTTGCACCACCCACCTATGGCCTTTAGAAAATGGATTCCTTACCAATAATGTTACATTTTTGTCTCTATTTGAAGAATGAATCCAGAAATAAGCAAAATATAGAAAGAAAACTAAGTGCCGAAACAAAAGAACAGACTCAAGGTCTGATCAAGGGCGGATTAAAGGGAGGGGGTCGGAGGAGGCGACCGCCCCTCCCGAGAAAAATGAAATTAATGTAAACAATCCCGACTTACTTCCATAAAATTTATATATATGTATGTGAATCTTCCATCCAAGCTTCCACCCACAAAATTGTATTAATCCGTCAGTGGGCCGGATTATTCATTAGGCTGTAGATCGACTACAGCCTAGATCGGGACAGATAGACTGTCCCGATCATTTCAGGGACTTTTCAGTAACAAGTTGAATGAATTTTTTAATGAAGTTGTAATCAAACTTTTCAAAATGACTCAATAGAACGGAAATATTTGTGGTTATTTCTGAAGATGTTCTCTGGAACGCGAGTTGACCTTCTGCATTTCCCCGAGAGCTGAGATCCATAGGATTAAGATTGTAGGAAAAACGTGCCCCATAATCAATAATAATCCCCCACGTAACAATAATTTTTATTTAAAAATTGGACATAAAGTTATTTTGTTTTGCAGTAAATATGAGGATGGTATTTTAAACGGATGTTGGGAAGCCCCAAAGTTCTTTTGTTTTACAGTAAAGGCGGGTGGCTTTGGCGAAATTCGAAGGTGTACTAGGGTGTAAACCATCTTAGAAGGCTTTTGGTAGTTGGTTTGCTTTGTTTTTACTTAATTATTTATTTTACATTTTACAATATTTAAACAAAGGCGAATTATTTTTTGAAACAATAGTAATATATAGAATGTAAGTCATTTTTTTTAATAGTTGGGGAATCCACTATTACGGTAAATTATCTTATTAATCTCGGAAATTAACCACGTTAAATATAAAAGAATTGATTTTTGGCCGGTTGAAACCACAGGTCAAGAGCGCGAATGCCAGCACGTTCGTTCAAATAAAATAATTAGAACCGAGAGGACCTTCGCACGGTCGAGGGTATCCGATAAGCCATAACCCCAGGCAAACTGAAAACAAAAAGAATTTTCGGATACTCTTGATCCACAAAGAAACTCACAAATTACTTGTCACATTTAAGGTTATTATGTCGTGCAAAAACATTTGAACGTAATACGATAATGAATGTTTTATCCGAATTTTTTATTATTTATAATATAGATTATTCTATTTAGAAAAGATACAATCCTCTTATAAAGATTTTTTTGAGCAAAATATTTTATATCATTTTAACGAGGATAAGTTGAAAAGTAATGTACATATGCTTGTAGAACACTAACGAAATGACCTTTAGAAGTGTTCCAAGCGGTATGTGGAAGTAACAGTCCCCCTGTACAAGCATGTACAGTTTAAATGCCTTCCGTGTATGCAGTATATTTTGAATGGTGGAGGTATTATTGTGCTAGATCTATCTATCCCCAGTTCGATTTCTTATGAATTAACCCATTAAATCAATTAAGAAAAGTTAAAAATATGTAACCTATTATTAGTAAAGGCCGTCCATATAATGAAATAATTTTACAAGCATGTATTTTTACAGGGGGGAAAATAGTGTTTTAAGGCACAGTTTAAAATACATATTGATTTCGAAGGCTCTAAAAATTTAACAGAAACAATTATTATTTTATGTGTGTAAACTTGTCTAGTTATATGTTTGCATATGGGAAAGGTGGGAAGTGTTAGAAATTCCAAATATATATCCATGAACATTAGCATTCATTAAAAAAAAAACCTGAGTTGTACGAATAAATAACTTTAAACACAGTTGCGGATCCAAGGGGAGGGCGGTGGGGGCGATCGCCCCTCCTGGACGAAGTCCAAAAATCTGTTATAATCTGTTAAAATATATTATGAAAGTATAATGAAAATTATGTAGCATTCTTCTAGGTGAGCGGAAAAAAGCGCACGGAAAAAAGCGCACAAGAAAAAAGCGCACCCGGAAAAAAGCGCACAATATTGAAGGGTTTTATTTTTTTTGGATGAGTATGTGTGTGTGTGGGGGGGGGGTGTAAGGAAGGAGTGGGCATCCGAAAGAGCGCCTTTAGGTGAAGTGAATTTTTTTAAGTATTTGAATTTTTTTTTTTTGTATCATTTTTACACTAACACGCTTCATACTCTGAATGCCCCCCCCCCTCAATAGAAACACTTGTATTTTCACTTAGCCTTCAGTTAAATACTGGAGGAAGAAGGAGGAGGTAGGTGAGGGCATTCACAATTGAGTACTGAGTTGTCAAGGTGTTTGTCAAGGTCACGTTCACGTTTTTCCAAGAAGCGCAAAGATAAAACTGTGTGTTATCAGAAATAGCCCCGGGAGAAGAGGGTAGGCAGTGTGAAGGAATATACTCTCTTCAGGGTCGGTTTGAGGCGTAGGCGACGTAGGCGGTCGCCTACGCTGGAGTTTCAATCGAGGGGCGCCAAATTTCACTTTTTTTCGTGTTTCCAAACATTTTACTTTTTTTTTTTTTTTTTTTTTTTTTTTTTTGGTTATTGAGATGGGCGCACTGACTTTTTTCATAATATTATCAAGCTTTTAAACAGTATTATTGTCACAAATACTTTTAAACACCTCTAAAGTTGTCGCTGTGTATTGTCAGGAAGCGTTCTTTGATCGCTTCTTTTTCCATTCATGGGAAACAGATGTCCACTCAGTGTCCAGGCCTCCACCTCCAGGCTATGCTAAATTACCCTTTTCCGCAGATGGATCTTCTGAAGGGGTGGTCTTTGAACCTGTTGATTCATTACCTCCTATAATTATTTTGAGCATATCTTATCCGGATGTTTAAAGAAATGGTTTCTCAAGTTATCTTCCTTTCTGATATACTTCAAAAGAAATGCCGTAAAAAATATAAAAGGACAAGCTATAATAAATTTTGAACAAAGCCAGATAAAATCTAGTTTTTTTTTTTTTTTTTTTAAATCAAGTTAGCGGAAAAAGAAAATGAACGTAATTTTGACACCTCTCTTTACAAAAGTATTATTTTTAGCTACTTCTGCGCCCCGGTGAATTAAAGTTCTGGGATACTTCCTAAGATTTTTCAGCTTCTAGAATCGGTTTTCCAAACAGGGCCGTAACAGTAATAGGGCGCAAACAGAAGAGGGAGCGCAAAATCCGAAGGATCACATAGGTTTATATAGTTTTTTCTTATTAGTGTTTCTCTTTTCAATACAGCACATCTGTAGAGGCGAGGAAAGGACAGGATTTTATTAGTATAATGATTCTGGGCAAGTACGGATAATAGGGAGCGCAGTCTCACCCCCCCCCCCCAAATTAAAAAAAACATTTTATTTATTTCATATTCTGGATTTTAGTACATCAAATCTTGCACCCCTAAATGAAAAATTGAAATGCTGCCTCTGATTCCCGGGGCTGAAAAATTATGAAGTCGTCATTAAAGCTGCAAAAAAGGGTGGGGGAGCAAAATTTGGACGGTTCTGCTAGATCGGGCCATACTCCTGTTTCCAAATGAAACAGATATATCACTCCAGGAGGAACAGATTTTTCAGAGCGTAAATAAACGAAATAACAGTAATAAACAGTATAAAATTTCAAAAGATCATGCTAAAAAAAGTTTCAAAGGAAGATGCCGCGTTTACTCGTGTAATAGCCTCCCTCGCATAATAGTCGCACCCCCCGTTTTGAAGCAGAAAAAATAACTTTATAGTTACAATATTATGTAGTAGATTTTCCCCACATAATAGTCGCACCTACATTTTCACATGAAAATTGACAAAAATGGACGACTATTACTCGAGTAAACACGGTATATTTATTTCAGTTTTCACTCCCTTAGTACGCCGTGATTCACCAGAATATATTCTAGAGTGAGAGAGACAAAGAAATCGTCTAAGCCATTTGACAAGAACTGAAAAATAAATTAAAAAGCAAATTTTTGCAGCTGTGGGATACTTCAGCCATAAGTGTTTTATATCGCGTTGGCAAAAGGGAAATGTGACTGATTTTGACGCCTCTTATTAAACAAAAATTTTTCATTTCGCCACTTTTGCGCCCTTGTGAATTACAACTCAGTTTCCCGAGTTTGAAGCTCCTGCAATCGGTTTTTTAAGAAGAGTCGCAGCGAGGGTGTTGCGGGGATAGCCCTTTCTAGGGGCGCAAGCAGAAGAGGGGGGCGTAAAATCAACTTTATCGCAGGATGTTTAAATACAGTTTTTCTAATCTGTTAGAGGACAAAACATAAATGTGTCCATAGAACAGCAAGAGTCCATTTACTGGGAACTAAGCTCAGGAGCGCAGATAAAAAATTTTAACGGGGAGATATGAGAGACATTTTAAAGATGATAACTAAACCAAATTCCTTCACGGTATGAAATTCCCAAAGATCATGCTAAAAGTTACAGAGTAAGATTCCACTCCATTAGTGCACCTATAATCAATCGGAATGTACTGTAGGGCGACAAAGAATCGTTTAAGTCATTCGATAAGAAATGAGTAAAAAATTACTTTCAGGAAGTTTATATCGCCTTGGTAAAAAGGGAAATGCGTTTGATTTTGGCGCCCTCCTTTAACAAAAATGTTTAATTTAGCCACTTCTGCGCCCCTGTGAATTACAGCTGTGGGATGCTTCGGGCTTAAGTTTTTTGTATCGCTCCAGTTTCCTGAGTTCGCAGCTCCTGCAATCGGTTTTTTAAGCAATAAAGTCGCAGCGAGTGTGTTGCGGGGATAGCCCTTTCGAGGGGCGCAAGCAGAAGAGGGGGGAGTAAAATCAGCTTTATCACAGAATGTTTGAATAGAGTTTTTCTAGTGATATCCCAGTGGTTAAGGCGTTGGACTCGTAACCGGAAGGTTGTGGGTTCGATACCGGCGTACCACAAAAGACCGCGCGCCGTACGTGCACGCTAAATCCGTAGTTCCGAAAGTCCTCTCGGCAGTCTGTAGTAGTTTCCAAGGTGTGCCAATATTCAGAAGTCCCCCACCTTCTGATGAGGCTCCAAATTGAGGGGGGTCTTATAATCTTAGTCTTATAACGCTGCATGTTCTATAGCTAACGTGGCCATTTATTTTTTCCTTCAAAACGGGACATCATCTAATTTTTGGCAATAGTGTATATATTTTCTTCCTCAAAACGGGACATCTGCTGTTTTTAACCCATTTATGCCTAGTGTCCCTTTTTTGGGACGGCATTTTCGCTATTAGTCGAAAACGTTATTTATTTTTCCTAGCCTTTATTCATGAGTATTGTGCCTCAACTCTACAAAATATTTTAACATGACCCAGTAGGATGTTGATATTTCGATTTTTATGCATAATGATTTTAAAAGAAATCATCATCCCTTGTTCAAGAAGTTGACATCAGAAATTTATCTTTTCTGTTATCAGTAAAAATCGAAGAAAGTCGCAAAAATATCCAGGCACAAATGGGTTAAGGTAATAGTGTAGAGAGACTGAATTTCAGGTCTGGGTATCTTTTAGTTGTTAAGAGAACGTGCAAAAAAGCGTGTGCTGATGTTAATTTCAAAATAAAATATTAAAAAAGTCTTTGCTTAAACACGCATATACTATAAAAAATAGTGCAAGACGTACGTTTACGGGTGGTACAAGGGGTAGGCCCTTCTTCGACTTCAAAAACACCATGCGACACAAGGCAGGAAGGTAAGAAAGTGAGAAATGTAAACAAAAGGACACACGGAGAAAAGGAAGTTGTCATTCAGAAGGGAAAAAAAAAATCTTAGAGAACCTGAGTGAAAGTGTAGAATAAAGTGCAGATGGGGGGGGGGGGAATAAGCAATAGAGGAACACGACTTTTAAAAAAAAGAAATAAAAATTAAATAAATTGAAATAGTTGACAAAAAAAGAACAAACACAAAAATATTGCCTCCCCCATTGTTTTCTTTGCGTCTCAAGAGGGGAGGGAGGGAGGTTAGGCTTTTTTTTTTTTTTACAGACACTGCCGTCGGATGATTTTAGATTTTTAGCGGCCTTTATTGAAATCGTTACCGCAGGTTGCTCTCTTTCTAAAAAAGGGACATTAGGGAGTCCCGAAGCTGTGCTTGGGGACAACGGGACAAGCCACCTAAAAACGGGACGTGTGGTCACCTTATCTATAGCCAGTAATTTTGACAACTGTCTTTTTTGCCTATAGATCATGTACTAGTATTTTATTAACAGAATATTCCTCTGGCATGACATTAAAGATTTAATTGAAATAGTAAATTAAGCATTTAACTTATTCTAAAGAATATTTAAGATAACAGTTTACATTTACCAGGACTAGGGCAGAAAGTTTTTTGGCAGAAAGACCACCCGCGGAGAAAGAGGTTCGGGCAGCATATGCGTAGACTAGAAATCGCAAACAGATACTTTCCATTAGTTTACTATCAACAAATGACAAATGACAGAAGTCCAGTTGTGCGGAGAGGGACATAGTTTACCCAATTAGGTATTCTCAGTTCTCAGGCTCAGGGTTTACTCAGTTGTCATGT
This sequence comes from Cheiracanthium punctorium, assembly GCA_038373885.1. NCBI lineage: Eukaryota > Metazoa > Arthropoda > Arachnida > Araneae > Cheiracanthiidae > Cheiracanthium > Cheiracanthium punctorium. The sequence continues at coordinate 150,157 of JAWZYV010011673.1, forward strand.
CAGTATAGCACTTGGTTACCTGCTCGGTCGTCGGGATATCTTTTGCACGTGAGATTGCGGGGAATACTCGTTCTTTCTGTTTCAAAGGGGATACTTTGCTAACGATGTTCATCTTTAAACATGAATAGAAAACGTCCATCCGGAGCTTATTTCAGAAAGTTAGAGAAAAAATGAGGGAAAGCGTGAGTAAATTTTAAAAACAAAATTATAATGAAGATAACCACTCTGAATCGGCGACTCCGGATGCTAGCAGCCAGACATTTGGTAAGTTCAAAGTTCAAATACTGTATTGTTTTTAAATCTTTAATTGTGCAACTAAATTTTCATGAGCAAGGAAGTATCGATTAAAAAGTTTTATTTTCAGTTCTTATTTATTATTATAATTGATTAAATGATTTTACTTGCATTATTACGACTTATTTGAAAGATTAGCTTTTTTGTCGACAAGTCGAATGTATTTTAAAAACTAAGACTGTTATAATGTAAACACAGTTTAAAAGGTGATTGAAGTTCATAATCATACTTTATTTAAATGTTTTGAGGTTATTTATTTTTATTTTATAAAAAATACCCAAATTTGCGTTATCACATGACATACTTTCTTTTAATGAATGAATACCTGTAGAATATTGTATTTGAAACACTTAAAATAGAGAGAAGAGGTTGCGATCAATATACGCACATTGTACATTCCTTTAAACATACAAGTACAACAGCATCTAATTTCATAAAGCTTCAAACATTTCAATAATACATAAATATTGTCTATTTAATAATCTAAAACACATTTAAAACAAATATTCACTAAAGATTTTTCATAAAGGTATATTTTTTGTAATAAGAAAGGATGGCAAAGCAATATCTAATTGGTGTATAACTACTCTAGGAAAATTATTTTTAAATAAATGAAAATTCTAATAAGTGTTGGGATTAAAAAAATACTTGTGTTGTTGACTTATTTTAATATCTCAAAATTTGACTTGTAATTAACGCATAGTAATTTAACTTTTAAAATTAACTTTTAAGTAAATTAACTTTTAAAATTCTTTGACCGTTTCAAAAAGAGGTGCCGTAAAATAAACCATTTCCTTAAATTTCCAAAATTCAAATAGATTCAATAAAGCAACAAAAATAAACTTAAAATGGCTTAGTGATCGTATAGATTTAAAAAGCTGTACAAAACCGTTGGTGTTATATCTAAATTTCTGCAAAAACCCTATGAAGTTCGAGTGAAAAAGAAAATGCACACAAACAAAAGAAATAAACTCTAGAATAAATTGAACAGTTCATTTACACTCATGTCCATAAATTAAGGATAATGAAGTTCAGGCAAAGAAAGAGAAAGAAGCAAAACAAATTTGACTTATTTGTAAAGTCTATTTATTAAACAAAAAGTAAAGAGCAAAAAAGATGCTATATGTTTGACATAATTAATAAAAATTGCAAGTTTTACTCCCTTGACCAAATTTCAAAAAAGAACCTATTTACAAAAAACAGTATAACATGGTTAGTAGGATGGTTAATACGGAGTATGTCTCCCGGACGATGCAATACAGGCCTGACAACGCCTAGGCATGCTGAGTATCAAATGATCAATCTGATTTTGGGGAATATTACACCACTCATCAAGCAATGCACTCCGAAGTTCCGGTAGACATGTGGGAGGGGGTTGACGGGCTGCAATTCGTCGGCCAAGCATATCCCACACATGCTCTATTGGATTCAAGTCCGGTGAGTATGCTCGCCAATGCATACGGGTGATATCCTCCGAATGAAGGCATTCGTCTACAATGTTTGCACGGTGAGGACGGGCGTTGTCATCCATAAACACAAATTCAGCACCCATGGCGCCCCGAAACAAACGTACATGTTGTTCAAGAATGACATCCCGATAGATGTGGCCTGTCATCGTTACACTCTGAACATGCAGGTCAGTTCTGGATCCAAGAATAATTCCTCCCCAAACGAGCCATCCTGCACCACCGTAACGGTGTCTTTCAATGGTGTTCTCTTGGTGGTAACGGGTACCTGGCGCTCTCCAGATGAATGTCCGGCGAGAATCAGACTCCAAACTAAACCTGGACTCGTCGGAAAACATCACACAAGACCACTGTTGCGGTGTCCACAATGCATGCTCTCTACTCCAGGTTAATCGCAGGCGACAGTGAGTTGCGGTAGTGGAACACATCTGACAGGCCTACGAGCATATAGACCAATGTGCCCTAAGCGTCTGTACACGGTCTGTCTTGAAACTGTGGTACCGGTAGCTGAAGAGAGCTGGCGAGACAGGTCTGATGCTGTACTCCGTCTGTTTCTTTTGGCAGTAACTGCCAAATAGCGATCCTCATACGGCGTTGTAACTCGGGGACGACCTGTGCTGTAACGTCTACTCACATTACCATCATCTTGGAATCGTTGCCAAAGCCTGGAGATGACACTCTGTGCGATTCCAAGTTCCTCGGATACTTCCAGCTGGGTACGTCCACATTCCAGTCGTCCGATAATTCTGCCACGTAAAACATCATCCAAATGCCTCCTTTGTGCCATAACTATGCGGTTTTTGCACTGAAAGGCTTTCACAGCGCTTGTGAACAATTTTACTTCTTTGCCACCATTCCTTATATGCCCCTCTCTTACACTCTCGTCATTGTGACGTACCATCCACGCCATCTGGTGGTTTCCTGTAATTTGCATATTCTTCTTCAAGATGTGTGTGATCATTCCACAGGTGAAATTTTTATTTTAGAGATCAATTTCTGTGTGATTCTGAATTATCCTTAATTTATGGACATGAGTGTATTAACATTAACATTAAACAACTATAATAGATTTAAACTCCTGAAGCACCAGCTATCACTTAACAAAGTATTTACCAGCGATCTTAAGGTATTATAATCTTTTTTTTTTTACATCTGCCCAACTTTTTCACATATTTTGATAATTCTCCATTATAATGCTCTAACATAATATTTAGCTTAACAAATTTTATTAAATTACAACTATCTTCCAACATAATACATTTTGCTGAACATACCAAAACAATTCACATGAGGCACACTAGAACCCAATCTTTAAACATCTACTTCATTTAGTCCCAAGACTACAAAAATTTATTTTGATTGATCTTAGTAAACCCCATCTTAATCAAATTAAACAATATTACCAGAAAATATCACATATTAATGCCTCTTATTACCCTTAAAAAATTAGCTTACATTTCCGGCTTAAACCCACATGTCACACAAAAAATTAATGTGGCTGACAAAACAATAAAAAAAAATATTAGTTAAAGGAAGCATGCATAAAAAAAAACTTATCCATGGGTTAATGATTGGAGGGCCCTCCTTTAAAACATCATTCCCGAGGCTCCTTCCTAAGTCACCGTGCATTGGCGCCATCCTCTAAGCCGATGTATAACAAGTCACTCCGACAAATCCAAGAAGAAAAGACGAAGAAGAAGACCGACGCCACCTCTGACTCTGATATTTATAGCAATCATCATACTCTCGTACTCAGACTTCGATTGCTGCAGCGAAATGTTGGCCATTGAGTTGATGTTTAAGTCAGCACTCTTTATTGACTTCGTAATTACGGCCTCTAAAAATTACTTTGTAAATAACGATGTGTATATTTTAGTAAACGAATATTCTTTGCACTTCCACTTGAATTTAATAACTCCTTATTAATTTTTTTGCAAGATGTAAAACACATCGTGAACGGCCGTAAAAATTCTTGTTCCTTGAATCTGGCAACGTCAAAGACGCGGGAACGCATGTATCTGCCGGGATCGTACTGACTCCAAAAGAAAATGGCTACCCAGTAGTGATTGTTGTAAATCAAAAGAAAATTAGTAAAAAATTAAAATTGTTAAAATTTATTAATGTTAATATATTAATTAAGGGAACTAGAAGATCGTTAAATAAAAAAAAATTTTTGTCAGCCACAAAAAAAAAAATGTCAGCCACCAAAAAAACACTAAATGTAAAATTCATTATCAAAATCATTAAGGTAGTTTTCAACATATGTGCAACCCATTATGAAAGAAACTATATCAGGTATTTCACTTAGAAAAATATGTATCTGTCATTTAGCGCGCAATTAATGACAAGCACATGGATCTCTAAATTACAAATCCAACTGACACAAAACCCCCCATAATGTCCTCACATACCCCAAAAACTTAATTTCTCTGGGCAAAATTATCCTAAATAGAACTTTCTTTAATTATTTTCATTTTTCAAAAAAAGAACTTTTAAATACAATAAAAACCCGTTAATTTTCCACTTAGTCCAAATGTTATTTATTCCCTACGACATAACAAATACCTTCCCCTTACGGAAAAAAAAATTGTAAAACTTTTTTTTTTCTTTACCTGTGCAAATGGCATAACACATCATAATCACAAAACAAACATTATCGATACTGATCATATAACATGTATCATTCTCAAACACCATACAAAAATCAACCGTTACTACAAAGTGTGTTGTTGATAATAGTTTTCTTTGGCCTCGACACATCATGAAAAAAAATATACATATATAAAACACTATATCACACCTTGACTAGCACTTCATTTATAATTTCAAAAACAATACGTGACAAAGATACAACATCTCACTCGGTGAATTGTGAAGACTTTAGTGCACATAAGTCCATTGTTTAGAAGGAGTCTTATGTTTTATGAAGATGGTAAAACAAAACGTCCATAATTGTCCCATTTCATTCTATATGTAACCATAACTCCTTAGTCAAGCTTGTCATCCCACTGGAGATTCACCAGAAAGCCCACACTTTCATCTGCAGCTGTCAGTGTAGTCTCTGATGTCCAGTCTTCACTTAAATCACACTTTTTTTTGTTGTTAAATATTGACCATACACAGTAAAACATTTTAACACATAAATAACGAAATATTACTTTACAAAACCCTGAGCATTACGTGGACGTAAATTATACCCCCTTTTGGTTGTGGAGTAGAGATAACTTGTGTACTAGAGTCTGACAGGCCATCGTTACCAACATTACTTTGCTCATTCTCTGTCGAGTGTTCAGAATTACTCTGATGAGAGCTGGACACAGTATCGCTGTTTTGGCTATCTACTTGTGACCTGACCTCCTCTATTACCACCTGCGAGTCATTATTGGGATCTACTGGACTTGTGTGTTCATATCTTCTACGCCTACAACAAGGTAAAAATTGATAATTCAGGGGATCCATGTCTTGCTCTACATCCTCTAAAACAGGCTCATCATCCGCCTCTTCAGGTTTATCTAACTCAGGCATGGAAGGAAATACTTTTCTTTCAGTAAGTTTAGTTAACCTGTCTACATGAACCAATTGTTGATCTTTGGGATTGTTTACATGTACGACTATATAATTTACATTACTTGTTTTCTCCTTAACTCTAAAAATCCCTTTGTTCACTACTGTGAATTTCTTAGATTGCCCAACTTTCAGCTGAGGTGTGTACAACAAGACTAGATCTCCTACAACTATTTTCTTGTCCTTACAGTGTTTCTCTCTATATTTCTCTTGAGTTTCAGCCGCCTTTATTAAATTATCTTTAACTATTTTAAATGTCTTTTGTAATCTGACCTCTATGTCCTCACTTAAATCTCGTGTGTCTGCATATGACCTGAAAGTGGGTTTAACAATCAAATCCACTGGTAGAGTTAGATCTCTTCCATAAATCAAATGAGCAGGAGTGTCTTTTAATGCTGAGTGTATAGCTGTTCTATGTGCCAATAAGGCAAAATGTAAATGCTTATCCCAATCATGGCCCGTTTTATCTACTAAAAATTTTAACGAATTGATAATTGTGGCATTGACTTTCTCGACCACGCCATCCGAACTTGGGTGATAACTCGTTGTGAAATGTTTTCGAATTTTAAGTTTATCATAGACTTTAAGAATAGCTTCAGACAAAAAGGAACTACCTCTATCTGTTATGAGATGTTCAGGTATGCCATGTTGGCATATAAATTTTTCAAAGATAAAAGTTATCGTATGGGTTTGTAAGTCTGTTACAGGGTAAGCTTCTACCCAACGTGTAAAATAATCACTTATAACAATAACATGTCTGTGTCCTGCCTCAGAGATTGGAAGAGGTCCAACTGCATCCATTCCTATCTGTTGAAAAGGTCTACTGGTAACTTCTATTCTTTGTAATGGCGCCTTTTGGTTTTTCTTAAATCCCTTTCTTTCCTGACACGGTATGCAAGACTTTACATAGTTTAAAACATGTTTATATAGTCCCCACCAAAAGTATTTTTCTTTTATTCGTAGTAGTAAAGTTCTTTTGAAACCTGGGTGTGCAACCGTGGGAGAATCATGAGCTAAAGTTAAAATCTCTGAAATTAATGTCTTAGGTATAACCAACTTTTCTGGGTGACTCTGTCTATCATTAGAACTGTGTTTTAAGCAATAAAGTAAATTGTTTTTCTTAAAAAAGGTCATCTCATTAATTCTAAGTTCTACATTATCTTCATTTAACTGATTTAGTATTTCAGCACATTTACTGTCATTTTCTTGTAATGTTTTAACCCTGTCTGTTGAAAGAGATTCAGAGTGGACTTGTTCGACAACATTGATGGCATTTACAGGTCTCGACAACACATCAGCAGGAACATTTTGCCTACCTGGTATATGTTTTATCTCATAATTGTATCCCTGTAAACTTAAAGCCCATCTTGTGACTCGACCACCATCTTTTAGTTTAAGTGCATATTCCAAAGATTTTTGATCACACCACAAAATGAATTTCTTACCTCCATACAAATAATTTCTAAAATGATTGATGCCCCACACCACAGCTAATGCCTCTCTTTCGTATACACTATATCTAGTTTCAGCATCATTTAGACGTCTACTGGCATATCCTACAGGGTGTAAACAACCATCCTCCCCTTTTTGGCTTAAAACTGCTCCTATTGCAACACCTGAAGCATCAGTGTTTAGAGTAAATTCCCTGTTCATGTTTGGAATAATTAAGCATGGATAAGATATTAATTTCTCCTTTAAGGTATCAAAAGCGATTTGTTCATTATCCCCCCAGTTAAATTTTACTGATCCCTTAGTTAATTGTGTTAAAGGTAAGGCTATTTCAGCAAAGTTATGAATAAATTTTCTGTAAAAATTGCATAGACCCAAAAACGAACGTACATTCTTCCTAGTCTTAGGTACTGGAAAGTCTTTAACAGCATCAATATTACGTGTATCCGGAAATATTTTTCCATTTGTTACTTGGAAACCCAAATACGAAATCTTGTCTTTAATTAATTGGCATTTTCCTGGATTTATTTTGAGGTTGTGTTTTCCTAACCTAGTGAAGACTACATCTAACTTTTCAAGATGTTCCTCAAAAGTTGTTGAAGAAATAATTAAGTCGTCTAAGTAAGTATTTATGTTCCAATTGTTTAACCCAGCCAAAACAATATTAAGTAATCTTTGAAAAGAAGACGCAGCATTTTTGAGTCCCTGAGGTAGACGATTAAAATGAAATAAACCAAATTCTGTCGTGAAAGCAGTCTTATGTCTATCTTGTGGATCGAGCTCCATTTGCCAATACCCCGAGCAAAGATCAAGAGATGAGAAAAACTTTGCTCCTTCTAAGGAATCTAACAATTCGGAAATCAAAGGCAAAGGATAAGGTAAAGGCATCGTTTTCAAATTAAGCTTCCTATAGTCACAAACTAATCGGTAAGTGTTATTTTTCTTCTTTACTAAAATAACAGGTGCTGCATAAGGAGAGTCGCTCATCGATATTATTCCTGCATCTAATAACTGGTCTAACTGAGCTTTTAATTCTTCCCTTAAAGCATAAGGAGCCCTATAGGGTCTTTGTCTAACGGGTAACTCATCGGTGAGATAAATTCTGTGTTTCAAAGTTTTGCACCCTGTCAGTTGCGACACAGATTCGGCAAAAACTGACTTATGTTTATCAAGTAGTGACATTAATTTAATCTTTTTCTCCTCGTCTAAATGATCCAATTGAAATTTCCCCCCATATAAATCAAAATCATCCTCCAACGTCCTAACTTCCCCAACGTTTACGTGAGTGGCCTCCGATTGTACAACTTCAACGGGTTCTATTTGAACAATATTAGTGTTTTTATTTATGTGGATTTTACAGTTAGAAAAATTTGCTACTTTGACAAAAAAACTGTTATTACTATTATTGTCATTGATCGAGTGAGATATGGTCCAATCACTATTTAAGGAATGTGTAGAAGGTGAAATTAATACATGAGGAGTGTTTTGAAAATTTGCTTTTACTTTAACTTCGATTATCTGCTCGCTCGCTTAAAGGAGGGATTATATGTTTCTTTACACTATAACCAAAAACAAACTCTTTTTCTGTACAAATACAATTAACTTCATTACCCACTGAACTATTGTCCCAAAAAATATCCCCTTTCTCGTGTATTAATTTTGAATGTGGAATATCTATGATTAGGTTATTGTCTTTTAAGAATTGCATGCCCAAAATAATATCATAGTTTACATAAGTAGTAGGAGCAATATAAAAATCTGAATGTATTGACAAATTTCCCACTTTTAAATCCACCTTAATTTTGTCATTTAAAAACATATCGTTGAGGGTTATGCCTACTACTCTTAAAGCACAAGATTCCCTATCCAAAATTAAATTCTCTCTGATCAACCTTTCCGTAGTCTCTTTCTTCATCAAATTAATCGAAGCTCCCGTATCAATTAAAGCTCTGAGTTTGATTTCCCCTACTTTACAGATTATTATGGGCAGTTTGTCTTTGTTGTTGTGGGTAGCGTTGATTTGCATGCACTCATGGGGTCGAGTCAAAGACGGTCGTGCACCTCCGCTTTGCCCCTTCTTTAGTTTAAATTATCCCTCCTATTATTTCTAAAACCTTGCGATCTGTTCTGCCTCTGATTGCCGCTTTCCCTACAAAATCGGCTTATGTGTCCGGGCTTTCCACAAAAATAACAAATTATGTGTTGTTGTTGTGTCCTCGTGGCTGGCTTATGTGCTACAGCCTCCTGTAATTTTGCCATGTCCTGCTCTAATTTTTGAATTTTTTTGTCGTTTTCTAGAGAGGTAGCCTGTAGTAGATGTTTAATTTCTTGCAAATCTCTCTCTATCGGCGTGACCTGTGAGCTCACCGCTCCAAAGTTAATAGTGGCTGAACTCTGTTCTAGACTAGCGCATTCCTCCTCCTTGAGCACTAACTGCCAAATGTCTTCAAATTTTTCGTGTTTCTGTGACATGACAAATCTCCTAACTGATGGCTGTAGCCCAGCCAAAGCCTGTGAGACAAGCATTTTCTCCCTGCTAGTCTCATCCTCAAAACATCTATGTGCCAATCCTTGTAATCGTGATAAAAACGTTCGAGGGGCCTCCATGTTACTTTGTGTACACGTGGTAAATTGAAGGAGATAATTTGTGGAGCCCGTTTTTGTGAATCTGTCTTTTAGTGTTTTCTTGAAAGTCTCTAACTTGGCATCATTTAACTGAGGCTGGGATCTAACAAATCTAGCAGCCTCCCCTACTAATTTCGTTTTAGTTACAAATAACATGTGGTCTTCGGACCATCCCGCGAATTTTGCTACCTCCGAAATTTTATCTAAAAAGTCATTTATTTGCAGGTCTGGGTTTTCACCACTGAATGGTGGAACTAACGATAAAAATTCCCCAAAGTGTGGGATTTCTTGCCCAGGCATTGTTACAACAAATGGATATAATTTAGGTGGGCTTAAATCTAAATTCCTGTCACTACCTTGTGACATAAATACTATCACAATATAATATATGTATAATACTGTTAAAATCTAATTTCAAAACACTTTCAAAAATACAATAAAACTTTTTTTTTTTTTTTTTGTTATGTTGTGCTCTGCCATTTACTATTCTACCCAGAGAAATTAACAAACAACAGTATAACTACTCCCAATCAAATCATCATAACACAATATATACCTCAGAGTGCATTCTCTCTTTCACTATTTAAAAGAACGCACGGCACCATTGTTGGGATTAAAAAATACTTGTGTTGTTGACTTATTTTAATATCTCAAAATTTGACTTCATTTTAAGTAAATTAACTTTTAAAATTCTTTGACCGTTTCAAAAAGAGGTGCCGTAAAATAAACCATTTCCTTAAATTTCCAAAATACAAATAGATTCAATAAAGCAACAAAAATAAACTTAAAATGGCTTAGTGATCGTATAGATTTAAAAAGCTGTACAAAACCGTTGGTGTTATATCTAAATTTCTGCAAAAACCCTATGAAGTTCGAGTGAAAAAGAAAATGCACACAAACAAAAGAAATAAACTCTAGAATAAATTGAACAGTTCATTTATTAACATTAACATTAAACAACTATAATAGATTTAAACTCCTGAAGCACCAGCTATCACTTAACAAAGTATTTACCAGCGATCTTAAGGTATTATAATCTTTTTTTTTTTACATCTGCCCAACTTTTTCACATATTTTGATAATTCTCGATTATAATGCTCTAACATAATATTTAGCTTAACAAATTTTATTAAATTACAACTATCTTCCAACATAATACATTTTGCTGAACATACCAAAACAATTCACATGAGGCACACTAGAACCCAATCTTTAAACATCTACTTCATTTAGTCCCAAGACTACAAAAATTTATTTTGATTGATCTTAGTAAACCCCATCTTAATCAAATTAAACAATATTACCAGAAAATATCACATATTAATGCCTCTTATTACCCTTAAAAAATTAGCTTACATTTCCGGCTTAAACCCACATGTCACACAAAAAAAAATTAATGTGGCTGACAAAACAACAAAAAAAAATATTAGTTAAAGGAAGCATGCATAAAAAAAAACTTATCCATGGGTTAATGATTGGAGGGCCCTCCTTTAAAACATCACTCAGGTCTCATTCCCGAGGCTCCTTCCTAAGTCACCGTCCATTGGCGCCATTCTCTCAGACGATGTCATAACGAGTCACTCCGACAAATCCAAGAAGAAAAGACGAAGAAGAAGACCGACGCCACCTCTGACTCTGATATTTATAGCAATCATCATACTCTCGTACTCAGACTTCGATTGCTGCAGCGAAATGTTGGCCATTGAGTTGATGTTTAAGTCAGCACTCTTTATTGACTTCGTAATTACGGCCTCTAAAAATTACTTTGTAAATAACGATGTGTATATTTTAGTAAACGAATATTCTTTGCACTTCCACTTGAATTTAATAACTCCTTATTAATTTTTTTGCAAGATGTAAAACACATCGTGAACGGCCGTAAAAATTCTTGTTCCTTGAATCTGGCAACGTCAAAGACGCGGGAACGCATGTATCTTAGAGATGGGCGGTTCGACTCATTTTACTGATTCGAATCTCGACTCACTCACTACTTCGATGATTCGAATCAGTGATTCGAATCTTGAATCAATAAAACAACTAAAGAAATTTTCCCTCTCTCTGCGCCGAAAGCCGTACTATTTAAACACCCTTCACCCATTCATCGGGTTTCTTCTCCGCTGAGTTCTCGGGCAGTTAGCATCTCTCTCTCCTTGCTCCAGTAAAACTAGTGTTTAAACTGCCCGAAATGAAAATACAGGGGAGCTTCGTATGACCCCCTGGGCCTGTAAGATTAAAAGGTTAAGTTTGGTGTCAAAGTATTCGAAATTTTATGTATCGATGGGGGTCCCAGAGGGGGGGTCGAGAATCAATAAAAACGCGCTCCGATGGATAGTTTCAGAGATATACGTTAATTAATTATGGTAATTAGACAAATTAACCATGATTGAGGCTTAAAAGGACTGCAAACATGTAGAAATTGGCTCTGGGATGGTTTCCAGACTTTGGAGATGCCGTCGGAGGAGGCTAGTGTTTAAAATGCCCAAATTGAAAATATAGGGGAGCTTCGTATGACCCCCTGGGCCTGTAAGATTAAAAGGTTAAGTTTGGTGTCAAAGCATTCGAAATTTTAAGTATCGGTGGGGTGTTGAGTCTAGGGGGGTCGAGAATCAATAAAAACGCGCTCCGGTGGATAGGTTCCGAGATATACGTTAATTAATTATGGTAATTAGACTAATAAATCATGGAGCTGTTTTTTCTGCGATGAGAGAAGAAGAAGCTTTCCGAGAGAAAGCAGTAGCAAAAGCATCACAAGCTGGTATTGATCTCAGGATTTTCTTATCGCCGGCCTCAGAGGCGTAGCCAAGGGGGGGGGTTAGGGGGGTCATAACCCCCCATGAGGAATTTTTTGCCATACAAAATGTATATTCTTCACTACATTATCATACACACGTATACATATATATGAGTTGCAGTAGTCATAACCCCCCCCCCCATAAAAAAATTCTGGCTACGCCCCTGGCCGGCCTGTATTTTTGCCCTTTATCGAATTCGAGATTTCACTGAAATGAAAATGGGAATATCGGATATTTGATGTTGAAATAAAACCGATATGTCGATTTTTGGCCCAGTCCTACTGAGGGGCTGCTGCCCCCCCCCCAAAAAAAAAATGGGACCCTTTACTTAGCTTACAATTGAACTTTATCTTTAAATTTGATACCCAGCCCACCCCGAAATAAAATCCTGGCTACGCCACTGTCAATAACACTAACTACGCCACTGCTTTAGGCCCTATTTTGTATTTCTCTGAATTACGAAAGAAAATAAAATCATTCCCCTTAAACGATAAACAAGGTAAAAAAAAAAAACGAAATCTGCTGCAATAAAGCGAAATGTTATTTTGCTTACTACAAAGTCCTTTTGTGAGAGCGCTGAATACCGCCCCTGTATCCTTCATTAAAAGTGACAAGCACAATCCTAACTTTATTTCATTCTATTTCCCTTCACATGAAAATCCGCCACCATGTAAACTTAACGTTCCGCTTTTTTTTTTTTTTTTTTTTTTTTTTTTTTTTTGAGGGTGGGGGCAGGGGGACATATATTGAAGTTAAAAGTAGAAAAGGGATGTTTCATTAAATTTTAAACAAATATTAAATCAGTCAGACAAGTTGGAAGGAGGGATTTTCTTAATTTTTTTTTCGGGGGGGGGGGAGATTGACCCCTCTTGCCCTTAGGAAGTAACGCCTATGCCCCCCGCCAAAAGAAAACGATGTTCGACCCACTCCACACCCACAGACAGATAAAACTTTAAAATCCGACCACCAACCAAGAAATGAAACACCAAAGATTCGAAAAAAAAAACTTCAATTAAATGAAACATCCTTTCAACTCTTTTCGACTCCTTTCGACTCTGAGTCGATAGAAGATTCGAAAAAACCCCTCCAATTAAATGAAACATCCTTTCAACTCTTTTCGGCTCCTTTCGACTCTGAGTCGATAGAAGATTCGAAAAACTAACGAATCTCAAAGATAGTATACAATCACCGAAACAGAGCGAAACACTGAATCAGTAAAGATTCGTTGCTGCACCAACTCAGTGACCAACTCACCCGCACCCACTCATTTACTGTTTCAAATCATCTATCGACTCAGAGTCGAAAAGAGCCGAAAGGAGTCGTAAAGAGTCGAAAAGAGTTGAAAGAGTAAGGGAAAATCCCTGGGAACGGCAAAGGGAAAATAAGTTTTTCTTCCCTTCGCACTTGGAATGTATTTCCCTTGAGGGCTTGAGATTCGAATCAGTAGAGAGTGAGTGTAAAGACTGAGCCACTCAGTACCAAGATTCGAATCACTGATTCGACTCATCGAATCATTGGCCATCTCTAATGTATCTGCCGGGATCGTACTGACTCCAAAAGAAAATGGCTACCCAGTAGTGATTGTTGTAAATCAAAAGAAAATTAGTAAAAAATTAAAATTGTTAAAATTTATTAATGTTAATATATTAATTAAGGGAACTAGAAGATCGTTATATAAAAAAAAATTTTTGTCAGCCACCAAAAAAACACTAAATGTAAAATTCATTATCAAAATCATTAAGGTAGTTTTCAACATATGTGCAACCCATTATGAAAGAAACTATATCAGGTATTTCACTTAGAAAAATATGTATCTGTCATTTAGCGCGCAATTAATGACAAGCACATGGATCTCTAAATTACAAATCCAACTGACACAAAACCCCCCATAAAGTCCTCACATACCCCAAAAACTTAATTTCTCTGGGCAAAATTATCCTAAATAGAACTTTCTTTAATTATTTTCATTTTTCAAAAAAAGAACTTTTAAATACAATGAAAACCCGTTAATTTTCCACTTAGTCCAAATGTTATTTATTCCCTACGACATAACATAAGAAAGATGAAATGAATCATGTTCAAACGATGATTCCTGAGACTAGCAACAAGATATGTTTGTTTGTTTGTGGATTAAGGCCGATTGACTGCACTAGGGTCCTTGGCCTATAGGAGGGATGCTCACCGTGTGGACTTTCTAAGGGATTCTAGCCCGCATTCAAGCTAGGTTGCAAGCGAGCGAAAACCATGCAAGGGGTAAGTTCAAAGACTAAGCGTGTACTGTACAATTGTTCAATTACATTTCCATAACCATTACAGCATAGCATGAATTTTTACTTTAAATTCTTATAATTTTTTAATTAAATAAATGGATTTTATTTGCATTATTATGAGTTATTTGTATTTATTTTTTAAATATTTATTACATGTTTAAATGCACCAATGTAAATTGTTATAACACTAACTTCATTTAAAAACTGATTTCATTTGAGCTTATACTTTATTTACTTACACTTTATTAAAATTATTTTTTTTCAGAGAATATTTATTTATTTTTTATTCATTGTTTTATTCATGTTGTAAATAATGTATGCATATGTCTTGCATGAAAATGTATGCATATGTCATGCATATGAAAAATCAAGTGGAATAGTATATAATTTCATAACGATTCCAACATCTCAATATCATGAACACCCTCCAAAAAAAGTATTCGAGCAAGAGAGAAATTTCCTACGTTCGTTTCGTGTATTAAAAATTATTTATCATAGAATATGAATTAGGCTATGTATAAATATGACTTTTCATATTTCTATCAAGTTGTGCGTTTTTCAAGAACTCAATGATTATTCGCAAATGTAAAATAGGAAATTTCTCTCTTGCTCGAATACTTTTTTTGGAGGGTGTAAATATAGTCTAATTAATAACCTAATATAAGTGGAATGGAAAATTAATATTCAGTAAAAGAATATCAAACGAGTAGATTTCATTTTTTCTTCGATAACGAAAGTAAAGCTACTGTATCTACTTATTACTGTAGGAAACTTTTTGAACGAAAATTGTAATAAGAAAAGTGAAATAAACCATTTTCATTTAGCGATTCCCGAGACTAGCAGCCAAACATTTGGTAAGTTCAAAGATTACATGTTTACATCTAAAATTTTGCCATTAAATTTCAATGACTACTAAAGCATAGCAGGAATTTTAATATTTAATTGTGAAAATCCTTTTACTCTAGTAGTGTGGATTTTATTTTCATTATTATGAGCCATCTCAAAAATTATATTAATTGTATAATTATATCAATTAATAATTTTGAAATAGATTAGTGATTCTTAATATTGAGAGAAAATAATAAGGACGCTTTATCTTTTAATATTTTGCAAACTTTTAACAGTACATAAATTTCATAAAATTTAAAAATACATACTTCAATTTTATTAAATTACTTTTAGCGCTTTTCTGATCACGCGGAAGGGGAGTGATAAGGGAAGCAGTTGAAAGAAGGGGTGGGGGTGGGGCGTAAAACCATCTGTCATATGAAGGGGCGTAAAATCAGTTCTCGCTACGCCTGTAAAATGCCTAAAACCGGCCCTGACTCTCTTTCTTCGTCGCGGGTTGATGAATGACGGATAACACATCCGGTCACTAAAACTCGGGGTTTAAAACGGGCGTTGCGATGGGTGAAGGGGTCCTTCTTCCGAAGGAAATATCCGAATGTATCTACAGAATGGATGAAATCATTTTTATCAAAATAAATAGGGGAAAATCTATGGTAGTACTGAAATGATTGGGGGGGGGCATGTATCTCCCTATGCCCCCCCAATTTCGTACCAAAATCAGTTAAACAATAATTTGTTTAAAAATCTAAAACAAACAGCATGGCAATCTCTGTGTGTGGGGGTCATGTCACCCACCTTCAAACTTCGTTTCAAAATCTTTTTTTTTATTTTAACATTTGTTTAACGTGTCATTTTAACTGTTCCATTTAAAATGCGAACAGGAACTCCAGTCTGTGTCTTGATAAAATATTTTTTTAAAAGTTCAATGTCAAGGTTGCTTAATTTAAACAGGATTACTTTTTAAGCGCTTGTTTTAAACAATTTTTCTCATTTCCAATCTGCTGTACTGGTTTTAAATTATCTATATAAATAAAATTAGACTTTTGTCTGTACATTTCTTGGAATTCAAAAATTTTACAATTTCTATCCGTTTCAAGCACCCGGGATTCCGATGCGACCCTCAAAAAAAAGTTTGTCTGTCTGTCATTCTGTCCGTGACGCTTTTTTTGTTTAAGCATCACGTAAAAACGACTGAAGCGAATATGAAATTTTGTGTCATGATAGGTGGTCACTCAACTTAAAACATAGGCGTCGAATTTTTAAAAAATCTTGATTAGATTTTCCGAAAATCGTTTCAAACTGCGTAAATTTGTGTTCAAGCATCACGTAAAAACGACTGTAGCGAATGATATGAAATTGGGTGTCATGATAGGTGGTCACTCAACTTAAAACATAGGCGTCGAATTTAAAAAAAAATCTTGATTGGATTTTCCGATTTTGCGAAAATCGTTTCAAACTGCGTCAATTTGTGTTCAAGCATCACGTAAAAACGACTGAAGCGAATGATACGAAATTGGGTGTCATGATAGGTGGTCACTCAACTTAAAACATAGGCGTGGAATTTTTAAAAAATGTTGATTGGATTTTGAGATTTTGCGAAAATCCTGTCAAACTGCGCAAATTTGTGTTCGAGCATCACGTAAAAACGACTAAAGCGAATGATATGAAATTTGGTCACACGATAGATGGTTGCTCAACATAAACTATAGGAGTCCAATTTTTTAAACATTTTTATTAGATTTTGTGAAAATTCTCTCAAAATGCGTTTATATTTCTTCAAACATCACGTAATAACGACTAATACGAAATTTAGTGATATGATAGGTAGTTGCTAATCTTAATTTATAGGCGTTGAATTTTTAAAATATTTTGATTACATTTTGAGATTTTGCGAAAATCGTTTTAAAATGCTGAAAATTTGTTCCAGCACCACGAAATAAAGATTGCAGGGAATGAAACGAATTTGGTTGACAGGATAGGTTGTCACTCAACTTAAATTCTAGGCTTCCATTTTTTCAAAAATGTTGATTGAATTTTTAGATTTTGCGAAAATTATTTCAATATGCGTCAATATTCGTTCGCGCATCACATAATTACGACTAATGCTAATGAAATGATATTACTTAGTTACTCTCTAACCTGTAATTTTTTAACAATACATAAAAATTATAACTTCGCTTTCTTTACTTTGGCAACATACTACATCCATTCTGTGTACTCATACAATGCGGACGAAAGATCTTGCTTTTTTGGAAATTTGCATTCACTAACCCGTCGAGGACGGGTACTTCAGCTAGTTTCTAAATATTAGGGTTTCTTTAAAATATTTTTTTTTTCAATGCAATAAAAGATATTTTATGAAAAAAAAAAGTTTTATTTGGTGAACAAAAGTTAATGACATTTTCCCCTTTCTTAATTGAGTTGTTCTCACAGTTTTACATCAAGTTATAATAACTGTTTTAACAGATATTTTTTCCTTCTTGCTGTATTTTTTTCATATATGAAGTTCAATATTCGATAACTTATCCATTTAGTTTTCTCTATATTGTCATTCTTGCTTTTTTCAGCAATTTCTTTTTAAAGTTTTAGAGTTTACTGAGTTTTGTAAAGTACAGAAAGAGCTTTAGAAGATATAAATTTAACTTATAAAGCTTTAAAAAAATATATTTTGACCTTTTGCATTATTATAGTATAAATATTTTTTTTTACTAATTTCATAACAATTTGATTAACGGCTGAAGTGTATAGCTCTAGATTTCCTGCCTACCGCACGGCTGTTTCTCCAGACGCGTCAGAACCCCTCAAAAAGTCCTCCGCCCGAGGTATACCCTAATTAAGCAGACATGCTTCGTGTAAATCTGCCTTAACCACAAAACAAAAATAACTTTCTTGATAATTTACACAGCAAGTAAAAATTTTAATATTAAATAAAAATCATAATCACTTTCAATCCCTATTATAGAGGGTCCCTAAAAAACACTGACCTAGGATATACTTCTTTATATATTGACCTTATACATATAGAATTAATTATAAAGTTATTTTATTATGGTGAATTAAAACTTTCAGGAGATTAAATGTAAACAAATACAAACTTTTAATTTTTATAAAGCCCTCTTACAAAAATTTCCAAATAAAATATGCCTCTGTACATTAATGAGGTGAAGAAAGTTTCAGTTTTTCTCATAAAAAGGCTTGCATATATATTTAAACAAAGTTGGTGAGGGGGAATAACCTTTGCAATACTAATAATGGTAAAAATATAATTATTAAAACTATTCCAACAAAACTAATTAAAAAGTAATTTTAATTACAGTTATATATAGCCGATATTTTACATTTTAAGAAATGAGTTTTAAATCATTTTTAGCCAGTTTCCTTTAAAAAGGGTTTTTCTTTTAGAATTTAGAAATGAACATTTTTTTTAAAAACATTGCACTTATAATAACATTTGATTTAAAAAGTGTTTTTTAAGGAAGTTTTTTAAAAATTGATTATTAATACCATAATTTAATTCTGAAAAAAAAAAGCATGTCTAAGAAAAGTAGTAATATTTAAATTAAATACTTTCAAAATAAAGATATTTATATATATATACTAAATCATTAATTCTAAGAATTATTATTTAAAACCAAAGAGTTAACAAGATAAATTAGAATGAATCAGAATAAACTCTTGCATTTATAAAAAGAAAACCAGTAATAATAAGCCATAGCTGATTACAAATCAGACTGAATGTGATAACATATTACAGAGAACGTGCATGTTAAATCTGTGAGAGTTTCAGATTCTATTTTTAGGGTTGCCTGTTGGGTGAGAGATGGTATTTACATTTTTCGAAACTGCTGTAATTTTTTACTGAATCACTAGTTCTGGATTTTGTATTAAGAATACAAACAAATTGAACAATCAGTTTATTGAAAAAACGCTGACATTAGTATTAATGTTATTATTACTCCTTTGTTTATTTTCTATTTATTCTTTAATCTGGAACAAGGAGTTTCTGTAGACATGGGCGCCGGCAGAATATTTCCCAGAAGGGGGGGGGGGGCAAAGACTACTTCCATGTTGGGTTACCATGTTGGAAAGAGCAAAAAAGCAAGGGAAAACACTGCATACAAAAATCCAGGGGGGGCATTGCCCCCCCCCACTTGCCCTATGCTGCCGGCGCCCATGTCTGTAGAATCTGTAGGGTCTTCTGTAGAGTGTAGGAGAGTCATACTATATACTTACAAATCAGGCCACTGTTCTTGGAAATGTTGTCTGAATGACAATTTTAAATAGAGATAAATACAAAATACAGGATGCCCACTTGTTCCTCACATTTTTTTAAATTCATGCCCCCCCCCCTCTTCTCTTCACAAAATACAAACCCATTCAATATTGTGCGCTTTTTTCCGCGATTCCTTTTTCTAAGGGGTGTATTGTGGGTACTACTCCCTGTCCTTTTTAATCATCGCTCATATATAGATTTTATGAATAAAATAATTAATCACATTAATTGGTATAATTGATTATATTAATTAATTATAAAATGATTTTGCGCGTTCTACCCCCCTGTTTCAGGTACAAAATCGCCCCCTCCTTGAGTAATTTCTGGATCCGCCCCTGTTTAAACATCGCCAGTCTCACTATCTGTTTACCCCCCCCCCCCCCCCCATTACCCTTACTGAACTCTTAATACAGTAGCACACTTGTTACATAAAACTAACGTTGATCTCACTGCCGATTCACACTAAATAAATAACTAATTTCATATTTTATTTTTAACATAGATTAATTGCATAGTGTCAAATTCAATATTAAACAAAATCTGAAATCGTTTCTAGAGCTCTAGGTCTTGTAACTGGAAGATATATGAAAAAATAAATAGAACTTTAACAAAAAAGTAATTTATATGAAATATTCTAAGCGCATTGGATCCCGTTATTCGGAAAGATTCCACAAACGCCATGGGAAGAAAGAGCAATTAATTTCATATTATATTTTGTATTCCTTGCAAGCGCCTTTGTTATGTACATGATTGCAATATCATTCTCGTACACGATGCTTATCCTATAGTCTCTGGTGATTTATTTTGGATTTTCATTTCATATTCCTGACTTTTCATACTTTTGAAATTTTGTTGCTTTGCGCATGCGAATAATCGATTATCATTTCGCACTACGGCTACCAATTAAATAGTTTTCCATATCGCTTCTTTCACGTTAACGACGTTAATCTGCCTTTTTATAGTTTAAAAAAAATGCCTACAAAGTTTCAATGCTTCAATTTAGACACACAGAGGGGTTAGGCAAATATGCACCCAACAAATTGCTTCCTTATGTCCGCCGAAGAAGCACATACGTTAGCGTGTAATGTGCTTCTCCGGATAATCTGACAGCAAAACAGAAGACAATGACGTGAAAATGACGTCACACGCGAAGGAAATATGTTAAAATTCTATTTGTTTCATATTTAATGCGTTTTCACTTTTTTGGGTCTTAAGAGATGTAGAAATGAGTGGTTTCACTTAATTATTAAATTGAACAACTTAAGTGGCAACAATGGATTCCGTTGCTACGGAAACTGTAGCAGTGTTAAAAAGGGAGAAATTCTTGAAAGTGAGCTGGCGTTTAAATGGTGCATTCAGTTAAGCTTCAATTTGGTATGTATGTTTGAATTATTAATCGATTAAAATTTATTTAAATACTTGATAATAATCTTAATCGTAATTGTTCGGAAAGTCGAGTGGAGTCACTCAGGATTTTTTTTTTTTGTTGATTTCTAGGAACTTAGCAAGTTCTTGCACAAAAGTTGCATCATTAGCAAAATAGCTTTGGAAAATATTTAAAATACCGATTAGCTACGAATAAATGCAACATATCTCAAATTAACTTTAATAAGTTTTGCTGCAAGTGAGAGTTTTCCAGCGTCGTATGGTTCAATATTACTCCGTTTGAAAACTACTGCGAGAAATAGCCAGACTCAACTACTCAGGGTCAGAATGTGATGTCTAAAAGTTGCATGAAATTTGTAAACTTTGCAACACAATTTAGCATTCTATTCGCAATGTCAGAGATTCTAAATAGTTCTGCGAGATTATACAGTTTGATGTTTTACATGAGACAGCCATGGAGGTAAATATTTAAATTAGGACAGGTTGGATTTTCCACCACGTCGAGATGAAATATTTTGCAGTGCTAAATACGTCAATCTGACAAGAATTATGCTTAAAAATATATGGAGAGCTGTTTAAAATGGCAATTCATAAATTCTAAAGAATCATCAAAGAGTAGAAAGGCACCATTGGTTTAAAATATCTAATCTGTTGCTTTTGATTGAGCATTAAAGGAGGAGAAACGAAGATAGATAACATTAATATAATTAATAGGTAGTAATAATAGATTTGTTAGGTAGATATTGATGAAAGCACAGCATGTCACGTTAATAAATATTTTGTGAAATTAAAAGTGTTCTATTCATCATATTTCCACGGTAGTTTCAACAAAGGTACTACTTGAATTTTTTTTAAATTAGATTTTGTTTTCGCACAGGTACGATTATATTTTAGGAAAATATTCATTTACTACCATGCGAAGAACGGACATGCAGCTAGTAATTTATAACTTAATAACGACAGGGTTTCTACAGATTTCACAGCTTTTGCTTCCCCGACATCTATCACGCTCTTCTCTGACTTTATCTAGCATGCTTTCCCGAATTTTGTGTTTCTATTTTTAACATCACAGCCTTCAATTAATAATTTGTTATATATTTTGCCCCTTTTTTTTTTTTACAAATAATAATAATAAAATTAATATATACAAGAATCTAATTTGACATCACTGGATTCTAACAAAAACCATGCTTGATAATAATTTAGGATAAAATTAAGCATATTTCAACTGCACAAGATATGCCCATAAAGAAAACATTTTAAAATTATTTATAAGGTTAAATGAGAAAATGAAAATAAAACAATTTCTATACTTAGGTTCAAACAGCAAATATTTTCTTGATTTTACTGCAAAATTCAATTTTTCTTGCATTTCCCTGACCTTTCATCAATTTCTGCTAATTTCCCTGACTCTTTCCCAAATCCCCCATTTTCCCGGATCGAAACTCATTTCCCTGACTTTTCAGGTCTGTAGAAACCCTGAACTATGATGTTTTATTAATCGATTAAAACTTACCATTGGTCTAGACAATTATAACATTAATCATTTTTTAAATAAGCATTTATAGTTTAAAATAAGTCACAATCAGTTGCATAGCAAAGAGAGGTTGAGGGGGAAATCTACCCCTTGGTAAATAATATTTGACAAAAGGAAAATTACCAAAAAAATAATACATTATTTCTGGGGATTTACTTGTTCTGCCTCGAAGAACTATAGCAAACCTTCTCAATACAACTTAAAAAAAAAAAAAACACATGAAAACACAAAAGGTAAAAAATGCAGCACATACAGTATAAAAAAAACTAGGTACTGTGGTAATTAGCACTTTGAATTGGAATGACTGTATAACTGAAAAACGTAAGAACTAGAAAAAAAGCAATACGCCTGCATTACAAAGCTGGAAGCTTATCATGAATTTACGACTTATTAATGAACAGTTGCAATCCACTGACAAAAGCTAACATATGACAACCAGAAACCCAGTCCCCACATGATGGAGAGAGCAACGGCAGTTTTTTTCTTTTTTTTTTTCCCCTCCCTTCAGCGTCCAATACATTTACTGTGACAAAAAACATGGAAGTGAGATCTGGCCTTTAGACTAATCAAAAGCTCCTCTTTTCTGTTGAACTGAACAGATCTACGGCCTAGAGAAGGAGTGGTCAATTGTTTTTAGCTTGGGGGGGGGGGGCACTCTGTAGATGTGGAAGTTAACGGAGGGCCACACTCTTTAAAATTATTGCATTCATTAGTAAGTGTTGCATTTTAGAAGAGGTATAAATTGTATCATGATAAAAATCAATAAATGTAGCTCTAAGCAAATTTAATTTTAAATTCATGTTAATGAGATAACTGTACAGACCCCACTTTTTGAAAAACAAGAATGACATTACTTGTTGAGATTCTCATTGCAGCTTGCTAGTTAATGCCTGCCAAAGAGCATCTACATATATCTTGTTGATCTTTGAGCAAGAAAAACTTTGCTCACGGATACATGTAGATCCAATTTTAGAAAATATTTTCCTAGTAAATTTCTTCATACATGAAAATTTTTTCACCAGACAATGATTTGTAAAATTCAACTAATGGTACAACATTAAACATTTCTCTCCTAGTATGATCTGACCGTATGTCAATAAGAGCAAGCTGCAGCTCCTTAGTTGCTGTGTCAATATCAACAGTGATGTGATGAGACAGACAATTGAATTTAAGCTCTAACTCCTGAAACCATTTTCTGATCTCGTCCTGTAATCTCTGCCAATAATCCTCAATCTTACAAAAACACTTTTTTTTTTTTTAAGTAGGAATTAAAAATTTTTTAGTTTTGGTGATAATTTTTTTTTTTTTTTTTTTTTTTTTTTAAATCTTGGTTCAAGGGGATTTTTTAGACAGTCTTGGCAAGGGTGGGTGGGTGGGGGGGGGTAACACCTGTTAGCGGGCTGCTATTTGCCCACTCCTGGCCTCGAGTCTGGACAGCAGTGAATAGAGTGGAAACAGCCCCTTCAAAGGATATGAAGACCGATTCCTTCTTACCAAGTTTGTACTTGTAATGTATTGCTTCAATTTTCAGTTTATTTAATTATTTTTTTTGAGAATTTTTAAAGTCAGAACCTCTAGTGGCAGTCGAGGCCTCTGGAGGTGGTCGGGGCTCCTGGCGCCCACCAGGCGTTAGATCCACCACTGCCGTCAAACCATTTCAGCATGAAAGAGTAACATACATACAAACATTGACATTTATAATATTAGTAGAATTTCACTTATTATTTAAACTACCCATAAAAGTCGAAGTATAGTCAGAAATGACCAATATCCTTTAACTAATGCATTAGAAGTCAAAGTATGCAAAAAACTAATTTAAAATATGCCAGGATCTGAATTTGGACTGTAAAAGGTTGACTTAGCTGATACATGTGTTTGTCTGTAGCATCGTCGCTTCCTTAGAAATAAACCAATTTAAATGTGTTTTTGCTTAATTATTTTAAATAGAAAATTAGTGTAGGAAGGAAGATTCTTAGCTATTTCTGATTAAAAAAAAGAATTTTTTTAACATCCCCTCAGAACATGAATTTCGAAGCTTTCTAAAATGGGAACAGCTACTTCAGAAATAGATGAGCAAATTTTAATGCTATTTGTTATATAAATATAGATGGAGTTTAATTGGGATTGTTCTTGGCTATACTTCAATATACAGGGTGTCCACTGCTAATGATGCCCAACAGATTTCCTAAACCATTAGTCAGAGACACATAGTTCCGATTTCAAAAATGCTTTAAATTGTATAATCTATCATATCAGAAATGATATTTATAAGTACAGTATCAATCTCGTGAGACAAAAATAAAATCAATCCTATAAAAATTACAAAATTAAAATTTTTATACGGTTTCCCAGTCCTATTAGTTATAGTTAGAAAATTTTTCTTTATACAATTTCATGTACAATAAAAAAATTTCATAGTTTTTATAGGATTTGATTTATTGACTTCGATAGTTTCTGATATAATAGATTGTACAATTTAAAGCATTTTAGCAATTAGATTATGTGTCTCTGACTAACGGTTTAAGAAATAGCCATTGGGCACCATTAGCACTGGACACCCTGTATATATTCAGCTCTACTTACTATAAAATCCCCCTTCCCAGATGCATAAACATCAAAACCTATGATTTGGACATCATACAGTCGAACCTCGATTTAACGTACTTTGATTTAACAATTTTTTAATTTTTTTTTTTTTTGTCCCGACAAAAAGGATGCTAAAATGCTCTGATTTAACGAATTTTTAGCTTTGATTTAACGAACAACAATCGCTGAAATAAAATTTGCACATAAAACTAAAACTTTGAATTTTTCGAAAGCAAAATTTTAACCTTTCACGCCCTAATCCAAGTGTGTAATACAATAATTTTTTTCTCATTTCTCCAAAAGAAGCAAGTGCCTACGAAGACAGCGATACAGAAACAGTCATTTACAATTACGCTGTGAATAAAGATGATCCAATGCCTGGATGGGAAGATTTTCCTGGTAATGGAAATTTTACAGGATATGTGTCTTGCGATGTACAGCCTAAGTACCTGCAATAGTGAACTAAAAGGGAATGAAGATTCTGAAAGCAGCGAAGAGATGACGAAGAAATGGAAATTGAATTTAAAAAAATTTTTTTTTTTTTTGTCAAGAGATTGATACTGGTGCTTTTACTAAGTTAGAAAATATCGACAAGGAATTTAGGAAAGTCAAAACAAAGCACTATCAAGGATTTCTTTCCAAAGTGCCAATTTCTATGCATGTATTATGTATTAAATTTTAAGAGCAAGTAACGCTCAAGAATTTAGATAATTTTAAAGTTGATCGCCTAACGTATAACTTATAATTTTTAAGCTCGTAGTAAACAATAATCATTCTTTTCTTGATATCTGTATCTAAAGGTATTTTGCATTGATATTTTTATACCATACTCTTTACCAAAATTGAAATTCGATTTAACGAACGGATTTGTGGGTCCCAATCAATTTGTTAAATCAAGGTTCGACTGTATCTTCCCAGTGGATGAGCAGATTTTGATTGAAAGGTAGTTTAGGATTTTAGCCATATTTTTGTTAATGACTTCAAGCACTGTATTATATTTAGAAAATTGCTTAACATTTGACCACACGTAGCAGTGAAAATATGCAACACTAATCTCCTTCCTCTTGTTATTTAGTTGTAATTTCCGATTCATATACATTTAAAAAATAATTTATACACAGAAAATATAAAAGGAACAGCAAGTGCAGAAAAATGAATGGGACAGCAGGCGAAAAAGTGGCATAAGAAATGGACAGAGAGCCAAGAATAGATACAAAGTTTAATTTCACAACAAAATTACAGAGAAAAGTCTAAAGATATGTCAAAAAAAGTAGAAAAGAAAATATAGTTTAGGAAGACAAAAAAGAAATAATATCAAAGATGTGAACACAATGCTACAGCTCATGCAAATTTCTTACCTTCAAGAAAAGAAACATTATGCATATTATGTAATTTCACAATATTAAAAAGGGTTATATGAGGTAACATTTAATACAGAATCAAAGCTCGCCCAGGAACCAACCTGGATTGAACACAATATGCAAGATCAAGAGATTCTACACACTACTGAAGCAAGAGGGGGGGAAGATTAACTAGTTGCAATGCAAAAAAGTGGTAGACGGCGAAGCACATTAACAAAATAAAGGGAGGGATAGATATACAGGTACACAGAGAGTAAAGAGAGATAGAGAGAGAGAAAGAGAGAGGAGGGGGGAAAGGTCTTAAAAACCACATTAAGTTTATCACACACTTAGGGGTGTCCAATAATTCTCTCTCATTCAAGAAAAATTTTAAAACTAAATCAACTAATTTGTCAATATTTTAGAATGAAAGGTTTTAGTTTCAATAATCATAACACTACAAGGGTAAAGATTACCTTATCGTGCATTAGCTAGAATATAGGTAGTTCATTGTTTACTTCTCTTAATCAAGAATATTAATATCTATTCCTAAATATTACATTACGAACTTTTGCTATTATGAGCAGAAGAGGATGTCGTTTTTATATGTAACACGATATTTCATATAAACAGGATAATACTAAGCAAATAAAATTTTGAAAAAGGTATTTATTCATTTATTTTTATAAGCAAAAGACCATGATGTAGAGCAAAAATGTCTCACCAATTTAAAGTAAGACAATGTTTATTAATTTTCAATACACATTATAAAAGTCAATTTTGTCACAAGCAAAACAGTGCTAGTAAAAGTAGCACCTGTTGAGAAGGCACAGCTTGTGTTGTGTGCTCACACATTGAACAGGCTATCAGCCTTGTAATATAAGATATCATGCAATGTTTGTATACATATACATATATGATATGATTTTAAGCACTTCTGGCATCAATTACACCAATTAAGCTTTCTCTGTGATGATTAGGTAGGTCATGATTGGCACAGGGTTCCTTTATCACAAATTATTCAATTTTAACATACACACTGGCTAAAACACTAAGGGGTAACAAGTGAAAGCCCAAAGGATAACTGAAAGTTTGTATGAATTTAAAGTTGAATCATTTAATTCCTAGCCAATTAAAAATGTAAAATTCTGAGACAGCAATTTATTGGTGGTTAAGATATGCAACATTTTAACACTGTATAAAATAAATTTAATGTAGTATCAAAAACTAACACTTTCAAAATATTATACAAATTTTCACATCATAATACCAAGGATAAAAGAACTTTCTACCACAAGAGAAGTTTTAACAATGACTCTTCTGCCTAAGCTAAACCTAATTAGTGAATTCCTTTTGATCATAAAGTAACACAATCAAGTTATCCTTTGGCTAAAATTACTAATGTGCTTACCTCCTTCCAAGGATAAAAATCAAACTGTGTAATACACAAAGGTACAAGTTGTATACATGTCAAAGGAAATATACAACAAAATAGAATATTTGCCTTAACGTAAATGCAATTCATTAAAATAAACAAGTACAATTTCTAAAATTAAACACCATATACAATCAAACTCAGTTAATATAAGAAATTAAAAAAAAATTATTAGTAACTTTCTTAGGATAATGTGTAATAACTAATATGAAATGTTTGCTGTTCGTAAGAGATAAATGATTTCAACTATGAAAAGATTCATTTTAAATATATTATGCTAATTAATAATTTAATAGTTAAGGTGAGACATTTTAAATGCATGATCAATAAAATAACTTATTTCTCATAACCTTAATTCTTTTAAGTGAAATATTTTACTAACTTCAGAGCAAAAATGTGCACGTGATACACGTTTTTGCACTGAAGATAGCAAATTGATCAACAGCCCTGGATTCTCAAGCTTACTTGTGCAGTAATCAAATTACCATTGTTCAGCTGGTCATCTTTACGGCTAATGTGCAACCTAACTAAACAATTTGTAACACAGCTGTTATGAAATCAACAATCTTAATTATGCCTGTATTAACTGAGTTCGAAAGTAGATACTGATATAAAACTCCTTCCTAAAACAAAACAGAAACTAATTGATTCCAATGAAGATTTAAGATTGGAACCCTGAACCAGATTACATTAATTTGGAATAGTCATGAAATGGTTAAAATTTCATGTTGTGCAAAGTAATAATCCAATGAAAGAGAGCAAAAATACATTTTTCTATATGTCTAATGTTTGGAATATTATAAGCTCATTATAGAGGAAAATCAAGAACTTCCACTGTTAGCTATGCATCAAGGCACAACAAGTTAAGATTTAATATAAGTGTGGTCTTTTATTTTCTTCTTTTTATATAAAGGCAATGAAAACTCAACTGTGTAACAGTCCTTGTAACTTTTCTTATTTTGGCAGGTTTTTCCTCATTTGGTTTCTTAACTTTTAAACTTCTACAAAGCCAGTTGCATATGAATGGTATTAATATAAAAATGGATGAGGCAAAACAATTTTCAATGCCTCCTGATAAAAGCTGTACACAAAACTATCAAATTTCCTAAGCTAATATGGTCCATTTTGCTTTTATACACATATCCGCTTGTATGAAAGTGTTCAGTAAAATGTGTACACACACGCACACCCAAACCTCTTCTGGCCTACAGCTATAAGTGTAAATACAGAAAAATATGATATATATATACTTTGGAAATGAAAAAATAAAAATGCACCTGCAAATGGAATGTTGTTTTACTATTTTGCAGATGAAAAATAAAGCATTTGATAACAATTATCAAGTATTTTAAAAATATACTCTACAATACATAAACTTTTTGCAAGTTTTAGTAACAATTAGATGAGAATGATTACGTTGATTCAAGAACATGACTTTTTTTCATAATTTTCTTAAAAACTTTACATATGATTAAATTCGCAAATTTCTGCGTATATACAAACATAGTAACACGTAACAATTAGTAAAGTTGCAATAGTAAAAATTAAGTTCATTCTTGGCTTTAAATTATGTACACGATTCAAATGCTTAATTAACACATGGCTACTGAGTAATAAAGAGCATAAAAATTAAATACTTTTAATTTCAAATTACAGTGGAACAAGGATGTGAGTAAGATTGGCTCACTTTTTAAAATCTCCCCAACCGTCCCCTATGTTTTATTTTTTATTAATTAAAAAAAAAAAAAAAAAAAAAAAAAAACAATGTTAAGATATGGCAAAAAGCTTATCCATAAATGATCACAGATAAAAATATGTTTTTGCTCTTCATTTGAAAATGCATAGTACTAATTCAATTATACTACAAATATCACTAACTTTTTGTCTTCTTTCACATCACACTTATGTAATTAATTCTACCAAGTCATTAAATTTAAAAATTATCACTATTATATTGTTAAACTAAACAACATTGAGAAAAATG
The DNA here is from genome assembly GCA_038373885.1 of Cheiracanthium punctorium. Taxonomy (NCBI): domain Eukaryota; kingdom Metazoa; phylum Arthropoda; class Arachnida; order Araneae; family Cheiracanthiidae; genus Cheiracanthium; species Cheiracanthium punctorium. Next base: position 180,007 of record JAWZYV010011673.1, read on the forward strand.
CTGATTATAACTAAATGTAGCTTTTTATTTCACATGTTTTTTTTTCATTTAATTGACACTTCATTATGGTTAAGGCTCATTAAAGTTCCACTGTAATTGTACTTACATATACATAAGGCTAATTGTTCGAGGAAATACCCTGTTACAAATGATTCAAAGAATATTTTTGGAAATTGCTTAAAAAATTCAATAACAGAAATTTAAAAGTTTTTCACATTTGTATGATTACAAATGCAGAATTTGAAAAATATTTTGTTTTTCTACATTATCTAGATTGAGAACAAATATCAATGATTTGTTATTCACACATGATACCTGAAGTATGAGGAACTTAATTTTGTTAAAACATGTCATATCCATACAAAATTCCCTTCTGTAGTATGAGGAACAGATGACCAGATCATAAATGATGGGATTCTTTAAAAAACTCTTGATATAACAGCAACTATCATCATACAAATTATACTGATATGACAATAAAGTTTCATTAGATAACACTGGAAAGTATTTCATAATATTGGGGGAAAGGAAAAAACATACAAGGGAGGGGATATATGGTACTGTGAGGCATGTGCCAGCGTGCCACAATGAAAATTCACTTGACTTCAGCAGGTATGTATAAGCGCACATAAAAGTCATTATTCTTCAGAAGGAAGTAAAATACAAGTGATGCAGGCAAGAGAAAATGCACAGAAAACTAACTTGGAGAGTGGTTTTCATAGCATGTATGAAAAAATAGATTACAAACATGGAATTCTTAGTACAACCCCCAATGTGCTTTACTCAGAAAGACAATAAATGTTTGCAAAAATACAGAATATTTTATATAAAAGACAAATGTAGACAAAAAAAACCATGTCCCCCTTTAACCCACATTAAATCATGAAGGTTTATACGTCAAAGTAAGAAATGAATCAAAAGGATTCATCCCTGTCTGTGATACGAAGCAAAAGCCCACCCCCTTAAGAATATAAATGTAAAATAAAAACAAATTACAGTTAATTAAACAATGGTGCATAATACTCCTGGTATATATGCAAGGGCAAAGACTCCTCAGTATGGTGTGCCATAAAAACCATTATTTGGCCTTTTGATATGTTATGCAGCTTCTGCAGTTGATAAAAGTCTAGATCACTGAAAAACTTTTTACAATAGATCAAGATTATGAATAAGAAAAAATTTTAAATATGTTACACAATTTATTATCAAGGTAAAGAATTTTATAACAAATGATAACTAAAAAGAAAGTGTTAAAACTTTATCCAGTGCAGAAGCTGCAAACAAAGCTTATGGGATGACTAAATGAGTTCATTTCTTGAAGTTCAACTGGCATATTACACTGATGGTAATGTTGTTTGCTTCCATGTATCACAGACTAAACTGTTGAATTCTTGAAGTTTCAAATGGTTGATTTTGAAAATGAAACACGGAGATGACTTGAATCACTTAGTTGGTAATTGTGCATTTTCTAAAAAGACAAAAAATTAAAATTACACATCTATAAAAAATTTACTATACTACATACTAATAAGTTTAATATATTGATACATTAGAAATAAAAGTAAATAAATAATATTCTGTGAATTATCTTTTCTATTAAAGTATTTTCCTGCATACAATCTGCAGTGGCGTATTTTCTGCAAAGCCTGTTTTTTGAGTAAAAAGAAAAAAAGCACTGCATAATCTGCAACGCCGTATAAACGGTGGCAATTTTCACAGCGAGTAATCTAAAATATATATTGCCAATAGAATCCACATTAAAAAAAAAATACACAATATGATAAAAATATAAAAAATAAATTGTACTGTAAAAACAAACAAACAAAATATTATGAAAAATATCCATTTAAATATGCAGTTCAAAACATTCAAAATGTTTACATGGAACATTAGAAAAGAAAATACTACTACCTTGAACAATCCTAAATTTATTAATAATAATCAACTTTCAAGCTCGGAAATGAATGAATAATGATATCTTCACTTAACATAGATTGTCAGTCTCTAGATGAGTCTTCATTGTTAGAGTCACTTTCATCAACAATATTGCATTTTTGAAATGCGCTTTTTATTGTAGTTTCCGAGACATTATTCACTCTTTCAAAACTCAGTTGGAGACATTATTGTTTCATTTTCGCCACATGCTCTGTAGCCACGACATCATGATTTCTTCATTCATCCAGCCTTTCTCATTTACACAAATTTCAACACCTTTAGGAAAATCTTCGCACGGGAATGTTTTCCTTTTGAATAATAGCATTGACAATTTTAAACCATTTGCAGCACAGCATAAAACAACCATAAACGAAGTTCTTTCATTTCCTGTTGTATTTATTGGAATACCGCTTGTTCCCTGAACATCAATAGTTCTGGTTGGTGGTGAATCAAGTGACAATGGAACTTTATCCATGTTAAAATCAAATCCGCTGTAAAATTATTTTTGAGAATAATTTTTTTTTTAAATGTCGCTAAGTCATCTGATTTTTTTTTGCCAGTTATCTGGTAATGTCTGGCTGACTGTTGAATGACTACGGACGGCTAAATTGTTCCTTCTCATAAACTTGTAGCACCATGTGGGCCCACCAGAGAAGTTTTCAATATTCATTTCCCATGCAATAAGTTGAGCTTTCATCCTTATTTATTGTAGAGACAGCTCTCCCATTTTCTTTCTCTCCCAAAATCCATTTATTTAATTCTTCCTCTAATTCTGGCCAGTGAGGATTTCCACAGTGATTAGCTCTTCTACGTTGGTTGCATTTTTCAAAATCAGTCTTGTTTTTTTTCACAAACGAATATTTGAGTCGTCAACGTTAAACAATCTGACAGATTCCCTATTTCCTGCTTCGGTAGCCTTTGCTATAACTTTTAATTTAAAATCTGCCACGTAACTCACACGCTTTCGTTTCAATATGACCGTTTATTTCGTTTTTGAATCTGAATATTTTCAGATGAAACAGCTCAGGTCAAAACAGAATTCGAAATGACGCTAGGGAGAGCGACTAGCAGGACAATTATCGGTGCATTCAGGGATGCACTGTACAAGAGCTAAATCAAATTTGCCTAAAAGATAGCGCTGTGAGTGAAACTAATGAGTCATAATCATTAATTTTTTGTATTACGCATGCTTGCACTCTCAGTAAATTGAGGCAGGAAGCTGCTTAAGCTTTGCGTCATCAGAGAAATCCAGAGTGCTAATTATTAAAAGGGGTGGAGTATTTTCCTTTGAGGGAATGGTGCAATTTTGCTGGTCTGCCGAGTCGTGAAACCTTTCAGTGCCATCTGTTGTTAATTTTTAAAAACATAAACGGCATATCTTTCTAAACTTTATTTGTAAGCTTTTCTGATGGAGAATGTTTTTTATCAGATTATCCGCAGTGGCGTATAATACGCACAAACAAATCATAAACTTTTTAAACAGATAATTTTCAAATTATATACAGGAAAATACAGTAATAAGATTTTAAAATCCTTATTACATGATTACACCAATAAGTGTCCCATTATAGAATGCACAAAAAGAATATGAACACTTCATAGAAACAATAAGGCAAAATTCCAACATCATACAGCTCATTTTTCAGTGCACAACAGATCACTGGAAGTTTGTACTGCTAAATAGGATAAAGTGGCGTTCTGCTTATAACACTGAATGTCATTAATATGTTCATTTTTATGTTCTTTGATTTTCCGTTAGATGAGTGATCAAATAGTCCTCTAGAGCAATTAAAGAACTCATTACAATAGATTTTGAAGAGTTAATAAAATAGCAAACTTTAACAACAGATCTTATGCATATATATCTGTGAATCATTAGAAATATCCACAATAGAGATCAGCTTCAACAACATGGCGCATGCAGGCATCAATGACATCTGGAATGATGTAATACAGAAGCAATTTTGACAGAAGGAGAGGTGGAGATCACCACCACTGCAGAAGAACAGCAACAATAACTGAAGACGGCCCTGAATGTGGCTGAAATATATAGAGGAGGAAAAGGTATTCCTCAAACTTCTTAATTATTTCATAAAGTAATTTAATTTTTTAGAGGGACAAAGAGATAAATTTATATTCCAAACCTATACTTAGTACGTTTGATCCATCTGATATTGAGATATCAAGGCATAACTTAGTAAGAGCAGGGGGAGATGATATATGCTACTAGGCTGGTGTTAAATGAAAAAAGAATTTAGAACTGGCCATGTTATGAATTAAAAACATGACTGCATATTACTGAATTTATGCAGCTTATTTCATATATTTTTTGTCATAACAGAAAACCACAGTAGGAAATATAGGTGTGTTGCTCAGCTCACACATTTCATTTTTGAAGGTAAAAGACAAATTTAATATACACAGAAATGTACTCACAATTAGTGCAACGACTGCTTCTTCAACTGAATCCATCTGAATTAATGCCATTTTTCTGTCTTTCCTAAAAAATGAATTAATTTAATACAAAGTATATATTTAAAACAGCAGAATCAAATAAGGATAAAAATATAGGAGCTTACGGAAAGAATTTAAATGCGACTACGTGTCCTCCAGTTTCACGAAACGCTTCTTTAATTTGTTCCTCAGTCACACTAGGTCTACGGGGAAAGGGAAAAAAATAAATAAACAAAGATTACATTTATGAAATCACTTTGTTTCAGTTACAGATCAAATTAATCATTATTCTAAACGAGTAGTGAATCCCCCCACCCCAGGGTTTGAAGTAATTATGAATTATACAATTATGTATTGAAAAGAAACCAATATGAATATAAATCATTTATATTCACTGAAATGCCTGCATGCTGTTTTGATTGATACAGATACAAATATGGATATCCAGTCATAAGCAAATATATCCATGGAGTGTGCTACAAGTTGACAGTCAGACAAACCAGTCACTATTCCAAATTATTCTAGAAAAAATATTTACATATTGCTGTGTTTATGGTTTCGAACAGAAATCTGCTAAAAGAGGAATCGATAGTATTTTATTATGAAGAAACGCTTTGTTACATTACACATTTTATTATATGATATTTGTGTTGGGAAGGGGGGAGGGGAGTTTGAACCTTAACCCTTGAAACTTACAGCCTTGAATTTAATTTACCTTTTATGAAATCATAAAGACTATTTCAATGATTTTTTTGTTTGTTCGTGTGTGCATGCATTTGAAACTAATGTTTAGAAAATGTACCAAGTGCCTATAATTAGGTTGATTATTTCCATCTCTTAAATTTATTTTAACTTATACTAAATTTATTCATTAGTTATATTCGTATAAATTGTGCCCTGGATTAGATTATAGTCTAAAGGCAATAATAATAATAAAAAAAAGAACACACATTAAAACAGTATGATTTCTATATCTTGTGATTACTTGTTGGCACAATACAATCTTACAATAGTTAACAAAAATGTAATAAACTTTCAAATTGTTATTTATTTGTTTTGTTATTTGTATAAAAAAGCTGATTTTTGTGCAGTATATATGTGGTACAGCTTTCATAATGTTTCTGCATTTTTATGAAAGCACAGTATGAAAAAACTTTTTCTACCAATAGAATGGATAAAAAAGGAAAAAAAAAACTTCCACAGCAATGACAGACAGATGAGGTGTAACCAAAAGTTAATGACAGATTTTATTTGAAAGCTGATTTCAATATGCTATCAGTAGAAATTTCAATCAGACTTTCTTTTTGGGCAACATTCAACTGTGTTAATTAAACATTTTGTTAAAAAATAAAAACAAAATGTACTTTGATTCCAGTAAGTACCTTCATCAAGCTTTGGAAAGTATCACACAAATAATGATATTAGTCCCTTGATGTGTTCAGATATTTGCAGTTTAATGTGACTAGGATTGCAAATCATTTGTGATCAAAGGCAAAATAAAAAGAGAAAATGTCAAACCAAATATGTGTTATTTGAGTACTTACATATTATCCCGGCGGTCCGCCAAGAGAGAGAGAGATTGTACACCAAGGTAAATGCCGAGACATATGAAATTACTGATGGTTCAGAATATGATTGGTAAAAGTTTGCCAGCATATTTGATGCAAATTTTTTTGGGCGGAAATGACCGCCGGGATAATACGCAAGTCCCGTTAATTGAAACACTTCACTGAAGATAGTTTTCTTTGTGTGCTAGTAAAGAAATCAACTATTCATTTCCAACCACATAGCTGCCAACCTATCTTGACTTAAAACAGGAAGATTTTCCCAGTCAAGTTTAAACCATCTATAATAATAAAAATGAATGTTTGTAAATCTGTCTGTCTGTATGTGTGCGGTCTCCAGACAAACCTACTGCACGCAGAACTCTGAAAATTTGAATCACTTTTTTAATTTGTCGCGCCCTTGGAAACCCGTGTTCTCACACAGTATTATTCTATCTATGTGCTTTCACCAGGGAGGGTCGATGCTGACCCCTGACCCTAGTTGACGTCACCCCCGACTCAGCAAGCTCCCGCTTGGACAAGGGGGCGAGAGAAAAAAGAAGAGTCAGTTTAGTTGGTTTTCGAACGGAGGGAGAGAGGACAATGTGTCTCTCCTCTCGATGGAAACAAATTGTGATGTGCAATTTACTTTTTTTTATTTTCCATTATGGGAAAGCATTGTATCATTTTGTACATAGTTCTCTGTAAATATTAAAAATTAGTTTAATCCAGAAGAGTTAATTGTGATCTATTGAGTATGTTTTCTTTTACCGCAAGTGGATCGGAACCAAAGGAATGCCTCAATTAAATATAACCGCTCGGAAACAGACGATCTACCATTCGCAATTCCACGGTCGCTAGAGTTGTGACATAAAGTGGTGCCAGCGGTGTGATAAAAGAAAAGTCTATCTCAGATCCTTATAACTCCGATTTCTGGATATGTGTGCTTATATAATGATGGCGAGCTAATGTGGATATCCTTACAACTTACTGGATAAATGTGCTGCTGTGATGATGGTACGACAAATCATCAAGTACGGATATAAAGAATCGACGTTTACAGTATGCGTGTGTGTTTGCTACTATGGAGAGGAGCCTGACAACTAAAGTTTGATACTGAAGAAATCAACAGACAAGGTGAGTGACTTTTCCTTGATTGTTTGATACAGGGATAAGTGACATGATAAATAACATGTTTATAATTTTAAGTAAATGTTGGAGCGCATTTATTAGAAATAAATATCAGCTGAATGTTGATTAAAATTAGAGTAAATATTATAGAGAATGCTGAATACTTTTTACCTATTTTAAGGAAAAGCGTAGTGTTAATTTCACAGCACTGGGTTGTGGGTGAAATGATAAGTAAATATGAAATACGTATTTATAGAATGCTGAATATTTATTTAATGTTATTTTATTTTGTTGCATGAAAAGCATGTTATTTTTATTATTTCAAATGATCAGTGTATTTTTTCCATTGTCCGGGTATTGAGAAGTTATGTTATCTATATAAGGGACGTACTTTTGTGCATTGATTAACATTTTTGTGAGGAAAATTTTCTATTTCAATATTGGTTAAATATGGCTTTCTTAATGAGAGGGAGGAAAGCAGAACTCATTTTGCTAGCATCGGAATTGGGGTTGGAAGTCCAACCAGAGCAAACGATGATAGATATAAAAAAGATTATTTTAGGAATGGAAAATTATGACGAGGAAACAGTGAAAGAACTGTTACAGTCAATAATTGATGAAAGGCAAGTGAGGGAAAAAAATGAGATGGAGATTTTAAAACTTCAATCTCAGGAACGGATAGAAATGGAAAAAATAAAGTCACAAAGGTCAGATCAAGAGGGGCGTCAAATTATAGTAACAGGTCAGGAAGGGCAAGGTGGAAAAAGATCGTTTGAAGAAGTAATTAAGATAATTAGACTCTTAACGGTCAAAGTTCCAAACAAAGCCGAAGGCTGGGATTATTTTTTCACTAGTCTGGAAAAAGCGTTCAGTAGTGAACAGGTTGAAGATGAATTAAAGGGGAAAATTTTGCTTTGCTTGTTAGGAGAAAAAGCGGCTCCATTACTGTCATATGTCGAAGGGGAACAGTATGAAAATTATGAGGAGTTAAAAAAGGTAGTTTTAAGGGAGTTCCAACCGTCAGCTAGAACATGTTTGGAAAATTTTAAGAAAGCGATTAGGGAGCCTGGTGAGACGTTTGCCCAATTCACCTCTAGATTATCTTCTATGTGGGACTACTATTGTAAGTTGAGGAAGGCACAAGATTTTGAGACGATAAAGCAGCTGGTAGTGGCTGACAGGATATTTGAAACGCTTGACTCAGAAACGGCTGTACACATAGGGGTTAGGCAAGGGGATAATTGGTTTAAACCTAAAGAGTTGGCCCAGGAAATAGATGTGTTCTACATGGCGAAGGGAAAAACGTACCATACTCCTAAAAACGGGCATAAAAGAGAAACTAGTAAGGACTGGGAGAAACATTTGGATTTTAAGAATTCCAATAGGGGAAATTATGAGGAAAAAGGTAGAATAGATCTGAACAGGAGGGTTGGAAAGGATTTTTCTTGCTATCACTGTGGGGGAAAGAACCATTTAAAAAAGGATTGTTGGAGATTAAATAGGAATCCCCAAAACAAAAATACGGGAAGCGCTAAGTCAGCCAGAGCAAAGAGAGTAGAAAAAGATCCTCAGTCAGACAATGAGATCGAAGAAGGAGCAGTTATTGCTAGAGTTAGTAAATTACTAAAGTCAAAACCCGAGGGAAACACAATAAAAAATCAATTGTGTAAGTTAGAAAAAATTGACATTAGTGTTGACGGGGTGGTCACGAATTGTTTAGTGGACTCAGGAACGGAAATAACAGTAATTAGAAGAGGTATTGTCCCGAAAATAGATATCAGGGACAAGCCTTCAATTTATTTAAAGGGCATTTTTGGCCCAGCAATAAAATGTCCGTTAGTAAACATCCCTTTGGCGATAGCTAAGGATGGCAGAACGAATGTGATTCACGAAGAGATATTGTGTGCTGTTGCTCCTGAATTGCTTGAAGATATGTTGATACCTCCGGCTATCATAAAAAGACTACAGGAAAGCGAGTCAGGATTAGATTGTAGGGACCCCCCCGGAGACAAGAGGGAAAGTAACGTGAGTCAAGGCGAAAATTACGTTCCGCTCAGCGAAGCTGTAGAATCAGGGAATGATTGTATAGGGGGGAGAGCAACTCAAGTCAAAACAGGTGATTCTTGCAGTTCAGAGGTCGAAAAAGAGAGCGCAGATAATGAATCAGAGATAGATGGACATCGGGACGAAATCAGTCACAGTGAAAGCTTATCTTTTCTGCATCAGCAAAGAGAGTGTGAAAAGCTTGTTAGGCAATGGGAGTTAGGAAGAAAAAATAAGAGCAATTTTTATGTATCTGACGGATATCTCTTTCACACGGAAAAAATTCTTGGGGAGAATTGTGCTCAATTGGTTTTGCCCGAAAGGCGGAGGGCTGAAGTTTTACAGATTAGCTCATGAATCTCCTTTTGCTGGACACATGGGGGAAAGGAAAACAGCAGAAAGAATACGATACTCTTTTTATTGGGAAGGTTTAAAGAGGGATGTCCATAATTTTGTTAGCAGTTGTCACGAATGTCAGTTGACAAAACCAGTAAAAGTAAAAGATAGAACCCCAATTACTCCCGTTACGAGACCTGAATTGCCATTCCAGGTCGTAAATGTAGATTTAATAGGACCCATTGAGCCGATCAGCTCTAAAGGTCACCGATTTATTCTTTGTCTTGTAGATGTCCATAGTCGTTGGGCAGAGGCGGTTGCAATTACTAATTTACGATCGAGCGATAGGAAATTTAAAATAGGGGACAGAGTAATTGTATTAATTCCCGACTCATCGAATAAACTCTACGCAAGATGGCAAGGTCCGGCGATTATTGAAGAGCAAAAGGGTCTTCATTCTTTTATAGTTAAAATGGAAGACGGGTCTAGAAAACATGTCCATCAAAACAAAATTAGACAATATGTTGTAAGATCTAATGCAATTAATATGATTTTTGAAGGTGAGGAAGAATTTGGGGAGGTAGAAAACGTACCTTATAAACAGAAAATTCCAGAAATTTTTGGTACCACTTTGGATAATTTAAAATTGCCAGAACTGAAAGGGGAGGAGTCAAACATTTTAAGAAAAATTATTCTTAAGTATAAAAATTTATTTACTAGAGAAGTACAGCCAGCTAAGGTTGGGGTGCATAAAATCGAATTAATAGAAGGAGTGAGTAGGAAGAAGCCTCACTGTTATCCAATACCAATGGCATATCGTAAAGAGGTAGATAAACAGGTAAAGGAATTACTGTGTTTGGGTTTAATTGAACCTTCAGACGCAGAAATTGCTTATCCAGTTGTCTGTGTCGCAAAGAAAGATGCAACGACTCGGTTATGTGTGGATTTCAGAGGGTTAAAATGCGGTAACTAAGGTCCCCAGCTTTCCCATGAAAGATCGGGAAGAGTTAATTTATGTTGCAGGGTCAGCTAAATGGTTAACAAGCATAGATCTCTTAAGAGGGTACTGGCAGATCCCCATGGAAGAAAAGAGCAAACCATTAACAAGTTTTACCACACATTCAGGACAGTGGCAATTTAAAACTATGCCTTACGGTTTATCAGGCGCGGCCGGCACATTTCAAAGGGAAATGAATTTAGCTTTACAAGAGCACAGCGAGTACGCGCAGGCCTACATCGATGATGTTATCATATTTTCAGAAACTTTCGCTGACCATATGAAACACATTGAAAATGTTTTCAGTCATCTGGAAAAATTAGGATTTTCCGTTCGGTTAGAAAAATGTACTTTTGCGGCGACGGAGATAAAATATTTAGGACATCGAATTGGAGGGGGGAAAACACGCCCCAGATGAAGAAAAAGTTGCTGTTATTAAAAATTTAAAACAACCAACTACCAAAAAGGAAGTTAGGTCAGTGTTAGGTCTTATGGGTTTTTATCGAGCATATATCCCTAATTTTGCTCAGATTTCGGTACCTTTAACCAATTTGACCAAGAAAAATTCACCGAGTACCAATATTCCATGGAAAGGAGAGCATGAGGAAGCTTTTCAAAAGCTAAAGAAATTACTGTGTGGGGTTACTGCTTTGGCGACACCTAATTTTTCAGAACCATTTCAGGTGCATGCCGATAGTTCCAATTTAGCTGTTGGGTGTTGTCTGACACAAAAGGACGAGAATGGAGAGTATAAACCCATAGCTTTTGCCAGCCAAAAGTTAACTGAAACTCAGCAAAATTGGGCGAGTATTGAAAAGGAAGCTTGGGCAGTACTTTTTGCACTCAATAAATTTGATAAGTGGATTCACGGGGGGACGGTGGAGATCATCACTGATCATAATCCGCTAACATATTTAAATGAAGTGACTCCCAGAAGCTCAAAGCTCACACGCTGGGCATTGGCGCTTCAAAGATGGAAATATGTAATCACCCACAGGCCAGGTAAAAATCATAAAGCGGCAGATGCCATTTCAAGACTAAAGCAGGATGAGTAAAATTAATTTCTGTTTGATTTGTAATTTATCAGGTAATATTTTTTTTGTTTGTTTAGGTGTATTTTAGTTTATTATTTTTGTATGTGTTTTTTGAGTTACTATAATGTTTTTTTTTAATCAAAGTGAAAGTTTAAAAAAAAAAAAATCCCTGTATCTTACTTTGTAAGGATAGGTCATTCATAGATCACTTGTGAGACTGTTTCGTATATATTATATAATTGGAGGAAATCAGCCTTTAAGGGCAAATTTCGCTCTTAGGTGGGGGCGTAATGTCGCGCCCTTGGAAACCCGTGTTCTCACACAGTATTATTCTATCTATGTGCTTTCACCAGGGAGGGTCGATGCTGACCCCTGACCCTAGTTGACGTCACCCCCGACTCAGCAAGCTCCCGCTTGGACAAGGGGGCGAGAGAAAAAAGAAGTCAGTTTAGTTGGTTTTCGAACGGAGGGAGAGAGGACAATGTGTCTCTCCTCTCGATGGAAACAAATTGTGATGTGCAATTTACTTTTTTTTTTATTTTCCATTATGGGAAAGCATTGTATCATTTTGTACATAGTTCTCTGTAAATATTAAAAATTAGTTTAATCCAGAAGAGTTAATTGTGATCTATTGAGTATGTTTTCTTTTACCGCAAGTGGATCGGAACCAAAGGAATGCCTCAATTAAATATAACCGCTCGGAAACAGACGATCTACCATTCGCAATTCCACAGTCGCTAGAGTTTGTGAAATAATTATTAATTAAAAACTGTTCTAAAATGGAGATTTTTCTTACCCTGTGTTACGAATTTTGGGAGCAACCCGCTGTTCTGGGGTTTAAAACAGTTTAAAATTCGTATTCTACGCATTAAATAGTTAAATTTTGCTTTTTGTTGCATCAATATGGAATGTTCTGGAAATCTCGGGTTCGATGGGTCATAGGTCTTCGAAAACCTAATTTTTGGCGATATTTCGCCAAAACTCGCCAAGTTCGACGATTTTTCTGTCATTTGGCGCATTTTTCCTAATGGGACCTTTTCATGAAATTTTTTATGGTACTTTTTATGGTATTTAATACGTTTAATGACCTAACATTTCCTAATTTTAAGAAATTTAAATCAAAAATTGTGGATTTTACAAGATAATTTGCTTAATTGGATGAAATATTCATTAACTCCAGCAATTTTAATGCAAATTACACGATATTTTTGGGGAAAATTTGTGACGGCCACGGCAGTGAGTTGTCTTTAGTGGTGCGTTTGTAAGTACGTACCTGAAACTCTGGAACCATTATCTGCACATTCTGTTATACAATTGCGGCCTAGAGTACTAATCTGGAGTTGCAGTTTACATGTCAGATTTTTTAAATCGCATAATTTAAGGGGTTGACGGGCAACGCCGTGCGGGACTGCTAGTACAAAAAAAAAAAAAAAAAATTGCTGAACTTGATCATTTTTGTGAATGGCTGTTACAAGCAGCATCTGCTTGTTTTAGCCCAAGTAAGGATTTGCAGCTTTAATGTCAAATTTTGCAAATCAATTTCTTTTTCATCCACGATGATTCCAGAAGATTTAATTCTCACACATTTGTATATTTTTTCATTATTCTAAATCAGGAAACATCTTTCAAAATCATGGACCACCATGATCGGCAGCGATGACGGGTAAATTGTGCTTTATTAAATAAGCACTTTGTATTTAATTGATGTATCACATACAGTCAAAAAGTAACTTTAAATTTTACGTGCTTTATTAGTACTTTAGAGCTTTTTTTGATACTTCAGCAAATGCATATGGGGAATACATTTCTTTTGCTCAAAAGCCCCAACCAAGGGGCAAGGTAAGGAGGACTGTGACAGTCCAGAAAGGCTGTGTTCAAAATGTGAAATTAATTGAAATCTTCACACTTCTTACTTTAAAAATATCCTATCTATTATTTTTGAAATTTTAGCAATACGTAAGGGAAAATGGCAGGAAAACTGAAAAAAGCAATTTTGCAAATCAATTTCTTTTTCATCCACGATGATTCCAGAAGATTTAATTCTCACATTAGATTTAATCTTCCTGCAAGAAGACAGAAGAAAAGTTCAAAATCAGGAAGTCTTGGAAAACAGGAAGAGTTGGCAGCTATGCAACCAATATAAAAATGTATGCTGTTAGAAAATATATGCTTATATTTAACTTTGTTGACACAGTAAATATTACTCACTGAAATATTTTTTCCTTGTATGCCAAATGTTATATGTTAGGCATTCAAGCTTATCATGTTAATTGTATCACGTGACAGTACCAAAACTTGCTGCATGTTGGAGGACAGTCCTCCACAAATCATCACACAAAGGAAGCTCACTCCATTAGTATGACTGCTTTACTTTTCCAGCAAGTCTCCAAAAATAAATTTTGAGACAAGAATTTTGAAAAAACATTTTTACAATCCGCCCCATTATACAATGCTCTAGGGTTCAAAATAAGATTTTGAAGCTGGGAGCAAAAACTTTCAGCTCATGGCAAAATCTTAAACTTTCATAGTAACAGTTATTGCAATTGCAGTTTTTTTTTTTTGTTTTGTTTTGTTGCTTAACTTTTAAATAATTGGAAGGAAAGCTTCGCTTTCCTTCTAAGCATTCAGCAATTTCATAATAACATGCCTATGAACAAGTATTAAAACTTGTTCATAGCAAGTGAACAAGTTCACTTGTTCAAAACAAGTATTAAAACTTGAGTGTTCCTTTCTATCTCCGATGTATTTTAAAGAAATACCCAAGTAATAAAGTTTTAAATACTTGTACATAAACATGCTACAAGAACTGTTGATCATCCCTACTATTTGGGTCAATATCACTATTTGTCATGACTTATTTTGAGCCCTACAATGTACATACTTCTTTTAAAATATGATCAGAGCAGATTTATTAAAGCAAAAAGTGGTAGGGTGCATTGGCACTTATAAAAATAAAGTTGGCACAGCATCCTTTGAAAAATGTGAACACTGTATGTGTATGTATATATACAGTATATCAAGCAATTGTGCAATTTTAAGGCAATGCCAAATTTTCTCAATTTTACAAATTTTCTATCAAATGTCTATATACAAAATAATGAAAATTAATAACACAAAAATCCGGCCATGAGATCATAAATGAAAAATTATAACATCTTTGAAAATGATACTAAGCTAAAATTCAGACTTACGGAATGTTAGACAGATGCAATGTGGCAGATGGAGCATAAATATTTTGGTAATTTTTCGAGCCAGGCTTTTTGAATCTATGAAGCGGAGAGTTACTATAGTCTTTGGTTAATCCAGCATCCTAGTAGAGAAACACCTCATTTAAATAAAGAAACATATTGAACAACTGACTTTACAGACAAAATAATATAAAATATCAGAAGTGGATAACACAACTTCCTCGCATGTCAACTTATTTTGTTTGAAAAAGATACAATACTGCAGTAATACTAGGGTTAGTGATTTCTAGCCAAATATTTCAATATCGCCAAGCTGGCTTCAATTTGAAAGATTAGATTATCTCCGGAGAAACTAGATATTATCAATGTTTGTAACTATCGAAAGTTTTATTTTTGACACTTAATTTGGTAATATTTAGACAAAAGCTGAGAAGCTTGAGATAGTTTGCGAGATTTGGGGGATAGCCAAAGTAGTAATTGACCACAGACTTCCAATGAATCGAGTGTATCCATACACCTTTATGTATTTAAAGTCATTTGGATGAATGACCCTGTAAATAAATTACCAAGTCCATTGCAATCAAAAAACAGATGAGCAGATTGCGGACCAGCTGGATGCGGCTGCTCAGAAAAACATGTAAAAGCGGCCCATATGTTGCATAGGCTGCACTTGAAGTGGTCACACCAGCTGGCTGCTGAAAGTGGATGGCCTGTAGGTTGCAAATTTCATTCACGAAGAGGCCCGTGTGCTGTAGGTTGCACAAGCCGGTTGCAAAGTGGCCCGTGTACTCTAGGTTGCACATTTTGGCTGTGAAATGGCCATCGATGGCCAAAACTGGTCGCTGAAGGCGGCCAGTATATATTTGTGCAGTAAAAAAATTGCATTTGCGAATAAAATGAAATACAGATGCAGCAGTTTCTTTTATTTTTAAAATCGGTCGACAAATATACTACCGTATTGACCCGAATATAATGCTACTCCGAAATTTTTCCTCAAATTCTCTTTCAACTTTTCCTCAAAAGATAAAAATCTCATATTTAGGCCTCAAATTGAGAATGAATCAGATTTTTTATGGGCAATGATCATTCAAAAAATATTGTGTTATATTTGGGTCGATACAGTATGTTGAAAAATACTGTTCTGTTAAGATGCATTAACAAAACTGTCTGAATTGAACTTTGAAAAAATTTTACAAAACTGTATTCACTTAAAAGAAAGACAAAGGCATGTCCCTTTTAAAACCACAGAATTAGTGAGACAATTTCTGGAGTTCAGCATTTATATTTTACAGTGCATCAAAGGAAAAAAAAAAAAAGCACAAATTAATGAAGTAAGCATTTGTGTACTTTAGAATTGCATTAGAAATATGAATAAAGAAATAATAAAAAGAAAATACTCATTTACTAAGATGCAAAAAGACTGAACTGGAGTAGGCAAATTTGAAAAAATGGAGCTCAGTCATGATTATATAATCTACATATTTTGTTTAAAAAAAAAAGGGGGGGGAGGGGCAAGAGGGTAAAATCTTGAAGAATATTCTAACTCTGAGCTAAAAGTACAAGTCAAGCTAATAATGCAAGTCATTAAAACATGTGTGTGTGATAAGCCTTATCTTTTTAAAAATTGTATTTTGCCTGGTTATGACTCCATCTAGAATATTCATTTGACATTAAAAGTCAGAATAAATATTAATATGTGACCCGATGGTTTTGCTGGCACATGAAATGAAAAAAAAACAAAAGCAACAACTGATTTTCATGGATTGTAGCACCATCTCATGATTAATTTGTATAACATTTTGTCCATGGTTAGGTTTCATGATATTGTTTATATATATGCAATAATATCCTTCTTGAAAAAAGAAAAAAAAAAAAAAAAAAAAAGCCAGCTTCAGACATGATTCAAATTTGAAAGAGATTAATTAATAACTTTTAACAATGTTATTAAGAACATTATATTAAACTTTCCATATAGCATGTATGCTGGAATGACAGGAAAAGTAGAGAAAAACCAGGTGAAAACATAATGCATTGATGCATGCACTATGTTATTAATGCTTAAGAGTATTTGATAAGTTAATATTTTTTTTAGATGTTTTGAATACATTAATTGACTTTCTTGCAATATTATTTATTTTATAAGATACAACACAGACAGCACACAACCTTAAATCAAGCTTGACATTCCTTTGAATTTGACGTATTAATACAAGTTTGACAGTTCAATTCATTTGTTATGTCGTAAAAATAAATAACATTTAGACAAAGTTGGAAATTAATGAGTCTTTCTTGTACTAAAAGTTTTTGAATTGTAAAAAATGAAAATAATTAAATTTTATATTTGAAATAATATTTTTCCCAGAGAAATTAAGTTTTTGGTTTGTTGGGACATTATGAGGGATTTGTAGTTATATGATTCTATCATGGTGGTTATACATATTTTGAAAACTACCTATAATGATTATAATAATTTTTGTATGTCTGTGGCATTTTTTTTTTTTTCAAAGCGGCTGACAATTTTTATAACGATCTTTTAGTTTCCTTAAATAATATATTAACACTAGTTGACCTGGCAAACGTTGTTTTGCCATATAAATTATTCATAGGATTATTTTAGTAGAAAGAAATGACTAACTTATCTAAGTGTGTGAGGATGTGGTATATGAGTGGAAGAGGCATGGAGCGCTGTGAACGATGCTGGAATATAAAAACACAATACCAAAATTTATATTTTTAATTTGTAATTTATTCTTTAAATTTATATATATCGCTAATTACAATCATTTTACTAAAAAATAATATCAATCCCTTAACGGAATAGAGTGAACAATATTTTTTGTTATCCCATCCAACCCTCTCCAATGTGATTAATTTCTACCCGCCATGGCGGCTGGTAGGGCTTATTTTTTACCAGCCATTTAGACCAATCTACCGGCCAAATTTTTAATAAAGATAGAAGCATTAAATTTATTTTAGCAACTTAATTTTTCGTTGCAAGGAGACAAAGAATAACTAAAAAAGAAAACAATTGTGAAATTTGAAGATTTTTAATTGTTTCATTTTAATTATGTTTATTACAACTTTTTTTACTGTAAGATAGCCACTGGCAGTCACTAACGAGTATATGTATTATGCCGTTTTTCCCATCTTTTGTATCATTCCACCACAGAGTTATTGCTGAACCTGAGTCATACTCATCAATAGACCCTCCATTGCATTTTATCATCATTAGATCATCTAATGATTCTTCTGCAATTGATGAACGAAAAGCAGTTTTAATTCAGTTCATTGCAGAAAATCCCCGTTCACATGGAGCTGTGCTCACAGGAACTAACTGGATCAATTCCATAAGTTTTAAAATCTGCGAGTACCTCCCGGTTTCTTTGTCTTCCGCAACCAATCGGTTATATAAAGAATTGAAAGAAACTCTTTCGCCAGTGATTTTAACTAGGTTGCAGGTATAAACATTTAACCTAGAATATTCTGTTAAAACAGTTTCAGAATCAAAACTTTCCGAAACTGTTTCACTTAATTTATGGCATATATCTGTTAAATCCTTTTCACCATAGGGACACCCGAGGAAGGAAAACTCGGTCTTTTGAGCGTCACTTGCCATTGTGGCGAGTGGACCTAAACTTTTACCAGCCAGTAAGGCTTTTTTAATCGCCATTTGGCGAGTGGCGAGTGACATTCGCGAGGGTTGATCCCATCTTTAGCTAACACAAACAAACTGGATGGTTTGCCCACTCAAGAGCATGCCACGTATAATTGTCTGTGTGAAAAACATGGTGTGCTCAAATCTAAGCCACAGACATTGTTCGGCCTTGAGGCTTATTGATAGTCTTTTTATAAAAAATTTTGTCCAAAAAAATAAAATAAAAAATGATAAAAATCTGAAACATTTTCAGATTTTAAATACGCACTATAGTGCTATATACTAAAATCCTATCATAATTTATGCGTTGTCTCCATTTTTCTTCCTTATTCCATTAAGTTGGAAAGTATCATTATTCGTGACTGTGCTGTATTTTTCTTTCTTGTTTCGTAAAACCCATCTTTGGAACCTCAATCTATCTTAAAATCGCCTTCTAAAACTATTTTACAATATTTGCCAATTATATTACAACTATACTTCATTGTTTTATATATTGCATGATAATCCATGTGTCCACCGTGCTTCTTTCTTGGGTTGATTCCTACTTTAATGCCCCGACTCTCGCCACGGTGGCGATCATTAAACATACGCAGTTACCATGATGATTTTTTGCATTTATGTAGCAATCGTAATTTAAAATTAAAATGGCGATTTGGAACAACATGTAGTACAGCATGCCGTTACATTTAAATTTATTTTGGATTACCAATTAATGTCGTTTTAATAACTAAGTGTCTTCAAATTCCTTAACTGGTGCATTTATTGCTAATTTGTTTACTTTAGTTTTCATCTAGCTCTTTAGGGAATGCTGAAACGGTACTTCCGTATTATCCTGGCGGTCACTTCTGTAAAACTACTTTTATGTCAAATTTGCTGACAAGCGGTTGCCAATCGTATTCCAAACCATCAACAATTTAATGTGCCCGACATTTATCTTGGTGAAAAGTTGCTTGTCTTGGCAGACCGCTGAGATAATACTAAGTACCGTTGAAACTTATGCATAACTCCCAGAGACCCATGATTGCAAAGCTCGGGTACAGGGATTTTTTAGGTTGGCGAGAGTGGGGGTGTTAAAATAGGAATCAACTCTTTCTTGTACCATAAAACACATCTTTGGAATCGAAATCTATCTTAAAATCACCTACTGAAACTGTTTTACAGTCTTTGCCAGGCATATTCCAACAATACCGCAAATACATTTTAAATACTGTTTGGAATGGGCATCATAATACATGAGTGTACCTTGTTCCCCAAAGCACTTCTTTGGAATAGAAATCTATATTAAAATAGCCTAATAAAACTGTTTTACAATATAAGCCAGGCATTTTCTAACTATGCTTGAAATATATTTATAATAAATTGTCATGCTTTGGCACTACATTTAGCGATCAATTATCAAAAATTGCAAACCATGTGCGACTTTAAACATTTTATTACCCCCCCCCCCCCCAACACACGTTATCTGGCAAACACATTTGAAAAGTGACTCGACGTGCTAATGCCTACACACACACAAAAAAAAAAAAAAAAAAAAAAAAAAAGAAGAAGAAGATTAAAATTAATAGCACTCTGGTGCTAAAAATTTAGGGGTGGACCGCCCTTATGACTTAGGTGTATCAAACCTATACGAGTGTATCCTCCCTCACGATGTAGTTAAAAACCTATTCTCAGACCTAACGAATATACATATAAAATTTCATTAAAATCGATCAAGCAGTTTCGGAGGAGTATGGTAACTAACACTGTGACACGAGAATTTTATATATTAGATTAAAAGAATTTTAACATTTTTAATCTTTTACTGATTTTTAATTGATTTACAACAATTACTACTTGGTAGCATATTTTTTGGTACAGTTTGTAAAGTTATTACCATAGCTAGATAATATAGACGCACGCGCGCACGCCGTGCGCGGATACCTTCGCGAAGAATTTCGAGGTCTTGCGGATAGTTTTTCCGTTTTTTTAAATAATGGAGCAACAATTACCTAGAGAAAATATTTTCTAAGCAACTTTAGCGCAAACGCGATATATGTAGTTGTGTACGTACATATAGATATGCTCATTGCTTATACATATTTTACTGACTACGTCTTCTCCGTAGAAAATCTGAGAAGCTTCGCAGATAATCGCCCGCGCTCAGAGTGCAGCATTGTGTTTCGGTCACGTGTGTGGTGTGCGTTCCTATTACGCGTTCAACCTATTTGTGATGCGGCGCGAAGGAACACATTTCGTCCTCACTATTTGTGATGCTCTCTCCAGTTGTCTCCATGGTCTGCTCGCACCGTTCCTGCAGCGCAAGCGTCTTGTTTTCGAAGCTTGTCGGCAGTAACGATAAGGAATACATGTGGTGTTGAGATTACAATGATACAATTCAATTCGTTTGATCTTGTTGCGACGGGAGAATTTATAGTTTACATTTACAACGAAAACTATTGCAAATTTTACCGTTTTTTAATTACACAATTTAATTTTGCAGATACTTTGGGATTGTGTGCGCAGATAATTTTTTTTTTTTTTTTTTAAATTATCTGACTATGGTTGTTACGATCCCGGCAGCTATACGTGTTCCCGCATCTTTGATGTTGCCAGATTCAAGAGAAACAAGTATTTTTACGGCTGTTCACGATGTGTTCTCCAGATGCAATTAATTAATAAGGAGATATTAAATTCAAGTGGATGTGTGGCTAATATATTTTCAATAAGATACATACATCATAATATACAACAAAATTTTTAAGGCTGTGGCTACAAAGTTAACAAATGGTGTTGACTAAAACATCTACTTCATGGTCGATATTTTTCAGCCGTAAGCACGGCCTGCGGGCAAAAGTATGAGATCGCAATAAATACAGCTGCAGGGCGCTGACTCGTCTTTTGTCTATTGGAAAGATGTAGCCAACTATTTGATGAATTAAATGTAGATCTGAGAGGGCCCTCTCCAACTTATAATACGGCTGAATCTTAGCTAAGTTTTTTTTTTGCATGCTACTATCTTCCCTTAACTAATATTTTTATTTGTCAGCCACGTCTTTTTTCTTCCCTTTGTATTGTGACATGAAGTGCTTTGAGGTTTCAGCATAGAGGGGAAAATGCATGGAAAAAATAAAATATATGGGGCGAGTTTGCCGACCAGTGCCCTATGTATTTAGGAAATTTTTTTAGAGTGAGTAAGTTTGAATTAAGCTTGCTATGTCAAGCTTAATGCAAGTTGGGCAAGTGTAAACTTGAACACTTGATTCAAACTTGCATTAAGCTTACAAGCTTGAAATTTTCAAGCTTAATTCAAGTTTATTGACTTGATAAATCAAGCTTACTGCAAGTTTGATATTATAATTTTTTAAGACTTACTGGCTGACCATCCTTTGGCATTTGAACAACTTGATGGCGAGAAGGTGCAACTCGTATCGATTTTCCATAGACTTTAATTTTATCTAAATGTGTCAAGGCTGTAAAAATAAAAAGAGCCATCTGATACACTCATTCCAAGAAAATATATTAAAGATTTAAATATATAAATTACTATTTTTTATTTTTAAATCAAGTAAAACTTTAGGCAGGGGATATTAAGCAAAATAATTTATGCAGAATAAAATTAAACTAGATGTTTTTCTTTTTACAGACATATCCATAAAACTTTTAATTACTTATTTCAAAAGTCTGAAAATACTCTATAGTACATCAAACAACAATGACAACTGTAAATACTTACCAAGTTGAGCCTGCTGAGGTTCAGCCATTTGAATAAGGGCATTGTCCTTCTTATTAAAAAGAATTTTCACCCTTTGCACATCTCCATACACACCTATATGAAACAAGGACAGACATATTAGATAAGCAAATGATTTAACAATACAAATAAAATTATATAAATATGCTTCTCACCAGTTACATAAAATCATTTAACTTGAAAATCTATAAAAATTAATTTTTCTTTTTCAAAAACACAGGAAACATTTTATAATATGGATGCTTATTTAATATCTACACTGATACTAGCCACTTATGCATTTGAAAAATTAACAAAGAGAAAACTATGCTTTTAATTACTAAAAAATTCAGACATATTCCAGTTACCAACTTAAGGAAAATAGTATGATGTAATTTTTTAAAAATAAAATACAGTAGCAAATGCTCATCAAGTTTAGTTGACAAGTTGGCTTGGAGGTACATTAAAGAAAATGTTTGAACTCACACTTTCCAGTGATGATTATTAATGTTTGTATTAAAAATAAATAGTCCCCCCCCCCAAAAAAAAAACTCTCAAAACTTTTTTGTTTAGTAAGTTTAGTATAGCCAAACACCTTCAAATTTTCCTATACATAAAACATTAGTCCTATTTTTTTTTTCTGATTATTTAGTCTACAAAACATTAACAAATAAAACATGACATCAAAGCAACCTTTTTCTTTCATTCTATATGAATAAAATAATAATTAATAGAAATTTAAATGCATTACTTAATATCAATATTTATTTTCCTTTGTGTACTAGTAAATTTTAATTAAAGTTGAACACGTAAATTTTTCAAAGCATACTGAATATAGCCAAATATTGAGTTCTAATAAGATTAATATTCTTGCATAAAGAGAGATCCATTGATAAATTTTTTATACTAAATATTAAAATTTCAGACAGTGGTGTTTCTACTCAATTTCGGAAATTTACAAAAGTTTTCGAGACTTCTTTTTATGATTCATAAAGATGCCATTTTATTGTAAAATGATACAAAATTATTTATTCTTGCAACACTCATATGTGAGCGCCTTGATCAAGAGGTACACCAAAGCCAGTATACAATGCCATACCTGCCAACCTAATTATCATCAGTAAAATTATGCCTTCATTTAGTTTTACTGATGATAGGTAAAAATTTACTTTTTTTTTTTGTAGTAATATCTTGTATTCTTGTTAAACTAAGTTTATTTCTAGTCAATATATTTTTTATTTATTAAATGATTTTCATTCATAACTGAGCCTGCTCTACTTAGTGGTTTTTTTTTTCCCCAAGAAAATAAGTCTACTAATTTATTGTAGTGCTGAAAAATTATCCAATAGATACTAGAAATCTAGTTTTAAAAATTATTATTTCAATATATATGAATTTCTAATACATAAAAGCCTAGAGATATGGATACAGGCGTCAATTCAGGAATTTTTTTAAGGGTTTCATTTCAGAGAAAATTGCTTATTTTTGTACCAAATTTTGTAAAAGACACTTTTTTCGTTAGAATAATCTCTCTATTCTAAAAAAAAAAAAGAGGAATGATTGCTGCTGCCACTAGCTTGTTCTGCTATCGCCTCCAAAACCACAGGGATTCTAGTTTCGCCGAAGATGTCCACGGATTCAGAAAATTCCCGAGGAAGCCGGTAAGATGAGTTAAATTTAGAAATTCCGATTATTTTCAAAGATACTAATAAAAAACTGAAAAAGCATAATGATTACCAGGCTTGGCAATTTTCGAGAGCATAAAATTATTCATGCCTTTGCAACAAAGCAATTCCTGCATGATATAAGCAAACATTAAGAGAATTAGTCTATTTTTATGCCAAATTAAAAAGTAAATGAAATAAATGAGTCAAACTGTGTTACACGGAGTTCACAATTTTAAAATAGTAAGTTCTCATAGATAACAGGAGTTTAAAATTGACGCCAATCAGTTTTTCTAATAATAATTGTAACTGATTCAAAAAGCTCCATTTTGGCATCAGGTTCAATCTGGAGAAACACTATCTCAAGCAGGGTGAATCTAAATACTGTGTGTGTTTCATAATGTTACTAGTATCCAGTATTTTGAAAATGAAACATAATTCAAATACATACTATAGTAATGCCAGTTAGGTCTAGCTTGGGTAATTGTCATCTGTAGAAATATTCGGCGGCATTAAACTATGCCATTATGGCAAGTACAGCTTGGATATTTGCTTGTGCAGCGAGATGATATATTTTGCGATGCTAAATAAGCGAATCTGCAAAGGATTATGTATCTGAATGCATGAATAACTGTTTTCACGGCAACCATACATGAACATGATTATCGACTAGGAGCATGTGTAAATTGCTAAATAATGAAGTCGCCATTAGTAGTAAGATATAGTAGCTGTTGCGTAGTTTTCATCAAAAACATATGAAGCACTGTTTTCTTAGAAATAATTATTAACTATGCATATATGTAAGTCACCAAATTATAAAAAATCACTATGGATGGTAAATGCGCAAGGTGTTCCATAAGTTTTACACAATTAAAAGTAGTGTGAAGCTGTTCCAAGGAACATGCAAGAATGAAGGAATGTGTAGATCGGTAACATTCTATCAGATCCAATCTTAGGGTTTTGTCAATTATGCCTTTTTTTACGAATTAGCCTTATTAGGAGCCAAATGCCTCATACGAAAAGCGAGCGTAGGGGCTTTGGTCCCTAGTTTACAAAACAAATTAAAATACAGGGTAAAATGTCAATAAAGGATTGCCTTAATTGATTGTATTTATGTGAAGAGACTGCAAAACAGATGCAAATTTTGTCTGCATTGATTCCTGGGGTGCCCCCTATTTTTCTGTATGGGCATGAAGCAATGGGAAATTGGGAATCACATGGGAAATTGGGGCGATTGCGCCAATTTCCTGTGTGATGGGGGAGGGGGGGGGGGGAAGAGATCCTAAAAACATTTTTCGCATTTAAATAAAAAAAAATCTGCACTAAATGCACAAACTTGATACTATAGTTTACCAATACTATGTGTCACTGAACAAGTTTTGTGGCTGTTATCAGCAATGAAACAACTTAAGCCGTAATCACATTATGACTCCTAAATTCAAGCAGCACTAAAAATTCTTGCTGCTCTCAAATCATGTCTTTATTGATTTTAAAAACCTTTATAAAATTTCTTAATTTTCAAACTTTTGTGGTTCTTCAGCTCAGTCAATTGCATTCCAGGTTTCTGCATACAAAGTGATGGACCGCAGTTTGAAAATTTTTGACAAAAATGAATGATTTATTTTATCATAATAATATTTTACTTATACAGGATTGTTTCTCAGACCATTTAAATCTTGATTATTTTTTTGTTGCCTTATGAAATGAACGGCATTTTTGATAGAACAAAAATTTCACTATGTAATAATTAATACAAATAAATTATAAATATTTTTTGATTATGTACGCAACTTTTGTTAAGAAGTATATTATGTTAATTTACACATTTCAAATGCTTTATTTTAATATAATTACATAGCAGCTTAACAATGGTGTCCAGCTGACGATTTTTTATTTTAAAATATGGTAATAATTAGGGCCCTTCAAAACATGCGGAAAAATTTTCGGAATTATGCAGTATGTTTAGAAATGTATTGAAGCAATGTGTATGAGTAGGGAAATAACTCCGTTAAAAAGAAAAGCAATATTTTAATTCACATTAAAAAACAGATAAGTATGTCTCACTTAAAGTTTTTTAAAATAAAGAGATGTTAGTTCTGCAACCAATGATTCCTTAAAACTCTGCCTCAGTTTTGTAAATATTTCGTTGTAACATGAAACTGCTCTTACACAGTCTACAGCAAGTATGGGCAACCTTTGAAAAGTAGCAGGACAAACTTTAGGATGATAAGGTCTACAGAATTGGGTAAAACTGAGAGTTACTAACTTTGCTTTGTGTGTTAGTTTTCAAAACCTCTATGAAACAACCTCTGAATTCCAAAATTGTACTACGTTTTCAGCAGAACATTTCTTGACATACTCTTGGAATATTGCTGAAGACTTTTTCATCATCAATATATATGTTGGACAATTGATCTGGGTCAAACACTTAAGTCGCTTTCATGAATTTCAAATAGGTTATGAAAACATAGTTTCTGGCTTTCTGGAGACGTCCATTTCTAGACAATAATAAACATTTAAGAGGTTTGGGGTGAAAATATATTGAAAAAAATTTAAGAAATAAAAGTTATCGAGAAATGCGGTGTTATGCGAAAAGTTGTAATTTATGCAGAGAATTGCAAATTATGCAAAATTCTGCATTTTTTCATATTTTATAGGGCCCTAGTTGTCTAAACTTTACTTAATAGTGAAGCTTGAGCATAAAAGTACTGTAAGAGCAAGGTCTACTGCCCAATATGTTCGGGGCATGTAAAAATTGTCATCAGGCAGGTTTTTTTTTTTTTTTTTTTTTTTTTTTTTGCACAACATGCCCAAATGGGCACACAAAATGCTAAAATACCCTGTTCTGAAAATAATTTCTGTGAATCAAAGGAACTAACACTCTGCTTAATATTTCATTTTTAGCCCTAGTAGGTGATGGAGAGAGTTCGACTTATTTTGGTTTTATTTTAGAAATTTGTTTTATTCAGGCATGTATACTTTTGAGCAACATCCCCCAATGAGCATACTGAAAATTTCATAAATTTATCATTTAGACAGGTTGAGCTTTTCACCATGTTTTCAGCATTAAAGGTGTTTATTATTACCATAATAGATAAAAGATACTTACTGTATAGGATTAACATTTCATATCTTTACTTAATTTTTAAAACACCAAACTTGGGTCATGAATTTATTTTGTAGAAGTAATATAAAAAATTAATAACTAAGTATTATCTTCTTTCCTTTTGAAGGGGTTTACTGCATTAAATGTTCTCACGATTTGACAAAGTTTAATGGAACTTTTTGCTAACAATATACATAAATGGGAAATGCAGGAACTTTGTTTCATTGTACCATTTTGTTAGGGAAGTAGCTGTATCAATTAAAGTTATACCTGTCTCGCTACGTCGTTAATCTTTTGACATGTACTTTTAATATTGTTTACTTTCGTATCGGCAAGTTGCTGACTTGTTTCTGCCGCCTGTACGCACCTTCTACTCTCAAAGGCTGAAATGCATGGCGTCACGCTTGCGTCATGGCAAACGTTCGGTTCCCGCCGGTTTGGTGCGTTCGTTTTTCTCCTTGGTTCTTTTTAGCATTCATCTTTTATTTCCGAAAACGGAGTATGTAAATTTTATATGTTTAAAAGGAAGATGTGACCGACGGTCTTGGCTTTTCTGATGTATGGTGTTGCAAACAGTCTTGTGGACTGTCCTGTGAGGAGCAGTTGCTCCCCTTTTGATTTATTTATCAGTTATTTTAATAAAAACGCTTACATCTAAAACTTGTCTGTTTAAATGCAGGAATTTACACTGCCAATGCTTTTACTCTGCTAGATGTTACATGGCAGAAATGTTAATTTTTAAACCTGTAATGGGTAGTTCTTTCAAACCCAATTCTGTAGCCTAACAAAAGACATTTTAATTTTTTTTTTTTTTTTTTTTTTCAAATGCAAATACTTTATACTACACCATTATATATAAAAGGTTCTAGCATATTACAATATAATTTGAGGTAATGAAATGCTAACAGTGAATAAGCCAGTTCAATAGTGACACACCCAGAGGCACTATAATTAAATGGACTAATCACATTTTTTTTTCTTTCATGCTGTAATAGCCTTTTATCTCATTTTCTGGATCATTAGTCTCACCCCCCATCCTCAAAATAAATAAATAATAAAATAGGTTATACACATTGCAAATTTTTTGGGAGAGTTAAAAATCATCGTTATAGACTGATTTGTGTATCACTGTGGACAGGATAAAAACACTTAAGTAAAAACAAATTCTGTTAGGACAATATATAAATATATTACTGTTTTAGGCAGTTTTGTTGTTATGACAGTAGAATTATACACAAGTTTCACATGTGTATTTCATTTTAGTCACATATATATTTATAAAGTTAACTAAAATTATATAAATAATATGCTGAGAGTAGTTCAGTTAAACAAAAAGCTAATTGTGCTTCTCTTAGATTTCTTAACGCTGGAAGAGTAGCAAGAATCATTTACAATGCTTTGTTCTTTTCAATCTCTTGATGCCTTAATTCTAGTTGTTGCTGTAGGATTAAGGCCAATTATCTGCATGAGGGATCTAGGCTTATGGGTGGGGTGCCCCCTGTGGGGGTCTTTTTAAGGGGTCCTAACCCGTATTTACATTAAGTTCAGGAGAAAATCACGGAAAACTCCGAACGGTTAGGTCGACGGAAGCACGATGGGACCCGAACCAGTGACCTTCACACCCTTAATTCTAGTGTTTAAAAAAAATGCACCTATACTCTGTACAAAGCTAACCTGATAGTGGACGTAAAGCTATAGACCGAGTCCGCCGCTCTCAAATAGTTCTTTCCGTTTATCCAGGTAATTACAGAACTAATACATTTTTCATCTATTAAGGGCTAAAATAAATTGTTTACTATAAAATAATTGCATATTTGTGTTACTTGATTGCAGTAATTAGAAGGATTAAGAAGTTAAGTCAGAAATCAGATGTAATGCCTTCCCAGACGCTTAACCAATCGAGTCACTTCTTTTGTGCTAGCGGGAATTGAGTAGTGCGGATTCGCCTTATAATAGGGTTGCTTTGTGATGTTGACAGCCAGATAATTGGAAGGAGAAACGAGTGTCGGAGTGTTACACGTAGAGAGGAGTGAAATGCCCCTCTAGGCTTCCACTCCACAATCAGATTAGGTTTGCCCCAAATATGAATCACATTACAACTAGAAATCTCAGAGGAACAAATATTTGTACTGTAAAGTACCTCATATTATCCAAATCCTTCATACACAAAAAATCCCTATGCAAACAACTGAAAATGGTTTGCATTAGATAGCTTTATATTATTGAGGCTTGGCTGTATTTTTCTCTTTAAAAAAACCTACATAAAATCAAACTAACAATCTTTAAATTGAGATGCTCATAAAAAAAATTTCCTTTTATTTATCAAATGCAATTTTTGGTCAGCATTTTTATGATCATTTCAAGAAGAAATTGTTATTTCAAACCAGTTTAACACTATTTTATTTTAAAATTAATAAAGAAATAATGATTTTAATACTTTGGACATAACATTTAAATCATTGGTGATAACAGCAAAATCTCAAAAAATTAATGAATGTTAGGGAAAAATCAATAAACAAACCAACATTTAAAAACTGCTGAAGTGTTTCTCTGGAAGAAGAGTACATCGTTTTCAGACCATTTTATTTTAAAATTATTAAGCAATACATGCTTTTGGATGACATTTAAATATACTTTATGTTAAGTGTTGATATTACAAAATAAAATAATTGCGATACCAGCATAATTTAAAAACATTAATGAATACTTAGGAAAAAATTAATAAACAAACCAACATTTAACAGCTGCTGGGAAGAAATTAAATATCTGATGTGTTTCTCTTGAAAAAGAATAAAAAGTTAACAGGCTAAATAATAATAAGTAAGGCTTGAAATATAAAACTACATGCACAAAATTAAAAAGCTTAGGCAATCATAAATAGATTCAACACAAAAAACACACCAGGAAAAATAGCACTGAATAAGTAACTAAGGTACTATGGGTAAATAAAAAGCAGAAGTGCATTACTATAAAATTTAGGATTTGTAAAAAAGTATACCCTTTGCCACCGTATTTCAACCAAAAATATCCTAAATTGCCAGTTATATACATGTATATATATTTTTAATTACATAACAAAAACTATTTTTCATTTTTATTCTTGTAAGGACAATAGTAGTTCTTACATATAACATAAAATAACAACTACCTCATAAGCAAATATTTAACAAATATCTTGAGGAAATGGTACCAATTTATGACTGCTAAAACTGATTAAGTAAAAAAGATTGTTCTTTACTTCAAGATGTTTCAGGTTTTCTTAATTCCCTCCTTCAGATTAAGGTTCTGAAAGCTTTTATTGGTAGGAGGGAAGGAGAACAAGGAAAGAAATTTTTGTTTTATAACTGAAAATAGGATTATTCTGCAATTGACCAAGAAATTTTGTTTAATATCTCATTCTACAAACTAATTCTGTATGTCCCATTTAACCATTCATGCCGAGTTTTCAAGAGATTAAATAATATATAACAAAAATTATAAGCTTTATAGCAAAATTTTTTTGAAAAATTTTAAATTTAAATGAGTTGATATACGAGTGCAAAGGGACAATAAAAGGGGAAAAAATAAAATTATAAGAGTGCGTTTGAAAACATACCAAAAAGGGTAAAGAGAGCATCAGGTGTGACCTTCTAGTTGATAGCAACAGGTGGTGAGGCAGAGCAGAAGGTTGAAAGGGTTCAGTGACCGAGCGAACGAATAAAGAGTCCATTAGATATATTTCGGTTTATGGAAAAAACCAAGGCAAAGAAAAAAAAGAAAGAAAAAAAAACTAAGACACATAAAATTATTGTGGAAAAAAAAAAAAAAATAAACAATATGCACAGTCAAAAATAGAAAAGGCATATTATTTCTCATGGGAAAATGCATTTTAAATTTAATCCAGAAGTTTTCAAGAAGTATAAATATTAAGAAGGAGAAAGGATTTGTCATTAATGGTTGTTGCCAATAAATTAAAAGCATACGTTAAAAATTAAGAAAGATTGAAGGGCTTAAAAAAAAAAAAAAAAAACCTGCCTTTGGGGATGTGGGTAATGTTGGTACAAGGATAGATACTGAATAACTGTTACAGAAATAAAAATAGGTTTCAATAGATAAATAAACATGTTAAGAATAATTAGCAATAAAGACCAAATAAAAAAAAATTGCAGCAATTTTAAAGATTTTAACAGACAAAGAAAATTTGCTCAACTATGAAAACTGCTGGATTTTTAATGGATAGTTTCCGAGATTCTCATAATCATAGCATGTAAGAATTATGAAAATGTTAGTGAAAATTAATACTGATATTTTTAAAAATTGTTGTAAATAATAAATTCTTTTTAAGTCTGCATTAACCCATGATCAGTGAAACAATTATGTTAAAAATTAAATGAAGTTATGCTGAAAGGGTATCACAACAAACAGGCTGAAAAGTTTTTAAAGGCACAGCACAGAATTAAGTACAGCAGTTCACACAACAGTAAATGAGAATTTAGAAAGCAGCTCTTGAGAAAGAAGAAATTAAAAATAAGAATTAAAAATAAAAATGAAGAAGTGTTTGCAAATGACAAAATATTAAAAATATGTATGTGTAAGAAAAATCGATTAACAAATATATTACTAGTTACATTCATGAAACATACTCTCGATTTACTGGGATTGAATATAGTTAATCTATGAGATTTTCATCCCTAAATATTGTTAGAAAGACAAGCGAAGATAAGTCAGTGTATCTGCTCAAACTTCCAGTGGCTCTTACAATGACTACAGGATATAGTTTTTAAAATAAAATAAAAAGTTCACAAAAATAAACATGTGGATTTACAAGATTTAACTCCTCTTTGGAATATTTTATTAGTAACATGGGAAAATGGTAAATCATAAAAATTAAAAATAATAGTTCTATTCAAGAGAAGTCAACAAACAAATTTCTTTACGAAACAATTTTTTATAGTGAATACACAAGAAATGATCTGAAACCCAGTCTTAATATATTTTTTAAGCTCACTATTACATTTTTTTCAATACATCTTTTTATGAACAATAGAAACAGAAGAGAACATGTTTGGTGACAAGTTTAAGTATTACAGAGCTAGTAATCGATTACAAGAATTGATATAAGTTATAAATACAATTATATATAGTTTACAAGAAAATATAATAAGCCATTGTTAAGCAGTCAGAAGTGCAATAATCCTTAATCAAACTTTCAAAAAACTGAGAAGTACAATTTTATCAAAGAATTTCTGTAAAAGTTGTATTTGTGTCTTGTGATATTTATAAATTTGCTTGGTACTTAAAACAAATTTTTAAAAATTAGTTTTATGAAATAAATTTAAAAAGTCTAACCTATAAGTAAAAGTGACTACTAATATTTATATATTAAATTCAGATCACTACTTAGAAAAGAGAATGACTAAATTCTACGTTGCTTTTTTTTAAAAATAAATAAAAATAAAAAAATTATTTACAAGCAACAGCAGCAGTAGAAATAATTTCAGGTTTGCAAATATAAAAAGGGGAAAAAATGCATCCATGTGAGCACCTAAATTAATTCAACTATAACCATCCCCAAAAATCGAGAGTATTTCTTTTCTACAACAAATTTCAACTTTATTATTTAAAAAAATAAAAAAATAAATAAAAAATAAAAAGACTGAGTAAAAAGGGGAAATTATTATAGTGAATGGAGTTTAAAACTGTAAAATTTGTACCATTTCTGTGCTGCTTTTCCACTTACTTTATCTTAACTTAAATCTGTTTGCTGAAGGACTATCATTAAAACAAACCAATATATGCAGTGTATTTTTTTTTTTTTTTTTCATGCATACTAACTTTTCATTAGAGGAGAGGACTTGAGCAGTGATATTAATAAGAAACAACTTACCATATTTCCCTGGAAAAACTTGTATTTACTGGCATACCAGAAAATAACAGCTGCTGTTATTAGAAACTGAAAATAGTATTGGGGACTGCAAATAGTTCCCTCCCTACCAAATTTTTCATCAATGGTTCAGTCGACCGTAAAATGCTATAAGCAACTTTCATGTTCTTACATATTTATCGCTCTGTACAGATCCATAAATATTCAAATATATAAATTCAAATTATATCGGCAATATGGATGAGACACCCCTGTCGACTGACTTACCTCGACCCCCCCCAAAAAAATTAAGAACAACTGAAATACAGTATTTAACAACATTATAGAACTGAAGTACGGTAGCCTCTCGTTATATCGCGCTTGTCAGGAGACAAGAAAAATGCACGATATAACCAGCGGAGGGGGTGGGGAAGCGATATGATGAAATTTTACTCTTATGATCACAAGCATTTAAACTATAATACAGCTGTTAGTATAAGTACTGCAAAAAAAGATAATAACACTTAAACAATAAGCATAAGTTTACTTTACCTTATCAAAAGTTTTGTATGAATACATGTTTTCCAATGTACCGTATGCTTCTCGTGTAAAGTAATGAAAGCAATGGAGCTCAGAAGGAGGGAAAAAAAAACCAAAACCACTAGACATAGAAAAAGTGCAAGATATCCGAATGGGCGATATATTAGGGGGGTACTGTGCTTCCTGGAAGTTTGACACCACTTCTACAGCCAGCAGATGTTCACTGAACAAGACTTAAAAGCCAAAATGAGGTGTTTACGGAATGAATGGCTAACAAATGGAGGAAAGGAATTAAGTTTAGTAAACCTTAATCTGCTTCTTATCTTATAATTGTTAAGGGGGTGAAACCTGCTTGGAAAAAAGTTTCGGTGGATTAAATCTGAGTTTTTTACAGAATGTGGTTTGTGCATTGAAAGAAGCTTAGAGAGTTTGCACAGTTGTCTTTAAGCAGTTATTAAAACAAAACAAAAAAAATTTACCACTTTAGATGATATAGAGGAGAAATCTGGTTTCATTGATAATCAGCGACTCTTTTAGTGATGATGGTGGCTTAAGAGACTTTTAAAAATTGTTGTAATTGAATAAAGTGATAAATTTCAGTTTCTTCCTTTTTTAATTGTCACATAAAGATAAATCACCCATAAAAGGTTAGCATGCATTTGTCTACTTTGAATAATTATAGAGATTAATATTGTTAATTCAAAAATATTTTGTTTATTATTTAATCATTTACACATTAATTGCCTTTAAAAATATCAGTAGCAGTGGCATTTAGTGTTAAAATTCAGAGACAGAAAGAGTTGTTTGTGAAGTAACATGAAATATTGTCCCCTCTTGCTCGAGTAAAGTATGTAACCCTACAAATAATAAAGTAATTTTAAAGTGGAGAATAAGTGCTGTCTTGTACTATTAACTAAATATCTACCATTGATTATTATACAGCCTTTATATATCATACACCATTTTTTCTTTTCGATGACCCTCAGTTTTTCTATCATGCCAAGATACACCAGAGAATATTAATAAGCAGAAATCTGGTCATCCTCAAATTTAATGACATGCCGACTAATGCGGGGGAATATGGTACCTAGTTTGAAATTCTTTGTTATTTGCAAAAACTATGTGGCTAGGGTATTAAATTATAAGCAATAGTTACGTTAGCAATGTAAAATAAGGAATAGTATCATTTACTGACTAAAATACTTTTTTTTTTTTTTTAACACATGGGAGGAAGTCAGGTATTTTTGTAACATTAGTTATTGAAAGAAGTTTATTCCACCAGGAAAGTAACATTATTTCACTCCTAACGTCAACATTTGTATAAGAATAGCTAAAATAAAGAAGTTATTCCGTTTAGCCTAGAAGAACTCTGTATTACTTTGATTCTTGAATTGCTTAGCCTTTATGTATGAATAAGATTTCAAATTTTCAAAGAGAGAGGGGGGGGGGATTAAGTAATTCAACATAAGTGGCTGCTAACTCAGCTAGGGGTTTTTATGATTTTCACACATAAAATTCAATTTTGAGGCAGTGAAAAAAAATTCTTATTTGTATTTTTTTTTTTTTTTTTTTTTATAGTTACCATAGTATTAGAATCACTTGCATGGTATTAGCATGCCTGCTAAATGTTGCTTGTTTGTTAACTGTAAATGAATGATTTTAAATGTATTTTGTTACTACAATACTTCCTTTTAATTAAAAATACAAAAGAACATCTATAAAATTTCAGGCCGTTTAGTCCAATGGAGTAAATGTTGAATATAAACACATACAAATATGTCATACATTTCATATATCACTCTGTGACACTTCAAAGGGACTAAACTGCAAATTTTCAAATGCATCTTTAACATAGATGCTTTGAATTCTGAAAGGGAAAAACCCTGTGAAATATCTACTTCAGAATGTGAAGATAAAATGTATAGTAAATCTTATTCATACAACTCCTCAAGTCCTTCCATGAGTGATTGGGGAAAGGATATATAAAGCACTTACACATAACTACTAAACATTTAATAGGAATGTTGATTGTAAGTACAGGTAAAGGTGTGTTAATAAAATTTAATTACTAACCTCTTCATTCAAATTACTAACAAGCAATACTGTACTGAGAGTCTGCCCAGGCAATCGCAAACCAGCAACTCCAAGGGCAGCCGCAGTTGTTGCAGCTGGAGACAAAGCAAAACTGCCCAAAGGTAAGGCTAAAAATAATTGAACACTTTACATTGATATGTTTGCAAATTTGATGATCAACATTAACACTGGATAAAAAGCATTATGATATAATTATGATTTCAATATTTAAAAAATAAATTATTGGTATTTAAGAAAACTTATTACATGCAATAACAAAATAACTTCTCTAAAATCACACTTATCCTTATTTTTTTCAAAAGCTACACATACCAAAAGTGACATCAGCATATAAAGTTTACTATGATTTATACAGATTCTTTTATTTACTTTTGGTAAAAGCCAGGTTTTTAGGAGCCCAATTTAAGATAACAATACATCAGAAGGAATATTCTATTCATATTTTATACCTAATAACTAACTGTATTGCTTAAAAAGTGAAATTCAAAGCAAGTATATAATATCAACTCATTTCTTTCCCAAGCACGTACTTAGTTTCCCTGTTCTAATAAAACAAGGTCAATAAAATGAACACAATGGGTATAAAACTGTACATCATTAATTTAAATCTAAATTAATTGTGCGGCATATTGAAGAAAAATATTTTATTGGGCATAGCAAGAATAATTACAAAAATACACAGTTAAAAAACATACCAATTCATAAAACTAGGGCAAGTCATACTTGCCACCTCTATTTTTATTATAACTGTATTTTCAAATATATGAGGTAAATAAAACGTACAAGTAAATAAATTAAACATCAATTAGTTTATAAGTAAAACGAAGATGAACAGGCACATGCATACCTCATTTGAGAATAATGATATTTACCAAGAAAATTCAAAATTACACTTGCATCTTTCATGCTAATTGGCAAAATGAATTTTCTGAAGCATTTTAGAAAGGAAAAATAAATAATTTTTTAAGAAGAAAAATTGTCAAATGTTAGTGATGCTGATCTCATACCATTATTTTGTGTATGTTAATAATACTTCTCTTCCAGATATCATGCCATTGTTGTTGAATAAATATCTGTAAAATAGGCTTTGTGAAATGGCCGGTCTTATCATTTCGACCAGGTTTCCACATCATGAGGGTTATAAAATTTCTGAAGTGCTGTTCTCTTGGACGGGTGATTGTTTGCTTACTTAAGAATACTGATTAAAGCCAGTGTTCATAAAAATATTGTAATTTATCCCACTGAAAAGTCAACATTGGAAAACGTGGCAACTTTCTCTTCTAACTTTTCTCTCCAAAATTTATCACCGTGCTCAGTTTCATCTATAAATGCAATGTGCGCACGCACACACACACACACACACACACACACACACACACACACACAAAAAAAAAAAAAAAAAAAAAAAAAAACTAGTAATAATAACAAATAATAAATAAAATAAAATTAAGAAGATGGGTAAAAATTTTTAATAATCTTCCTTGCAGATGGTTTAGATTTTGCAAAGCCTGCTGTAAAACATTGTATGTAATCTTCAACTTGGGCTTTACCCAACTGCATTATCAGTATGCCAAAGCATCTGCAATATGTTATGTATGCAATAACCTTTCTCCCTTTGCATTCCTCACATTCAAGCTTTTTCCCTTACCTTATTCAGATATGTGTTCCTATAATATTGTAAAAGTTATCCAATAAAATTTAGATTTTATTTCTTTAAATCTGCCTGCTCAGTGATTTGATATGGAGTGAAAGAACCCGGGACTTACAGTAAAAGTATGTGTTAAAACTTAAGTTTGAGATATTCTACATAATACTGTTTTTCCTAAAAGGCTTTTAGTAAATGAGAAACAACAAAATGTGTAAACAGAGATTGATTTAAGCTAAAATACTATTGTGGAAAAGAATATTAATTAGTTACAAATGCATACCTCCAGCACCAGCGGCATAGGCAGCTGTTAAAGGCGATCCTAATCCAGGAGCAGCAGCAAATGGGGACGTCAAGACACCCATTGAACCTTTAGCATAAAGCAAGGACAAAAGCAAGGCGTCATGAGTTTATTATCCATTAAAAGAGCAAAGTGACCATTTCTTTAACAATATTATAGAGCAAAAGAAACAATTGCAGGGTTCATGCTTATTTTTTTAAACGAAAAGTCCCAGTTTCGCAAGATGAACTTTTCAGATTCCCATGTTTTTGCAAAAATAAAAAAGTAAGTACTGAGAGACTACTTCCTATTTTTATGTTATAAAAGCACCCCACTTTAAGCTTTTTACATTACTACAACACAATAATCAAATGAATTATGACTCCCACCCCCTAAGCATAAACAATGTATTATACTTATATGAAACATGGTCCCATATTCATTTTATACTACCCATCAAATATAAGGAATTATGATTCACAGTTGTGAAAGTGAAAAGATTTTTTCGAGCCTACTTCCCCAATTGACGATTCAGGATAAATTTTTGATAGAGTAAGCAGGGTGTTGACCAGTGCCAGCAGGCAAAAATAGTAGCATTAGTAGCCTCACTGACATTAAAAAAAGTCGCTAGTTTAATAGCCATTTTCTTAATTTTAGTTGCCATAGTAGCAGCATTTTGCATGATCCTGTAGTTAAGAAATAAACATACGTCATTTAGCTTCATTTAAGAAGAAATGATAAATTAAAAAACTTTGTGCATTATATAAGTGCATATAGCACATTTATTTTTACAGCATATCAGTTGTTCATCAGATTAGAATGCCTGATGAACAACTGATTACAAATTTTAAAGAAAAGGGGATAAAAATAGAAATCTGATTTTCTAATTTGTCGCCTGGAGTAAGTTACAAGTAGCCAAAAACTTAAAACTAGTATGAAAATGACCTTTCCATTAAAAAAAAAAAAAAAAATCACCTAAGTCGCCTTTTCAGTCACCAGTGGATACCTTGTGTATGTACACAGAAAATTATTGGTAAACAATTTTGTATTCATTAGTGCAAATAAAAGCCATTAATTCTATACATAAATAATGAAATATTTTATATTTTAAGGGTTTTAAATAAAAATACTTAACTTGAAATAAATGTAAAACTTTTTTTTTTTTTTAAATATTCCAGGGTTAAAACTGGATTTTCGGGTTTCTAAGGAAAAATTAAATTGTCCACAAGTTTCTTAAGTTTTAAGAGCTAATGCTCAGTCTTGTGAGTTTTCTTAAGGATGCATGAACCCTGAATTGGGACTTTAGTAAAAATACTAATCAAAAGTTTATACAGAAAATTACAAGTATGTAATAGCTTTTATATAACAAATATCCACCTAAGACACAGAAGCTTATGTTACAGCAGAAGAAATTAGTAATGGGTTGAAAAAAGAAAAATCAATTCAGTTAGCTAGAGAAATTAAAACATATTTAAATGCAATGTGGCATTGGAAAGTAAAATGTTAAAAACAAATGAAGTGCAATATTTGTTTAGCTTATAAAACAATTGTTCAACATTTTCAAAATACCAAATAATGATGAAAACAACCTATGAAGAAATTCTATTGGTAGATACTATAGTAAATAATAAATACAATCTAAAGATGATACCACAAAAATATATAGAGATATAAAAATAAATAAGTGTAGTTGATTCCCGAAAATCCACTTGCATACACAAGCGTAAACAGTAAAACTTGCAGCTAAGGTTGAAATTTACCTGTGAGTATGATGCCATTTATCATTATGGTGAATTATTTTTATGTTAGCTAACTGCCTATTTTAATACCTATTTCTTTTCTTTAGAAAAAAAAAAAAATAATAATAGTAAAAAAAGGTAGAAATACTGGTATTCAAGCCTTTCTCATGAAAGGGCCAGGGTAGTTAATCTGTGGCACAATTTGTTTTAGCGACACTAAAAATGATGACTAAGAGTGGTCTGGATTTAGGAGAAGTTATGCAATAGACAGGGCAAGAGAGTTACTTCTGTATTGGGGGGTGGGGGGAAAGCACTGCATGAAGAAGAGAACATGATAGATGGGATCTTCAATGCAGATAAGTCTGTCAAACGACAAGGAAATCATTCAGTGTTTTGAAAGTTAACACTTTTTGACAGCTCAACAAAAACTGGTAAAACTCTGAAAGAGGGAGAAATAACTGTAATTCCAGAAACAATGTGCTAGAAATGTGCGACTGACCATTACGTTATGGTGCTGTATAATATTCACAAAAAAAAAAAAAAAAAGCTCTCTGAGAATCCCAAAGTTTTAAAATAAAAAACATTAACACAAATGTTTACAAATAAATAAGTTAGTAAAAATTTCAGTTACTGGAGCATATTTTTCAAATTTTTGATTTGCTTATTCTTAAATAAGTGTGGTTTTATGAAATTTAGATTTTTATGGTAAAAGTACTATGCTCTAAATTCATCCCATGAAATATGCACAAACCCTTCCCCAGTGTTGTGCAGATTTCTGGGAGTTCACTATATATTTATGAAAAACACAAACACATACATACAAAGTGTCAAAAAAAAAAAAACATACTTGAAAGTCCAATATTTTCAAGGGTAGGATCACCAATAGGAAGTGTAGGATTGGTAAAATCACGGCTTTTGTCATTATTGTACTTAACATTCAAATTTGATAACTTGGAATATTCAACTCTGAGAGTACAACAAGAATTGTAGATATTTTGACCATCTAAAGACTGTAAAAATACATACAGATACATATATCCATTATTAATAAACATAATCAACAATTGTAAATAAGACATGTATGAAAATTGAAAACAAAATTATTTTCATTTAAGGGTAGCAGCTGTTTACATGCAATACTGATAAAACATCTTAATGAAAAAAGATTTACAAAACTTGACTTTTAAAGTAAAGGTAAAATAAAGAAATAATTACCAATTTCGCAGCCTGAGCTGTAATGACATCTGGATACTGAATTAAGGCCTGGAATGTGCCTGCATGTAAGAAATCTTTATCAGAAAATTTTCTTATTTTTAAAAACCATTCAAAATCTCAAAGAAACATAGACAGACTTACCATTTTTGTTGAATGTAACTATTTTTAAAACTCTTCCAACACGAGAAAAAATCTATTTACAGGGGGAAAAAAAGTATAAGTGAAAATGCTAAATACATGTAACTAATTAAAATTTGATACAGTTTACATATTTAGGATATTTATAGTTTACGTATTAGGGAAGTACTAAATATTAAATGTAAAATACAACTTAATTTTGAGTTATTCATACAGAAGATTTTTTTACAGACCTTGATCTTACTTTAGATGACTTAACTACAGTTACAATCTAGATAATCAGACACATATGGCACCATACAATATACCAATGCATTTGACACAAACTTAAAGATGTGTGCTTTCTTTTGGTCAACATTGTAGTAATAGCAAAGTACAGAAGGTAAAACAATGACAGAAGAGGGTGGGAAGTGCTAGAATGGAGATATTTGTTTACATCTGGTGGTGGTGGAGGATCAGTAGGAAATATAACAAGTGTTTTCTAACACCAGATTACTGAATGTGTAGGAGTACCTGCTGGATTATCAAGAGTATACTACACTAGAACTAGATTACAAAAGACAGTTAGATGGTTAAAAAAAACTTTCAACTTATAATTATTATTCTTTAAATTTCAAACACAAAATTATATTTCCAACATACTCCAGAGATCAAAACTAAATGCTTTATTAATCTAGCAAAACTAATTCACAAAACAAAATTAATTGTGGTAATTAGTAGTTAATATATTATAGCTAAATGGAAGACATTTTAAAAAGGAAATCTTTGGTATTTAGAATACATATCTTACACACATGCACAGCATCCTTATAAATAAAAATGAAATTCTGTTTGTCAGTTTGTGGATTTGTTTATACAAATCCACAAAAATGGACCTATCAGCCTGAAATTTTGCACTGATGTGTAAAATAATATAGAATAAATTATAGTCTACTTTAAAACCACCCATTCCCGAAGTTTAAGAGATTTTTTAACGTTTTCCACGCAGAAAGCTTTCTGTAACTGTAACCTCTGTAGTGAATAATGTGTGAAATAAGCATCGTGGTTGCCAAGTGTGGCAATTTTGCCGAAAAAATGTTTTAAATTCTTAAGGTAAAAATAAAAGAATAATAATGATTTTTCTTTGTCGTTGTTAGTTTATATTTGTAAAGTGTGCATGGGAAATCAGAGCAGGAATGAAATGTTTTATGCGCAAAACATGACGGATTGAATGTTTCCGAGGCTAATATGTAAAATTTTTTAGTTTGGCAAAAAATAAAATGGCTGATATGCCAATTTTGAGAAGTGAGTTCTAGCGGTTTACACAGTTTTAGGCTTGGTGCAATTTACAGAGATATTTTTGAAGGAAATAGCATTTTTAAAAACAAGTGTATGGATTATATTAAAATGCAGCATTAAATTTTAATTAACAGTGCAGAAATAATGCAGTTATTAAGGTATTTCAAGCGACTATCTTCAGAATTCTCGGCAAATTGAGTAAATTGAAATTGGGGGAATTCCACCAAATTTCAGAAAATTGAAATCTTCGCATTCAGTACATCGGAGTTAATTATGAATAAAAAACTTTATATGTTGTTGATAATTTAAAAAATGCTGCAAATTTTCAAATAAATGCTTGCTTTACTTTTTGGCGATCGAACTATATAAGTGACAGATACTTTCAATTTTGATTGCTGTTAAGTCAATGCTTCGAATGATTTTCTCATTAATTTACAGAAAATGTGGCAAAATAAACAAAGAAAAAACAGCATTAAAGTATGATTATATAATTTATGCATACCTGATACAGTATTTCTAAAGTAACAGGATATATCTGGTTATCTACAATTACCCTGAGGACAGTATTTGGTCCACCCTGAGTATCAGATGAGTGATTAACCAAGGCTTGGGCAGCCTGAAGAGCTGCTTGCGCAGCTGAATTCTATAAAGAGGGGGAAAGGTTAGAAAAAATGCAGGCTTAACATAGATAATACGGTACTATGACACAAAATATTAGTAAAGTAACAATAAGTTTAAGAGTAATAAATAAATAAAAACAAGTTTTCAGTTTTTATTACAGTAAATATGCTCTGCGAACATAAAAATTGAATTTTCAATTGATTTACCTTCTTAACTCATTTGTAACCCAAAAGTTAATATGAAGAGAAGGCACTTTATGATCAAATTTCATCAGTATTAGTCGCATATTAGACCAAGAAAGATGAGCTAACACAAGGGATCAATGCAGACAAAATAGGGGGCTATTTGGTAGCCCCTTCACAAAAAAAAAAAAAAAAAAAAAAAAAAAAAAAATTAAAACGACCCTTCATTAGCATTTTTTCGCATATTTTGATTTGTTTTGTAACCATTTCAGGCCAATGTTCCCAATTGGGAACATTAAATTAAAAATTTTTTCAAAAATGAAATTTTATTAATATTGACTTGAAAAAATTTGTAGATAAAGTTGAAAGATGACTTGATTTTTTGAAATAGAAGTGTTATTTCTATCATTATTGGGAAACTGGAAAAAAAAAAAATCATAAAATAGCCATTTTCATAAATTTCTAGAGAGTTACCTTGATATCCCCTCCTCAAACTTAATTCATATCTTTACTTAAATTTAAAAAAATAAATCTTTATTAATTCTTATTACTTCACTTATAATTTAAACTACCAATAAAGATAGGTGATTCCATGGTGACTAACATAACAAAGTTAGGAAAAATTATCGTTTATTTTCATAACAATTATTGTACTGCATTTTATTTTGTCAAAAAATTTATTTACAAATTGTATTGGAAATGGTCTTACTGTCTATAACTCCAGTATGCCCAAGTTTTTTTAATTATTATTTTCATAGCATATTTGATCATGCTCTTTGGGCCATTTATTATATGATCCTGGAGGTATCATAACAGACACTTCAAAGCAGTCATTGTTATGCCTTTCTAATTTTTTCAAGATAGTTAACACCATCATAATTTACTAGACACCAGTCACCTACGCTCCACAAATCATTATTGTTAGATTCAGGATTTTTCTCTGTCAAATTGATAAGACAAAAAACTATATCTTTCTTTAAATAAATGATCATATCAGAAGTCTTACGCAAAGCAAGATATCCCAAACTTTTTAATGCAACAGGATAGTTGAATTCCTAATATGGGCTTGTGATATCTTTAAACTCCTTTGAAAGTTTAATTGCAGCAACTTCTGCAGTCCACTTTGGAATAAATAAAGTGCAGATATTCATTTCTAATGTTTTTATCACATTACAGAAATCTAATGTTGTTTTAACATTAGATTCTACACACACTTTTCAAAATTGCATACATACTGGGCCCTTTACCATGGTAGGATTCAAAGAAATTCCAGCTGTCATATAATGCGTT
Source organism: Cheiracanthium punctorium (assembly GCA_038373885.1). Lineage (NCBI taxonomy): Eukaryota > Metazoa > Arthropoda > Arachnida > Araneae > Cheiracanthiidae > Cheiracanthium > Cheiracanthium punctorium. The sequence continues at coordinate 223,667 of JAWZYV010011673.1, forward strand.
GGCAGTCATATATATATGCCACTGAGTATTGATTTTTGAAATGTGCAGCAGCATGATCTGTCCAGATATAAATTCTCTTTATAACCTGGTGTATAGTTTAAAATTTCTCCAGTATTGCTTTATTAAATGTTTGAACTTCTACAGAGGAAAGCTTTTGTACATCTGATTCAACCCCATAACACTGAGATTGCAGTTAATCGGTATTATCTGTTCTATAATAAATGGTAGCTGTGTATATAGTTAACTGTTGATGAAGAATATGTCATCCAGTGAGCTGACATAACCACATTTTGATGTTTTATAAAAAAAATTCTCAGCAAACTTTGAAAAATTCCAATTTCAAGTTTTTTTTTTTTCCCTCTCTCTTCAATTCCTGCCATTGATGAACTATATTATACATATGAATCTTAATTTTTCAAACTGGCATTGGGGTGTAGATTTTGCATCTTCCAGAGAAAATTGCTTTTCTTGAAGTATTCCACCATTTCTCTGATTTACAAGTACTTTAGGATAACAATCTTCATTTGATTCACTATAGGTTTCTTCATTCACAGTCTTCAAAATTGTATCTTCCACTAAATGCTTAACATTGTCATGACAATTTGCACATGTGTTTTTTACTCACTCCTCCGTTGATATGCCACATACTAAATGATTTACTATCATCCTCATTGATGGTATATTGACAGAATCATGCTGTTATGGAATAGTTACGTTAGTCACACCTGTAAATGTTATGTTTGTCACAAACAGTAAAACACTTCTTTTAAGCAAAAAATTTGAAATCAGCACATGCTATCATCACCCACATAAAGTTACCTCCTGAAATTTCTGTTCCAGAACAAAATTTTAAATGGAAATAATATAAAAAACTTGTATTTTTATGTGACTAACGTAACACAGAACATGAACATTTTCAAATAGCATTATAAAGAGAAATTATTAGATTTTAATTTTAGATTCTGGTTCATTTAGCAGAGGATGCATCTATGTTTTAAAGTATATAAAAATTTCAAATAAATACTGGAATTTACATTCCTTGGACAATGATCAAACTGCAGCATAAATTTGCAGAAAAAATCCATCCATGTAAACTTCAGTTCTGAGAGGTGTATAAGTCTGCCTGTCCATTTTTTTTTTTTTTTTTTTCCCTGAACTGATGCCAGATTCAGAAACTTAAACTCTTTAGCTTTAAAATGATGTATAACATGAAAGTATTAAATTAAAAAAAAAAATTACCATAAGAGGACCCATTTTCATGGAATCACCCTACATTCAGTTTCCAAAATCAATGTAAATTAAAGTCAGAAATGACCCGTGTTCCCAGTAGGAAACACAGTTAAAATTGTATTTAAAAAATTCCCCGCTTTAAATAACTATCATTTAACCAATGCATTAGAAGACAAAATAAGCAAAACACTAATTTAAAATATGCATGGATCTCAATGTGATCAGGAAGGGTTAGTAAAAAAATGATTTAAAAATTGGTATGGAAATTCACAAAAATAGGTATACAATTCATAAATAAACAGTTTCACGAAAATGGGACCCTAGAAAAAATTCTTGGATCAACCCCTGCATACACTCTGGTGATAGTGAGCAGGAAAATTGAATGTACCCATATGCTAATGAAGAAAGTAGGTTAATGAAACAGTGCATCTTATGATAGTAAAGCATACCACAGGCAGACACTAAAGCTTAAGATAAAAAAAAATTCAATAGTAGCCAATGGCCAGTGACTCTGCTTAGCACAGTCGCCACTTTAATATCTAGTGGCCATAATTTTTGGTACTACTCTAATTTTCGATTTCGAGGATCCTACTCCTCTTGTATACTATTTTAAAAAATTTTTGCATATAAATAGATTGGTCTTGATACTAAATATGGTTTGGTGAGGTAAAATGAACAGCCCACAGAAAACGTAACAAGGTAAATGTGCAGGTTGTTAACATACTGATTTTTTTTTAGTTCATTTACATAAACAATATTTTTGAACTGATTTATTTGATTTTGCGATGTTCTTTTAGTATATAATGTCAAAATTAAAATTTCATGTTAAACTACCTATGGAACATAAAAATTTACTTTGCTGTAGCTTTTTTGTGATTCAAAGCTCTAAGAATTTGATGATACTAACATTACTGTTTTTCTCAAGGAAAATATTTCTGCATCAAGTTAAGTTGTATTCGTTTTATTTTTCATTTTAGAGCAGTTTAAATGAAGTGGGGTAAAATGAACACAGTGTTATACTGATCTGCTTGTATTCTAAGAACATTTTTATCATTTTAGGTGATTATTTTTTTATATCTATACATTTTATAGAATACTGAAAATAATAGGTTGAACAAATAACAAGTTTCCTAATTCTATTTTTATCTTCACTCCAAAGTGGGGAAAAAACTGAAAACTAACGATACTGTCCTCATAATTTTATTAATAGGTGCTAGCAGAAAATCTGGATGTCGCATGTCTTAAAGAAGAGCTTGCTATTTGCCAAATTTTGTGAAGAAAATAGTCTAATTAAAAGTTCTAAAGAGTTGAAAGAAGATATCAAAATGGCATGACAATAACACCTCTTTTGGGCAAAATATCTGCTGGCTCTTGGGTACTGGGGTAAAGTACTGTGGAAAAAGTTTATTAAAACTTCACTTTGACAGATTTTGTTTCCAGGGAAGTAGCTAATTACAATTAAATACCCTGTAAAATCTCAAATTGAAATAAATATACATTTTTAATAAACAGTCCCGCTGATGAAGTTTAATTGAACAAATAATTCAAATGCTGGATGCAACAAAGTTTAATAGTAGAGAGCATTATATTTTTAATTTTTTGATAGAGAAATCAAAATTCCATGTAAAATTGTGTACTCTATTTCCCAGTTGATCTTCTTTATATAACATTTACATTCTTTTATCATTTTCTATGTGTTCTCCCTTTCTTTTCTTTTCATCTATAATCTTTTTGCTCCGCATTACGCTGTGGTAAAACGATCATAATAATAAGCCATAAAAAAAGTAATGATTAAATAGGTCAATATTTATAAAAGAAAAGAATAATAAAAATTTACAGCAACTCTCAGACAAGCCATTGAGTATTTGTCAAAGTATAAATATGCTCTATCATTTTAGATAAATAGCTTGGCTAAGTTAAAAATGGCTAAATTTATGGTCATTTTACCACCCATACTCTACTAAGATATTTAACAGGAAACATGTTACTATTTTTTAATCAATTAAAAGCAGCTTATACATAAAAAAATTGAAATAATTGTAATGATAGTTTCAGTATTTTGTTTACATTGTGCAATACTTGTAGTGTATTTAGAGGTGCAGCCAAAGATTCCTTTTTCTTCTGGATTTCTGTACAATTACTCACATTCCCAAAAAAGCGTGTTGGGGAAGATGAAGAAAAAAGCATTATTGTTTTACTCGGCAGAAAATAAAAATAGCAGTCTGGATATTGCCGTTTTCATTTTTGTGGAGAGGCCACGAAACAAATCCAAATTTAATAATTTGCATTGCTTTCCCCCCCCCTCTTTCCTCTACCCAATATTGTTTGGCAGCAGAGGCGTTTGCCATATAACAAATGTCTTCTATTTGGGCATGCTCAGATTCGGGGTTGGTACACATCCCATGCATTGTGCTTTAACTAGCAAAAATGTTAGTTTTTGCAGTTCCAATTTCGGCGATCGATATACCGTTCTATAGTCGCCAGAAACAGTTCCACAGTCGCCACTGGCGATCTGACGACCGCTAATCTCAAGCTTTAGCAGACACAAATATTTAAAAAAAAAAAAAAAACCATTATAAATGATACAAAGAAATGCACTGTTTATGAAAACTACCCCTAACTTTCACACACACAAAAAAAAATTCTTATTTGAAAGAACGTTCAACGTATCAAAGCTTTCCACAAGAACCAAATACTTTTTAATTATATAAAGGAATGTTTTAACTCTTTTGCTTTTACATTTTAAATTCTGGATTACCAGACAACAAGGTTTGACCCTGTTGTACCACAATGTTTGTTTATGATTCTTCTGTTAGTGAATTAGCATACAAATTGGACAGTTGAAATTTAATTGACATGCTTAGAGTAATTTGTTTAAAACATTAACATAAAAGAAAAATAAACAATAAAAGAAACACATACTCCTGTTGCATGAGAGTTCTCTGTTTTCAATTCTCGGTGGTTGGAAAACTGAACATAAACATTACGACCACGAACAAAAGGAGCTCCAGAATTTGCATAATAGTTAACCATAGAGATAGCAGAAGCTTCATCTCCCATTTCTAAAAATGCCTATAAAATTTGAAACACAAATTACTATAGCAAACATACAGATGACCACAGTATTATACACATAAAGCATACATTTATTTCTGGAATGATATTCTAGATAAAACAAAATGGAGAAAAATACATATACGTCATAATTGGCCTCTTTTTAAATTTAATGCTTAGGCATCTGGTAAAGAGATTCAATTTTCAAAACATGCTGCAATGGCCTGTCAATCTCATGGCATTTTGCTAACTTCTGGTTGAATTGGTGGTTAGAGGGTGGTGTTATCCCCTAATAGGGATATCATGAACTAGCTGGGGTCAAACAGGAATTTTTTTCAGGGTCCCATTTTTGAGAATTTCAATACTTATTTATGTAAATTTTCATACTAATTTTTAATAAGTCACTTCTTTTCTTAAAACAATAGATAAGACATTAAAATGTAGCATGAAATGCCAATGAAAGGCCGTTTTAATCGATTGTAATTTTGTTAAGAGACACTCTCACTTCCTATAACATATGCATATAACAACATCAGGGTTGTTATGATTTTGTCCAACCCGAAATTATTATTATTATTATTATTATTATTATTATTATTTTTTTTTTAAGCCCACTTGGGAAAACCCAACTGCATTTTTTAAAACATCAACTTTCAATTACATAGTTAATACATCTCTTAATATCAGAACAGCATCTGTAAAGTTTATGAACAGGCCCCAAACACACTCATCACTACCCATGGGGGGGGGGGAATATATGCTTGTCATACAAATTAAAATGAATAAGGAATTTTTAATCATAACACAAAACATTAGTTTAAAAGTTCTAATTCAGGATTAGTATACTACTTTAATTTCATTATTAAAATCATTACTAATAATCAATTTATCTAAAAATAAATCGTGTTTGGGGTTAATATTCTGATTCATTTACACATTTTTTCATGTAAAATTGATAATTGTAATTAACTACTATTAATAGTTTAACTATCACCGCCCCATCCTTTTCTTTAAAAAAAAAAAAAAAAAAAAAAAAAAAAACCTTGAAAAAAACAGGTTTTTAACAACCCTATGTAACATGGATGTAAGAAATCTCTTGTATATATTGTACATATTTCACTACTGTAAATAAAAATAGTTCAGAATGGATCTATCGCGACTAATTAAAAGTTATTAAATGCTTGTTCAGCACTCAGAGGTGTCATTCATAGATACTTTCATAACTAAATGCATCATGCAACAAAAAGCACTTTCAACCGCTTTTGCCATTTAAGTTTGAATTTCTCAGAAACCTCCACTATTCAGGAAGTCACAGCTTTCCGTTAAAATTCGTGAAGGAGTTAGCGCTTCACTTCAACAGAAACATAAAAATAAGCTTAAAATATACAACACTAACAGGAGACTCACAGACAACATGCCACGGGCAGATTGGAGTTTTTAACAACAAAATAATTAGTGAAAATTTTTTATTCAAGATAAAAGCAGAGTTTTGGGCCTGCGACCATAAATGTTTCGATTTTCAGATGTAATAGAGTTTGCAAATCTTACTTTCTGGGCTAACAAAAGGTAACAAGTGTCGCGATTTAAAAAAAGGATGGAAACATTTAGCTTTGTGGAACTCGTAAAAGGCCATAACAGGGTGGCCACTAAACTATCATTTCCAAATTTCTCTATATTCACCATGATTTGATGACAGAATCAACTAGGCTATTATTTTCAAACTATCTCCTACTCATACTAGTTTGAGATAACCTTTCACATGAATAAGGAAAAGGTTTGATAGAAATACAGTAGAGAGCCAGAAATCTGCAGCTTAGGACCATGGCTTGTGCAGATTTTGCACCATTAAAGATAAATCATTACATTTCTGATTTAAAAAAAAAAAAATAGAATACAACTACAATGAAATAAAAACAGTCAAAGGTATTTCACTTATATTTTAACATTAAATACAAAAACACAGGAGAAAAAAAAATTACATGAAGACTAGCAAAGCAAATGGTTTCAAAATTTCCTTTTTTTAATTTTAAAAACATGTTCTATGGTGATTTGTTTTAAAATATTATTTTTTCTACTTTTGGTGTCTTTCTTTCTTTTTATTTATTTATTTTTGCAAAATGTATATTATAATTAATTCTTGTTTTGTTACAGAATTTTGGTATTCTAAAAATTTAAGGTATTCTTATTCTACTTTTATCAAATGGATTTTATTATTATTATTACCCAAGTTATCATCATTATCATCACCAGAAATCATATTTATTTGGATTCAAAACACAGGGTTGCCACTCAATTTCTGAAAAAAAATTCCCTGACTTTTCCAGACCATCATGTGGTAAAAATCCAGACTATTTTTTATGTTTATGATATCAACTTCGCATATTTTCTTTGATATTTTTAGCTTCCCAAAGTAAGGTTAAATGTTGTTTGTTTACAAACACTGATTTTCCAGTCCAAATTATATGATTTTCCAGGTTTTGGGCCAAAATTTGCAATTTTCCCTGACTTCTCCCTCACTTTTTTTGCCAAAATGAAATTCCCTGACTTTTCCAGGTTTTCCCTGTTCTCCCTGACCAGTGGCAACCTCGAAACATTTTAAAGCAATTTCATTACTAGTGGATGACTGCAAATTTCATTATTTACAGTGATGTCGCTTAGACTTTGGAAGAGACGGGTCCTTGGGACCCAGGACTCCAAAATTTACGGGTCCTTTTTTCAAAAAAGTGGGTCCTTATCGATATAAAAGCATTTGGTTAATTTCACGACTGATGTTAGCATGTCTCACCCATTTTGGTGTGCTGATGCGTATGAATATCTTATTTATAAATAACCTAAAACTTATATTTCAAAAAATAAATAAATAAAATGAATTATAATTAATCAAGAAAAATTTGTTGTGACATGCATGCCATTTACTTTGCCTTCACGACAAAGCCTTCCTGATGACGCCCTGAATCCTAATAATTAATAAATCCTAATAATAAAATCCCCTTTTGTATGTACAGTAAAAACCGGGAGAAAGGCTGCATCGGTAGAAATGTAAGAAAGTAAAATGTACTCGCAGAACAGCCGCAACATCTTAAATTATTAAAACTACAGTAAAATACCGTTCAAGCACCCCTCCATCTTATATTAATTTAAAAAAATAATTACTATGTATTAATAAATTTATCACAAGGAAAATCGGAATATATTTGAGGAAGGAAAGGATATACAACAGTAAAATATGGAACACCCCCCCCCTTTTCTCTTCTAATTGTTTAAAATATTTATCGCTTCTATAGCTTATAGATTTCATTTCTAAATAATAATTGTCAGATTTAATATAAAACAAATCATTGTTTACATTTCGTCAAAGTAATCCCCTTTTATCTTCAGCTTAACCACGTGTGCACACAGCACGATATATATCCCGGGTAAAAGCAGAGTATAGGGGAAAACTCGCAATGCATCATGGGAAAGCGAACACTCCTATGCCTCCTTTCGACTAGGGATCTTTCTACCCTGCATTTTTTCCCCCCATGTAGGGGAAACGTTACTCCGCATTTGTGTGCATGTAAACGGGCCCACAAAGCCGTTCACGATGTCAATCTCCCCGAGTAAAACACGAGTAGTTTGTGTTTTACTAGAGATTTACCCAAAATTGGCAGTCTGAACGCACCCTCTCTCACCTTAAATTACGCGTCCCGGGGGACGCGTTGTAACTTTTCTTTTGCGTCCCATCATCGATTTTTTGCGTATTTGACGCGTTATAGCGCGTAAGCGGCATCACTGATTTACATCAGAGAAGGTGTGCAGATTTCGTTTGGGGATTTTAGGTCAGCAGAATTTTGGCGCTTGACTGTAGCCCAGCAATTTGATTAATTAGGATTCGTTTTAGAAAGAACTTTTCTCCCCCTGGTTAAACATAGAATAATGATGATTAAACTGATATTATTATATACATATTTTTTAAAGTAAGAGGTAATTACTGAGAATAAAATTATCTAGGAAATAAAAAGTGAATGTCTAAAAACAATGCTACATTTTGAAATTTAACAAAGAGGGAATAAAGCAAAACAAATACAGTTGACTCACAATTTTACGACCCCTTGATAAAGTCCCGACTGTTTTCCAATACCCATAAAGGATTTTTCCTCTTGTAAATAATTTGTATCTTGATTTAGCGACCTTTCAGAAAACAAAGTTAGAGTATTCTCAGAATTTTTCTTCTTTCTGTTCAGATGTCATCAACCCCCATCTCTTAGAAAGTAGTCACCAATATTCTTGTCAGTTTAGAAGCAAATAAATCACATACAATGAAAGTGTTAGAGGGTAATCATATAGAATGTGCTGCTCAGCAAGCAGTTTCTCAAAATTAAAAAATTACAATTTCAAAAATTGCTTCCATCTAGCTGGATTTAAAAAAAAAAAAAAAACCTTGTGAAACAGTCTTTTGTGGAAGAGCCCCAAAATATGAGCACTGAAAATGAAGATTTCAGACATGTAATGCAAGTATTAGGGAAAGATATACTTTATCCAGAGAATCTCACATTAGAGGATTATGTTGCAGTTGACGACATAGTAAAAATTGAAGAATTTTTCGGAAAATGACACTATCAGCAACTTTTAAATCCTGATCAAGATATTTATAAATAATATTTTTCTGATGAAGAAATCGGCTAAGTTCCAGAAACACCTTCCAAATTAAAAGCTAAGCTAAGGATGAAATCAAAATCCTACAGAATTTTTCAAGAGGCAAAAAAACATTTTATTACTTTCAATGATCGATAGCCTTGAAAGTGAATTTTCTAGCCACTGTTTTAAGTATGGTTGGGTTTTTGACATGACAGAGGTAAAAACTGTCAAAAACCTTTTTCTTTATTTTGTAGTACGGCAAAATAATTTCTATGTAAACTTTTCTTAGCTATTAAAAACTATAATTAATTGTAGTATTATGAACACACCTCATTTCTTATCACTAACATTTCAGAAAATTAGGCTCCGTGCCTAAGATAAAGAAAAAAGAAATCCCATGTCTCTAAGTGAAATAGAGATGTTTAACGTTAAAAATGATGAATTACATCACTTCCCCCTCTGCATAGGCATCCTTTCTGAGTGGAAAAAAATTTTAATTTTAGGGGAAACACTTTAAGTTGATAAAGTTGAATAATGATATCTTTGATAGAAACTAATGTACATGTTCCTATATAAGCATTATCATGTAAAACTCACATAAAAAAAATATTTGAATAATTCACTATTTGCTCGTTTCATTTAGGTTGTAGTTTGAAGAAACAAAACCTGCTTCACTATATTGGTACAAAAAAAAAAAAAAAAAAAAACCTCGGCTGTTCAAGCCTCATCAGCGGGAGGACCCCCCCCCCTGAACTTCCCTAATTTTTTAGTTTCATTATTGCCATATTAAAACGATATTAATTGACTATGTCATTTTATCTCTCATCTTTCATGTATTTTGCCTAGTAACCCTATGTTGAAATTTTCATGATTGCAACCTATTTATAGAAAAATACATGTGATACATATTCTACAGCTTAGGAAATATGGTAACAATATATTAAAGCTGTTGTGAACTAATAGTATTTAAATATATGTAAAATTATGTCGCATACTTTTAATGCCGCTTTTTGGGACAATTTTCAATAAAGGGAGTGAGAGATAAAATGACATAGTCATTGATAATTATACCAGGACTCAATCATATTCTGGACGATTCTTCATCATACGTTGCTTTTGCATACTGTAATAAACAAAACAACCTCCCCCCCCCCCCCCCAAAAAAAAAAAAAAAAAAAAAAAAACTGTCTCATGAAACTTTCAGAAAATCGAAAATTTTGCAAAATGTATTAAGTCTTTTAATTAATTAATTAAGTTCTGTAACTGATACTGGCTTAATATTTATTACTGCTTGTGAAGAAGCATCCCTAATAATTTTCAATTCTCAAATGTAATCAGTTTACTTTTATTTATGTGACAAAATCGTTTATTTTTATAGAAATTAACAGTAAAAAGCCTACCGGGAAACTTGCTTTTTCTAATTACTTTATAGCTTCAGCTCCAACACAGGATTGTTTACCGGTTTTTCATTTCGGAAACTACAGACGAGAAAATGTTTAATGAAAAAACAAAAATTCACCCATTACGGAGAATCAAAAGATAACTTGCCGATGGCGTAAATCTGATGAGTTGCCCAGTTCATGATGAGTGGATGAATAGACGAGCAGAATATGAGTAGTCATGGCTGCTAAAGTATGGTATTATTTCAATAAGAATTTAGTGGAGGGAAAAAGAGTAAAGGGGGCATATGCCGTAAACTCATTCGTTGGAAAGGATTAACTTTATATGACACATTTATTCCAGAAAATCAAGATCACTTAGAAAAATGCTTATAAGGTGGGCAGAGGGAAATAATGTTTTACTTAGTCGTGCGTTCATCTTGATCCTTTATTTATTAAAATACATAGATGTTTAACTTTTATTTAAAACTTGAAATTAAATCATAAAGCTTAAGTAAGCATTCAAACAATACTACCACGAAATGGAAGGCTAAAACAATTCTGAAACATTTCGAAGTTAGCCTCATTCCTAAATAGTTTCGCGAACCTTCAAAGAAAAACCCATTACGTCGAAATACATTATTCAACTCTCTGGATCACCGAACTCCGGCCAAACACGTGCTAAGGGTAAAGCAGACAAAAGAGTAAAAGAAAAAACAAACAATCTGAATAAGTCAAAGGCAATTGTTGAGGGAGTAGAGGGTGGGAAGGAAAAGGGAAAAATGGCGTGTACATTTCCGTTTGGCGGGAAGGCAGGAACCACGCAAGGGCCCACCTTCCCACCACTGAAAAGCATCAGTAGAAAATGGCCACGAGTATTCAAGTTGAGTCAGCTTTTTCAAGGTCAGCAGGCCATAACACTGAAGTGATGGAATGCATTACTGCTATGGCGAGTGTTTTCATATTCAATACACAGTTCATCCGACTATCAAAGAAACACATATCAAAACAGACTCACAATTTCGCACAGAACATTATTAATAAAATTGTGCTTAAAACAACAACAACAAAACTTTTAAATACCCTCTGATGACAAGGAAGGTGCTTGGAGCCTAGTGAAGGATTGGCAAGGAAGGTGCTTGGAGCCCCCCCCCCTTTTTTTAAATATTCAAATGTGGCTGTTTCTTAAACATAAGAAAATGAGAAAATTTCTCGATTTTTTTTAAATTTCAAAAGATAAAATTTGTCAATTATGTAAACAAACCGAGAGAGCTAAGTTCGTTCTCAACTTTTCTGACATAAAAAATAAAAATTCAATTCACCGTACATATTTTTATAAAAAATAAGGCTGCCTCAATATCGAAGAAACACTTATCAAGTGTGGGATTTCATTTTATTTTTCCAACAAAATACACAGAGCTCTTTTTCGTCGGTAGATACATTTCGGACTATACCATGTACTAAACCACACATGAGCAACTTACGGTCCGTGGGTCGGATGTGGCCCGCCAAGGCTCTTGATCCGGCCAGCGGAATATATCAAAACCCCATATAAAACATATAAACCATTCAAAATCCCGTATAAATCCCAATTATACGGCCCGCGGCTTCACTAACAGCCTAGCTTTGCCAGCAACTTTTCAAAGGTTGCCCAATCTTTTTCTTTCTTCGTGTAAAACGAGAGCAGTGGCGCAGAGAGGGAGGGGGAGCAGGGGAAAAATCCCCAGGGCCTCAGCTTGTGAAGGGGCCCCGCTTTTGCTATTTATATGATACTTAATTGTGTGTTGTCAATTTTGTAGCAAAAAAGTCCAAATTCAGATTATGTCCCCGGATGTTTCAAATTAATTTTTGAATGAAACTACAAAAAGCCAGCTAGAGTATAAACCACCAACTTGACTAAAACGAGGCGTGTTAGTAATTGTCTTCTTTTGCAAGAAAAGTGGACACTGGCGGTGTTATTCAACGGTTTGCCATGACTAAAAGTAGAAAAGATTTATTTAACAAGAAATCTTTTTTTCCCCCCGAGACACATTGTTAAATAGTGGAAGAAAGGGTATAAGCCAGAGAAGAGACTATGGGCCCACCCAACAAGCGGAATTTTGAATTTTCCTTAAAAAAATGTTAAAGATCAAGACTTTCTATGAGAAATGTTGAAATTTCCACTTTATTGGCCTTCTGAAAATTTTTTGGCTGCCTGCTTGCATGGCAGTATGAATAAAAATATTAATTTTTTCAATACTGAGGATTCATATCATGCAAAAATGTTAACGTTTCAAATACAGTTTCCCTATGGAGGTGACGAAACCTTAAAAAAAAAAAAAATGTTGGTATTTTTTAGAGCATGGATATTTTTTAAAGCATAATAATCTTTTTAATTAATAATTTTAATTCTATTAATTATTTTCCAATTATTATTAATTTCAAGTTTCTTTAAATGATTAATAATTTTAATAAGGTATAAATGATTGATCGAATACGACATCAAAAGGATTTCTGGATAGCAAAGGGACCCCAAAGATGTTATCCCCGGGGCCCCGACTTGGCTCTCTGCGCCTCTGAACGAGAGTTCTGTGTATAAGAATTATTTATTTTTACTGTAATAACTTGAAATATGTGAAAGTGCGGGGTAAGTGGTTCAGTGTGATCACCCCATTAACCTGCATCGGCTCTGCTCGAAACCAGAAACACAATGCTTGCTGAATCAGCTCATGCCGCCACCTTTTAAAGATATTCGTATGTAACTCTCTAAGCATTCATTAGTCAAATTGTTATTGTTTTCGATGACTTTATAAAATTAAAATAATTTATTCATAATTAGAATTCTGATTTATTACACAATCCACATATGTTGAAAACTTCACATATTACACTTCTAGCTTAAGCAATGTGTAAGGGTGCTAACTTCTCCATTCAGTTATTAAGATCAAACTGTAATTGGTATGCCGATACATTTGCAGGAAAAGTAAATGAAACACTTAACACTCACAAATTAATCTATACAAAAATGTTACCTGGTTTTTTCCTTTAAGAAGTAGGACATTGGTAACCCGCCCAAAAGCTATACCGAGATAAATGATATCAGTCTCGGTGGCATCGCTGGACACATTTCTGATATGTACGACACGAGATGGCTTTCCAGTCTGAGTTTTTTCCAGTTTCACCTGAAAAATTTACAAAATTGTGGTTATATAAATTACGGTAAAAGAATATATAACATTTCATTTAAATTAGAGTTTCTCGTTCCAATTTCAAAGTCATTTCCAGGATTCGCACAAACTCCGATTCTCTAAAATTCCGAGCTTTGTTTTAAAATGTCTTAGGATCTGATTACCCTTTAGGCAAGGGCGTATTCAAGGGGAACGTACTCCCCACCGATATTCGAGTTTTATTAACAAAATGATAATGATGAAGTCTTTGGATCCGGCCCTTTTATGAGGCCTTGTATTAGAAATTAAAAGAAAACAATTACAATCGAACTTTTAAAGTTATTTTAGTGTTTTCAACTTTTGTATGTCTTGTGCGAAAGACTTATTGGCATTGTAAGCCTTTTTTTGGTGGAACTTTGAACTGATGGAAAAATTTGATTATACAATTTAAATTTCATGCCTCTTTTGTGTGTGTGGCCATTTATTTACATTTGATGGATTATGATACATTTTGTAAAATTTAACGAAGAAAAATTAGCATTTTCAATACTACATCTCGCATAGGGTCTATGGTGATCAAAAGAAGTCTTTTAGACAAAAATCTTTCAGTAATCTTGTGTTCAAAAATCTTGTGTATGCAAGAGTGAATTTTGGCGCCCCTGACAATGAAATGAGTAAAGTAAAACGCCATAAAATGCTGTAGATGCGTATAACTAAAATCTGTGAGATTTAGGGAATGCAATCCCACATAGTTTTTCATTTCGCGGGTTTCCGGGATAAAGATTTGTTGATCCCGCGGGATTGACATTTCATTCAACTAAAAATTAATTTCAATAGAGAAAAGTAGTGCTTAAAATCTTACTTTTTCCTATCAAGGTTAATAATGATAATTTATCTTATTGATACAATACCTTATATAACTATAAAAATTATAATCATGGTATTCATAATAACATACTAAGTTATTTTCTGAGTTGCTAAAAAGAAAAATGTAAAACAGACAGCGTAAAATGAGGCAATCGTCTTCCTAGTCTTGATTTAATTTTGTTAGAGAATACAAACTACCATGGCTTTCTTTCTTGTTTTATGAAACCCTGAAGAACCATATATTTTTTTGCATAGTGAACTGAAGTTCACCTTTTAAAGACATCACTAGGATGAGCTGCCATATGATGGTTTGAGGAGGGGCCACTAGGGGCCAAACAACAATTGATGCAATATTCAGCAACAAAATTATGCGAACAGGAGTCTATATGAGCACTTACAGTTATCATTTTCCTCTATATGGTAGAATTGATTGAATATATATATATATAACTGAAATTCTTCCAGCAGAGTGCGTAAATAAAATCTGGAAGAATTTAATTTTTTTTCTTTTCTTTTTCTAATGACGCTAACCGTTTGCAGCGTGGGAATCGTATAAGTCGATACCCAAATGGAATTTCACGCTCTTCTGGAAACATGCGGAATCTTTTTGCAGTCGAACAATTCCGTTTTGTGTACATAGCTATTTTCATATCCATGCAGACGATTTATTTCTGCGCAAAAACGAATTAATAAACTGTGTAATCTGGAAAAACTATTTTAAAAGAAATGGAATCCCAATTGTATAACGTCACCTTCATTTGAAATAGGTAATTTCGTCAAGCAAATGATTCACTTTTTTTACTCTCGGAAATAAAATGGTACTGAAAATAGCTTAAGCGAAAAATCGCTTAAAAAATGAGGGAACGAATGGATTTTCAGACTTTTAAAGCATTGCAGATAGTTTTCTATATATTTTTTCATAATTATTAAAAATTTCAAGCGGATCGTACAAACGGCGAAGAAATTATTAGGCTTTTTGTGTTAACTTTGTAATCGCTTTGCACCAACGGCAGAAAATTTTTCAACCTTAAGTCAGGGATCAGCGTAACTATATAGAAGAATCATACACTTTAAAGAATAACTTCCCATAGAGCGCAACGTCTTGGGAACATTTTGAGTGCTCCTGTAGAAAAACTATAAATGCTACACAAACCAATAGGCTACATGGTACAGTAGATAAGAATAACATGTTTAAATTTCCTAGAAATCGATGCATATTTACGGAAATTAGAGCACGGAGGCCAGACAGACAGGCAAACCAAAACCATAAACACTTTTCAACCTTGTTGTAAAGTGTTAAAAATGCGAGACTGAAACCTCTGAACCGTTGCATGACGAGTGAATTTAAGACCTTGACCAAAGAAGGTCAAAGCTACGATCAAGTTCAGAGTTATAATACAAAGAACTGAAAATAAGATTCGACATGGCGATTTGCAAACAATTAACAGAGTTAAAAGATGGGGCGGGGAACTATTCCTCTGAAACAGAGGATTATTTATACAAAACGAAATCTCCAGACTACAGTGTAGAATTCTATTTTATAGAACATAAAATATAACAGCGTCTGGATTTGAAATCGTTGTATCTATCAACATCATACGTAATTTTTTGTAATAGTAAAAAGAAAATCTTAAAAATAACTATACTATCTAACTCAAGTATGGGCAACCTTTGGAAAGTTGCAGGCCAAATATAAGGATGTTAGCTGAGTCGCGGGCCGGAGGATGCGACGGCCCACGAGTTCTAGATCTTAGACTTATAGATCTAATGTGCTACACGATACGCCATTAGATCTAACTAATGGCGTATCGTGTAGCACACTTCGAAACCCGGAACGATTACAGTTCACTGTAATCATAAGTCGTATTTCATAAATTTTACAGAAATATTTTAAATCGCATTATTCTTAAAATTAATATTTCAATTCTTTAAAATCAATACAATATACTCTTTTACACTAATACCATTAACTAAATTATAATTTTTTTCGAGAACGGCTGTAATAAAAATCCCTATCAATTCCCGCAATAGATAAAAAAGAAGATTGTAAAACCCGACATTTGCCGTAAAGTTAAACTGCTTTACCTCGTTACTTTTACTTATGAAAAACCAGAGAATAGCATATAAGGGATGCGCACATCTCTTTTAGCACTCTCAGTCATGTTCATTATATTACTTTTTATGATTTGGAGCATCAGCGAAATCTTTCTACATAAAATTTCGGTCCTGTACAGCTGAAATCTAACCTTTTTTTATCCAATGATACAAAGTTCCCAACCGGCAATAAACTTGTATGTTACTAACAATCTTTATTATGCTAGGCTAACTAACTTGGTTGAACTAATGAGATAGGTTGAATCAAAATCCGTTAATTGTGAATGCTAATATGAACACTTACCTTCTTCGCATCATTGTTATTTTCATTGTCATGAGATTCAGGACTCATAGCAGAGCCATTGCTAACAGCCCCACCGCTTTGTGAGAGAAGTTCATCTGTTCCACGCTGTAAAGATAAAAAACACATATAAAACAAACAGCCAAAACACAGACACACTTTCAATACACACGTTAGCTATTACTTTTGAAGCAATTATATTCAAAAGCTCTCTTTGTTAGAATTCAATTGCTTCAAAAAGTAATACTACATAACGAACACATTTTTAACAAGAACAACAACATTTAAATAACTAAAGCTATTTAAATAACCGATAAAGAAAAACTGTACTTCCACAATGTAACAAAATCTCAAATTGACATTTAATTATTAATTTATGGGCAGATTTTACTAATTGGAAACTTTTCTATACGAGGGTCGTATACAAATTTAAAAAGTGTCACTTTTTGAAAATTAACGGAACGAATTTTTTCTACTTGGTCTTTTTTCCTACCTTATTTTAAATATTTTTTTCAATTTACATTGATAACTTATCTCTTATCGATAAAGAATTAAAACATGTTACAACTTTTTGGGGCACCCTGTTTAGTGCTTACACATCTCCCAAAAAAACTATCTAAGCAGAATTTTTTAGCTTCATCATTCAATATTTTGAATTTGCTAATAAGAATTCTTATTTTCGAAGGGGGAGAGGTGTGGCTTCTGGGAACAACAACAAAGTCCCTGGCTCGTTACCTAGTAATGTTAATACTGATCAACCCCCCCCCCCCTCTTAAGAATTTAATTTTTTATTATTTTATGTTTTTTAATATAGTCGTCATGAAATAAAAACAATGGTGATAAACAATTCCTTAACATAGCAATGTTGTCTTGCGCACCTGAAGAGAGAGAAATGCCATAGCAAGCAACAGCTGAAACTTGGATTAGTCAGGTGTAGGCGGAAAGCCAGATACACTAATACATTGGTGGGGCAGAGTGAACGATAACTTAGTCGTCCCACACTCCATTATATATATATATATATATATATATATATATATATATATATATATATATATATATATATATATATATATATATATATATATATATATATATATAAAAGAAAGAAACATGTAGAAACTGGTGAGTAACGCAAAGTCGGCCTCCACAGAGAAAAGTAAGAGTCATTAGCAGCTTAAAACTAATTTCTGCCAGAGAAACATGTTAAAGAAAAAGAACTTTCAAATAATTCATTAAATGTGGAAAAATATTTGCTAACAAGTCACATGCAACGCCAAAAAAAAAAAAAAAAAAAAAAAGATATGGTTGAATACATAACCTAGCCGCCATGTAACGATTTTTACATCAGTAATAGAAGCTGTTTTAAGAGCAAAAATATTTTTTGCATTTTTGCCGCTTGACTAAACACCTTAACAAAATAAACATCGCATTAAATTATTAATATTTCATTTGAATAAATTAATCAAATAAGTAGTTTAAAATTACTCAAATGGCAGTAGTAATCGCGATCAGAGATTGGCCAGTCGCCATCCCGCTTTCATACAAATAAATAGTTTTGTACAAAACACACATTTCCTGATGATTCATAATTGTTTTATTTTGATTTAATGCCATAAATAGCAAAGTGTACATTATAGTAGTATCATTTTTTACTAACAATTTCTTTTGCAAATAAAATAAAAATAAATTAACGGGACTAACACTTCATAAAAATTGAATCTTGCACATATGAATATAATAAAAAATCTGATAAAGAGTTTTAGAAATACTCGCGAATCTCCAAGATAAAAGTACTTATGATTACATACACCTGCTCGATAATGTGGAGGAAATGAAATTTACACCTCTATATCTTATCGCCTTCAAGTGTTGACGGAAAACTTAACACATCTAAAAAAACTAAAACACATATTTCACGCTTGAACTGAAACTTGTCATATAATATAATATATATAACTCTCATCTATAACGTCATTTTCTATTGGTCTTAAATATTTCCATATAATTATTTTTTTACAGGGTTTCAAAAAAGAGTTCTCGTACATTACGGTCTGACTGAATGGATGGATGTAGTAATGGAGCTCAGTGGCGGATCCAGAAATTTTTTTTGGGAGGGGCTAAATTTTTTAAAAAGCTTATTTCACCCAATTAAAATGTACTATAAATCAAAATTTTAGTCTAGACCAATGTATTAGGCTTTTGAGAGGGGCTAAATAATAAAATATGATCATTTTAGCTATTTAAAGTGTATAATAAAGCAGAATGTTACCCATGAGCAATCTCTTTTGGGGGGGGGCTGAAACCCCCTAGCCCCTCCCCTGGATCCGCTACTGATGGAGCTCCTAAGTTGTAGAACTTTTTCCGATAATGTGGGAGTTAGACCTTTGTTTACACAAATTCTTGGAAGAGCGCAAGCGTCTGTTTAGTGCATTTGATTGAGCTCAAATTAGGCACACATATTATAGGTCACTGTCTTACATATTGTATACATCTTGTAATACAATATGTAAGACAGTGAAAACTTAAGTCCTACACGAATTGTGTAGGACTTAAGTTTTCAAAGGGCTACAAAAAAAGTATTTAAATACATTGCGGCTTGTACACTCAAATTACTTAAGTGCGCGAGCGTCTGAACACTACATCCGTTTGAGGTGTATCAAATTTATTAAAACGCTTGGTAATGATCAAGGAAAGTTGAGTGGAGTCACTTCAGATTTTTTCAAAAGAACTTCGCGTGCCACATTAAAACTCCGCTGCGGCACGAGTTCTGCTAGTTGCTCATTCATGGTCCAAGTAGGAATAAATAAAAGATACGTAAACTATAGATTACACTTGTGATTAAAAAAAAAAATCTTACCCAGTATTTTAACCCTTAAATGCCTAATGTACTATAATTTTCATTTATTAAAACAGGCAACACAAAGCTTTAAAAGGACAAAATTTTTTTGATAAAATTCTGTAACACACATGAATTTTAAAGATTCTGCAACTAAAGCTAGAATTTTATTTGCCTTATGTTTACGAAACTAAATGTGTTTGTTGCCAAAAAGCAACACAAGTCATTTAAGGGTTAATGAAAAAACAGCTGAATTACTCGATAAGGGTGGGGGTGAGGTCGGCAGAAATCTCATGAAATACAAATTTTGAGATTTTTTAAATCAAAATATGGGCTGTGACTTCATTAAATTAAAAAAAGAAAAATTCAAAACTCATGAAAAAGCGCAGAAAAACTTGGTAGTGTTAAATCGTTGTTAAAAAAAAAAAAAAAAGGCGTGAAATTTTAAGCCAAAGGCGTAAAATATGTATGCCATATTTTAAAACTTCGAAACTTTAATTGTATTTATATTTTTCTCCTTTTAATTTGACTTCTCTGGGGGCTCTAGAATGGTCGGGCTCATAGGCCAGCCTACTATGCTTAATGCATAATCCGGTCCAGTAGCGGATCCAGAATTTTTTTTTGGGGAGGGGCTAAATTTTGAAAAAAGCTTATTTCATCAAAAAAATATGTACAAAATAAAGCAAAATTTCAGTCTAAAGTAATGCAAAACTTTTTGGGAGGGGCTGAGTTATAAAAAAAGATCATTTTATCTACTTAAAGTGTATAATAAAGCACAATGTTACCCTCTAGCAATCTTTTGGGGGGGGGGGGGAGCTGAAGCCCCCTAGCCCCTCCCCTGGATCCGCTACTGATCCGGTCCTGAACTGAATCAATGATTAATACCGAAGCAGACCAGCACTCTCGAAACCGGAAGGAGAAGTTTCTATTTCTTATGGAATGTACTAGGCAATAAAATACCCAGCTGTTACACACGAAGAAGAGGTGAATAAGTTAGACTGATCGAAACTACACGCCTCGCACGAGATGAAGGGAGTTGTAAGAATGACTCCTTTGTCACTTAAAAGAAATAATAATCTATATAAATAGAATTAGACTTTTGTCTGTACATTACTTGGAATTCAATAATTTTGCGATTTCTATATTTCAAGCACCTGCGAATCCAATACGAACCCCCCCCCCTCACACACACACACACATAAAAGGAAAAAAATAAATAAAAGCTTGTCTGTCATTCAGTCCGTGATTTTTATTTTATTTATTTTTTTGGTTGTTGCTGTTGTTCGTTCACCACGTAAAAACGGCCGAAGCGAATGAAATGAAATTTGGTGACATGATTGGTGGTCACTCAACTTAAAATATAGGGGTCGAATTAAAAAAAAAAATGATTAAATTTTGAGATTTTGCGAAAATCGTTTCAAACAGCTTACATTTATGTTCACGCATCACATAAAAGTTACTGAAGCGAATGAAATGAAATGAAATTGAGTGACATGATACGTGGTCACTCAAAGCTATTTAGTATCGCCACTGATAGTCACTTGAACTCTTAGCGTCAAAGTATTTTAATTTTTTAAAATAGATCTTGAGATTTTGTGAAAATTCAGTACATGTTTGCGCTATCCCTGAAAAATGGGAATGGGATACATTAAAATTAGGAATTATGTTAAATGCAAGTTAATTTGAACTCCAGATGCCAAGACAGCTTTAAATATTTCATAATTTTGGGATTTTGTGAAAATCATGTAAATGTTTGTTCTCGCATTCCTTAAAAATTGATTAAGAGAATACAATGAAGTTTAGCAAAATGATCAACAAAGGCTAAAACAACAAAAATCGGAATTAAAAAAAAAAAATTAAAATGTTTATTTTTTCAGATTTTGTAAAAATTGCGCAAAATGTGTTAGAGGAATAATGTTAAAATATCTACAATGAATCAAACAAAATTCAGTTGCAGATTAGGAATGACCTCTTGACTTGGAAAAACTCATTCAACCAGAGTAAAATTTCCCTGTTTTAAAACAGAAAGAAATTCTCTATAATAGTCAAATTTACTGATTACTTTGTGACTCCCAAACCTGGAATCTTTTAACAATACCAGAAGATATAAGTTTTCTTTCTAAAATATTGTCAATATATTATTTCTAAAGCTACAATGCTGAAGAAGATTCAAGCTTTTTGAAAATTTGCATTATGTACTAACCCGTCTACGGCAGTTACTTCAGCTAGTAATAATAATAAAAAAATAAAAACGTTTCTTAGCAGTTTCTGAATAAAAATAATGAATGCGGTATTTTCTGTGCCGGTGTGCAGAACACATTCTTGTGCTAAGTACTTGGTGGAATGTTAACGACTGGTGCTCAACATATTAACTAACCGGCACGTATGCAGTTAGTCATAAGATTCTTTTAATCACAGTTGAGTGCCAGACTTAAATTATGCCCATACGTTAAGTTCCCTTGAAACAAAGGGGTGGGGGTGGGAGAAATAAAGTTTCTTGGATGAAATCTAGCCCAGAGTTTTCAGGAACTAATGATGTATTAGTCAGCTAATAATCTTAAGTAATATAAAATATACATGTGTGTGAGAGAGAAGGTGATATTTAAAAATACTGATATTAATATTTATATCAGCGGTCGAACCAGGAATTTTTTCTAGGGTCCCATTTCTGTGAAAACTTTATTTTTGTGAATATAAAGAACTATTTTTGAAAATCCTTATACTATTTTTAAAAAATAATTTACAAAAAATTTAAATACAGTGTAAATTGCCAATAAAGATGCCGTTTTAATCGATCCCAGTACATAAATAGAATTTTATACAAGTACTGAATGTTTATTAAGTAAATCCTTCATATTTGATAGCATTTATGGTTCTAGAACTAGTTGTTAAGTAAAATAAACACAATTAATCACATTTATGGAAATAATGTATATTTTATTCAGTTAGCAAATAGTGATGTCGTTTTGAACCTGTGATATTGCATTTAGAATGAAAAATGAAATAGTCCACGAAAATTCAGCTTTTGGCTCACTATCAAAAGTAAACTACTTTAGTTAATAAGTGCTTTTAAAGGGTAGGATGCATTATAATATTGAAAAAATTAAAACCCCCTCCCGACCCTCTCCCCTTGTTCAGTATAAGTAAGTTAGCCTATACACTGGCAATTCACATATATTTCCGAACAAGCGCTTGATAACCTTTCCCTCTACTCGAACGCAAAAAAGCACTCTTCGTAGAAATCGACCAATGTTACTTCTACCAAAGTAATTAAAAAACTTTGTAAAAAACACACATAAGAAGTAAAAGGAAAGAGGATACGCGTTTCGTTCAAAAATTGTTTTGAACTTCTTCAGTCCAAGCCTTTCGACGTAAAGAACACAGGGAACTGAAAAGAGCTCTTTTCAGTTCCCTGTGTTCTTTACGTCGAAAGGCTTGGACTGAAGAAGTTCAAAACAATTTTTGAACGAAACGCGTATCCTCTTTCCTTTTACTTCTTATGTGTGTTTTTTACAAAGTTTTTTAATTACTTTATCGTTTAACACCAGTATTTTGAGTGTTTTTTCAGTTACTTCTACCGTCCAGAAATTTTGAAGTTCGCTATAACCGAAGTCGTGGTTCACTAAAACAGAAAAATGCAATGTAAATTTCTGCAGGGATAAGATAGAAAAAAAGCAAAAAGATTCAAATCATACAAGAACAAAACTTTGTACACATGATATTTGTATTTAACATACATGCGAAAGGTATTTATAATAAGTAAAACATCAGAATATGCAATAAGAAAGGATATCTGCAAAGAAAGGGGTGGGAGGGGATCAGAATTTTGTGGGTAAAAAGACAAAAAATGTATAATTTCCCCACAAAAGCACAAAAGACTGAAATCAGCCGAAAAATTTCATCCTTGTCTATGTGGATCGGGACTAAGGAAATGCCTTCACTGTATTCTTAAGTTCACTATATCTGGAGTTGACAGCATTTATTTATTTTATGAGCGACATAGAATTCGTAATACTAAAGACTTGCCAAAATTATTTTTTTAACTCACTTCCTTTTATTAATTTTAAATTTCAGAAATATGCTAAAGATGCAGAGCCCAGAAAGAATTGGAGAGGTGGGGGAGGAGAGGGGATTAAATAAAGAATGGCAAATTCTAAAATACAGAAAAATCATAAAATATAAGGTTATTAGGAAAACTGACTTTTTTAAAAACGGCGACAGTATAAAATTCAGGACTGTTAAAACTAGACATTAAATAAATAAATAACTTTACAGGTGGGAAAAAATGAGCTTTTAAATTACATCCAAATTCAAAATAATAAAATTTGATTTTCTTCACTAAAAGAATAGTCAACTACCAAAGCAAATAATTAATTTCAAAACATGTAAATAAGTATAAATTAATTATTCGTGGCAAATAACATTGTTCTATTAACGCTATTGGGAAAAATTTGCGTCACGATCTTCAATCAGGAATTAACATAAATTAATTGCTTCGGAGACTTCAAACAAAATTTAATGTCATTTCACAAGCTGTTCTGCACAGAGTAATAATCGAAAAAGCAGTGGCAGGCTTTTTGAAAATTATTCTTAAAGATGGAATTGCACTGCAGAATTTGAGCAGTTTTCTATGAAAGTGATGATACGTTTATTTTATATTATTTTTATATTTAAGGGGGTTTGTATTTGAATGGCTTGTAATTCCGTCAATTATGTAAATTTATATGAACATGAACTAAACGATTAATATTTAGACGTATTTTTAAGAGTAGTTGTTTATAGAAGAAAAAGCTCAGAGAAGAATTTTATTACTAACCAATTTTTGTATGACATATCAAAAATGGACTCGCCACTTTCGAAGAAAGCGGCTGATTATTCGAATTAATTTCACAAAATACAGGGTGTCCACCAGTCAGGAGGCAAAAATAGTATTATTAGTAGCCTCACCGACATTTCAAAAAAAAAAAAAAAAAAAGTCGCCGTTTAGTAGCCATTTTCTTAATTTTAGTAGTCAAAATAGTCGCATTTTTGCAGCTAAGAAATAAACATACGTCATTTAGCTTCATATAAGAAGGAATGAATCTATTCATAGATTAAAAAACTTTATGAGTTATATGACAGAGCATTTTGTACATTACTTTTGTAGTAAGATTAAAAAAAAAAAAAATTAATAATGTTTGATGAACGACCAATCGCAACTTAGAAAAGAAAAGGGAGTTGACAAAAATCTCAGTCCGATTTTCAAATTAGTTGCCTGAAATAAGGTACAAGTAGCCAAACACTTGAAAATAGTATGAAAAAGACGTTTTATTTAAAATTCAAAATAGTCGCCCAAGCAGCCTGATCTTTAAATTAGTAGTAAAAGTCGCCTTTTTAGTCGCCGGTGTACACCCTGCTTTTATTAACTGCAAAAATATTAATTTTGTTTTATTTTAAACAGATTCAAAAATATTTTAAATGAAAACTGCCCTGTTTAAATTAAAAAAAAATTATCAATGTTACATAACTATTTTTAACAGGGTATATGCTATTGTACACAGTAGTAACACAACAATTTTACAGCATAGATTGCATATTCTTCGAAACTAGAGCACAGACCAGTGACGTAGCCAGGGAAGGGGGCGGCCAGAAATCAAATCGAAAAGGATGTAAAAGTGACAAAGGTAGAATTTCTCACAGAAAAAGTTTGACTGTTGACATCCAATTAACGAAAGTGCAAATTCCGGAAGGGCGCAGACTCCCGTGACCCTGACTATGTTTGGTACAGACAGGCGGAGAAATTATAACCAGTGGCGGATCCCGAAAAAAAATTTCCTCTCCTATTTCCTGTAAATTCATCTGTATTTACAAAATACATGAATCATATATATATATATATATATATATATATATATATATATATATATATATATAGAGAGAGAGAGAGAGAGAGAGAGAGAGAGAGAGAGGGGGGGGGGAAGCCCTGTACCTAAACTCCGGATCATCAACATGGATCCGCCAATGCTTATAACTTAAATGCTGTGCTTGAAAAAATTAGCAAAATTTAAAGAAATGTTCAATAAATACTTGAGCAAATACTTGTTGAAACACCATCTTCCCTTTTTAAGTTTTTCTTCTTTTCCCTTCGTAAATCGGTACGTTAATCTTTATTAGCCGAGGGAGATGCTGTCACATAAAAACCTGAAGAAATTCCATCATAAGCGGTTGGGCACTAGACGCGCATATTCAAGTAGCAGACAAAGAAATGGAGAAAACAGGGCCCCGCAGGCCATCAAAAACCTGTCCGTCAAGTAAAGAATCCCGCGCACCATCAAAAGCATAGACAATGATGTTTAAAAAAAAAAATCGCGTCTGGAATGGCCGGTAAACAAAGGATGGTGTGGTCCACTCGTCCGGAAAAATATAATTATTAGATTAATTTCGTTGGTGAGAAAAGCAGAGGAGGCTTCTTCGGAATGGGTAGCAAGTTCACCATCAAGGTGCATGCATGACCGATCCGATAAGCAAAAATGGGAGGGGGGCACTGCTTGATTACAGAAATTAATTAGCATCCGTGACTACACTGAAATTGTGTTATTTGTTGAATGCAGTTAGAAACTAAATAAAAGAAACGAGCATGCTGTTATTAAAATAGCAAGAAAGGAATGAAAACAACAAATTTTGCCCAGCAACTAGAATTTAGAGTGTCTCTTCATAAGCTGTAAAAACTGTATTCTTACGATCTGCACAAAATTTTGCTCAATATATTTCGTGCTTCAGTAGGACAAACAGAACCTGGCTGGTAACATAACCCTTTCAGACATGATTAAATAATTTCTTTCTAATGGATATATATTATTATATAAACAGCTTAAATTTGTAATAATTAAAAAAAAATCCCGATTATTAAATTTCCGTGAAATGCATGCAGCAGTTTTCAACTTTAAATTATTCGTATTTACTTTGTAATATTCTTAAATCGTGGACGCCTGGTCTAAAAGGGTTAATATTTAGTTTCTGGCATAATTTATTTCAAAAAGGCATAACCATTTATTCTACATGCGTTGCTTACACGAAGAACACGTTTTTAATCCGCACTGCTGTCCATCACATTTGTTCTTTTTAAGACAATAAAAAGCAGCTGAAAGTAAACACGTATTATATTCTTTTCCACTCTTAGGGTACTTATACACTTGTGCGCAATACAGCAGTAGATGTACTGCGTACAAATAACAAGAAGCTATGCCTGATATTTGTTCGCACTGCTGTCTACATTTGCGAGGAATGGGAGAAACGTCCCTATTCAGTAGCGGATTCAGGGGAGAGGCTAGGGGGCTTCAGCCCCCCCAAAAGAGATTGCTAAAGGGTAACATTCTGCTTTTTTATACACTTTACATAGATCAAATGATCGTATTTTATAACTTAGCCCCTCCCAAAAGCATGCACATTGGTTCAGACTAAAATTTTGATTTATAGTACATTTTAACTGGGTGAGATAAGCTTTTTTAAAAATTTAGCCCCTCCCAAAAAAAATTCCTGGATCCGCCACTGTCCCTATTCGCACATAAAAATTTCCTTTGATCTCGGAGAAAAAACCGTCAATAGCAGCTTGGGTTGTTTGCTTGTTACGGCAAAGCTATGCATGGGCTACGGGTATTCAAGTTACATCTGGAGAAAACCGACCAAAACTCCAGACCGTTAGATCGATATCCGCGCGACGGCTTCGAGCCCAGCACCTTCACCCTTCAGCCGTCTACCATTTTGAAGTAAATCCGCTGGGCCGTGGTGGGGCATCATGGGTTGAGGATCATCCGAGGCACCCCCTTTTACTATAGGCATACTGGTAGATTTTCAACGGGATGCAGAACTATTGGTGAAGGGTCATCAGTTGTATCTCCTAGTATGTTGCGCGGCAGTGTATACAGGTCATTGCAGTAGCAAATAGCTTGTTACATGTGCTACGTTCTCGTTTCGAATATCAAACTAACCAGAAGCACAATAAAGCAAAATTCTGTACATTTTAGTTTTTCCTTTTTTACCCCCCAAAATCTGCATGGATTTGATAGTATAGGTTTTTTTTTTTTTTGTTGTTGTTTGTTTGTTTTGGGAGCCCATAAGGGAGGGCATTTGCCCCTCACCCCTAGAGTTTTAGATTAATGTCTCAAGATGTTAAATAGCAAAAGCAGCACTAAATTTGTTAAAAGTTGCCCCCCTCTAGAAAATTTTTTTGGAGTTTACCCCCCCCCCCCCCCCACAGAAAAATTCTTATGGGCGCCCATGTGTGCTAGGCTCAGTTTGTAAAAATATATTCTTTCTTTAGTGAAACTCCAAATTGCCTTAAGTATTTTTGAACACATACTCCCACATTTCCGTTTTCATATATTCCAGTTCTATTCATGAGGATACCGGATATCCCTGTACCCATGTTCAGATAAAACAGTGTAAAATTTGGTCTAACGCGCGAGCGCGCGGAAGCACGCACACAAGTAACTTTTTCAAGGAAGAATTTACAAAAGTTGAAAAAAAAATTAAGACATCAAAAAATAAATTCAAGGGCGGATTTTGCTGGGTAAAATACATTGTACACATTCATTTTTTTTAAGCCATTAGATTTTTAAAAATTTGATAGATAATTACTCTAGTTTCCACTTTTAAACCTTGTATTTAAAATTTACATTAAAGTATTGCCCATCAAAATAATTTTGGTCACTTGATATTTATAGCATAGTAATTTCGTAATCGACAAGTACTCAAGAATGTTTTCACCCACCACGTGGTTTCCCGGCTTTTCAAGATTAATGAGCAAATCAAATAAATGCGCCCCACCTCCCAATGTTCAATGCTTGTCTACACGTGAACCTTACAATATACGAATCTCAACGCACCCTTAAATGCACTTATGAATTTGACATCTGAAATTCATATGAAGGGTCCACGGGAAGAACGATGAGAGTCCAATACAGCTGATTTTCCAAAAATCGAAAGGCGCACGGGACTTTCATCGTTCTTCCCCTGTAAACTGTATCTTTGGGCGATTTTCTGTGTATTCTCATCGTTCTTCTCCCTATGGGTTCGGATATTAATAGTGCCACTAATGAACAACAGAATGCAGTAGAAACCTCAACATTGACGAAAAGTGGACTCTCATCGTTTTTACATGACTGCTATCATTCAATATCAAATTGAGCCTGCAAAAATTAAAACAGGACAAATTTTTACTTTTACAACATTGCAGATTTAAATAAGGGAGTGCTGAACGGGAAAATATATATCTACTTATTGGAAAAAAAAAAAGACTAAATTGAAAATAATTGAAAACGCCGCAAGTTCCCAAACAATCCGTAAAATTACTCGTCATAACCAGAAAATTCGCACCAAAATCCGTATATTTTACGATAATTCGTAAAAGTTGGCAGGTACGAAAAGTTAAGTTTAAGGTTTATTTGTTTGTGTGATTATGGCAACGGCTACGCTAGGGCGATCTGTCAAGGTTGGGGGGGGGGGGGGGGGGGGGGCTTGGTAGGACTTTCAAACGGGTTCCTAACGCATATCCACGTTACATCGGGAGAAAAAACCTACCAAAACTCCAGATCTTGCTTAGGGCTTTCAAAAAGTGAGCCCGAAGGTCAACTTACGATAGATGTGAAATCCGTCGTAAATATCTCTTCAAACACAAACGAAGTCACAACTGAAGTCTAGGCTGAGAATGCTTTGAGATACACTGTAATTAAACACCATCAGCTTTGAAACTTCGGAAATCTCAATTTTCACTACAAGGAGTCCGTAAGGGAGAAGGCGAAATTATATTCAAACTCAATTCATGTAAATGCATTACCATTAGCCATTATGGAAATACTCGATCCCATTGTTACACAATATTTTCTCAACTTATTATTCTTAATGTAGCAAATCAATTTATAATAGCATTTGAAATTCAGAAATTATCACTGCTTCAAAAAATTGTTCGATTTTTTTTTTTTTTTACGTTAAAGAAGTTTTACTTTTAATTTAATTTAACGCCTAATTTGAATATTTCCCATTTTCAGGCACGTTGAGGAGCATTTTCTACAAACTTTCCATTTATGCATTTAATTTCAGCGCATCACAATTTAACACAGTGACAAAAATCATCGCCCCCTTCACAGCACAATTGCAATCAGTCCTCCAGAAACAACATCCGGTAGAAATAATCCCAATCACTGCGCCAAGTAGAGAGAAAAAATAAATTCTCTAAAACATCACTCACCATTGGGTTTGGAAAGTTCAAACGGGGCCGTTTTCGACTTGCAATGTTGGATGACAGTAAAGAAGACACTGTCAAACGACCAGACTGACTTCTCTCAAAACAAGGCAGAAACTTATCACAGAGTTCCAGCCCTTCACTCAACAGTTGCGGCACAAAAAGCACTTATTGGAACATCCACAAGGTATCCGAGAGGCGGCGAAATAAATATCCAGCGAGAAAGACCTGTGGACAGAAGTTGGAGGGGGGATGGGCGCAATAGGCGAGCGGATACAATAAGCAGAATTTCGATGAGAGCATAGACACACTGGGAGTTGGTTGAATTAGATGAGGAACAGCGAGAAAATAGATCCGCTGGAAAGTTTGTCAGAGAGGAAAGTGAAAGGCGGAGCGCGTGCACAGGCCGCAAAGGGTTGCTGCAGTGGAATTTTTTACTCGCCAACGATACTGCCAGATGACGGATCTTCAGATCTTGCCGGTTAAATAAATAATAATTATAAAATATGCTTTTTATTTTTTCTTTATGTTTACTTATATAGATAAACAGGTTGAAGTGGTTTCTCTTTCGTTAAATAAACGAGTGCAGAATAAAATCTCAACAATGGGAATAGAAAAAACGAAACCCATTCATCTTATTATTCCGAAGAGAATACCACTGGAGTATTTCTTTTAATGATGTATTTTCGGAAGGATGTTTCTTAAATAACTGTTCATTTTTTTAAAATATGAATAGAAATCATAATAAGTTGAGTTTTTAATTTTTTTTTTTTTTTTTTTGCGTAAATTAAAATTTCGCAGCCGAATACCCGACTTTCTTATTGGCAGCCATTCTTGTCTCACTACTCTATGCATTCATTAACCCTTTAACGCGCAGTGTTCCCGCTCTGGGAACACCCAACTCTGACGTTTTGACTGTTGCCAGTCACGAAGAATAGATTTGATTTCTATAAAAACAGTTGCGGGTGACATAGCTCCATGAGAATCCTGCACGTCACTTCCCGGCAAAAAAAAAAAAAAAAAAAGTCACGATTATTTTTAACTGCACTGACATCTGGCGAAAAATGGAAGGACGCGAGAACAGCTGGATCGATTGCCCAATGCTGAAAAAAGGGCAGCCGTTGCCATCGCTCGACTTAACTATTAGCAAGATGGCGGGCGTCAAAAAAGGGTCTCTAGATCTGTGGCACGCGATGAACGTTTCGATCGTCCGCCATCTTGCTGATAGTTAAGTCGAGCGATGGCAACGGCTGCTCTTTTTTCAGCATTGGGAAAGGGTTGCGCCTCAAAGGGTTAATCGCCGTAGCGTAACCATAAACTTGGGATGATTGGAGAGGGAGAACTCCGGGGCAGTTTTACCACAGAGATTTTGAAATCATTTGAGGGGTATGTGCCCCTATCGTTGCACGATAGATTGATTACATGCTTTAATTTTGGAATCAACAAAATGAACATGCTGTAAAAAAAAGGCACGTATCAAGCAGCTTTCGGCTAGTTCAAAAAAGTAAATTATGGCACAGACTACACGTTTCTTCATGAGCTGTATTACGTGCTTTTAGAAACAGCTATTTAGGAACGATAAAAAAAGTGAAATAAACAACGGGGAGTATGTATGAATATATAACCAATTGCCGCATGTTAAGAACACATTTTTTTTTTTTTTTTTTTTTTTTGTAGAACGATATATATACAGGGGCGTAGCCAGAAATTTTTCATGGGAGGGGGGAGGGTGTATGACTATTGCAACTCACATATATGCTTACATGTGTGTGATAAAGGAGTGAAGAATATACATTTTGTATGGCAAAAAATTCCTCATGGGGTGGGGGGTTATGACCCCCACCCCCTCGGCTACGCCCCTGGATATATATATATACACACACACATGAATTATAAACATGGAAATTTATACATGAATTAATCTCTCAAACTTTTAACTCCCAACTAATACGAAATTGTAGTAGTTTAAGAAAACTCTGAAAAAGTCAAGGCACAGAAAGGATTATCCATAATAAAATTAGTTTACAAACCAAAGTACCACTTTTAGATAACTTATTTCTGGGAATTATCGCTAAATAAATGTAACTTGAGCGGAGTAACAAAAGTACAAGATAAACTATAAGGTAACTGTAGTAGACAAAAACCAAGTGCCATAACAAATATTTTTAAATATATAATTACTATGTAATTAAGAGCGATCATTACTCTGAACAAAAACCATTCGATTTACTAATAATTAACAAGGAAACCATATTTTCCCATTTATTAAAAAAATTACTTCGTATCTGCTATTCCCCCAGGCTGTGCAAATTCCTCATATCTTTAAAACGAGTTCACAATAAATAGGGGCGATTGCACAGAATTTCAACAAATAACGGCTGCCAGACACACGCACACCTCCCCCTGCATATTTTATACGTGGGTACATATGACATTTTTGTGAACTAAAGAAGTTAAAATATATAAACAAAATCGGAAGATCTAAGCAATGCACAGAATTCCCTTAATCACTGTGTCCTCAATAGATAGGGTAAGAATCATAGATTTAGATGTATTTTTAAAAATAGCAGAGTACTAATAAAACTTAAATATTGCTCAAAATAGTTTTTGAAATTAAATCTCAGTAAGGAAAAAATATTACGGTAAAATCTCGTTATAACGAAGTTTTACGACAATAAAATATTTCTATCGAAAGGTAATCATATAGTACAAATTAAATTGATAAGGCTACTATTTTTTCCCCTTTTAAATATAAATACATTAATTTTTATGAATCGAAGGAACTTTAAAGTCCTATCAGTAAAATCGTTCAATAGGACATAAATTTGCAATAAGAATGTAGTGGGGTCTTTAGATCCCTAGCGTTTAATATTTGATTTAATAAGATGGGTTTTTATACATAAAAACATGAGATGTTCCTAATGCATAAAAACGAATAGCAAAGTAAGTTACAAATATCTTTTCGTAAAATAAAATAATTTGGGACATGAAGGGTTAACTTGAGATTTATTTATTTAATCAGTATTTTTGATAGCTTGCACCTCAAAAGAAGGCAATTCTGACGAATTTTGAGGAAAAAAGGACCTATATTACAATCTATACATTATTTTCCATTATTCCAATTGGTCTTCTGTGAATTGAAAATCGACAGCCAGCTGTACCTTCATTTATTTTTAATGCCTTTTTTAAAAAGTTATTTAAAAAAAATTCCTTATTTCGGAAAATCAACACCTATGAAATGCGTTATAATAGGCAATATATTTGCGTAGGCAGAGAAGTTTCTTTAGAATAAACAAATTATCAAGTCGAAATAATTGAAACGCTAAAATAACGCACATAAAATTAGTTTTAATTATTTCATCTTTTACACACACACTAGTCTCTCTTGAAATGTTTTTTTTTGTTTGTTGTTGTTGAGCCTTGGTTTCGGTTTCAGTTTTTAACAAATTGTATTTTTGAGAAATTGTATTATGAAACAAATTGTATTCTGAAACCAAGATCCAAAAATTTTATTTCAGTTTTTAACAAGCATTCAATAACAAATAAATTACAATTTTAAGTACTTAAGGTTACTAATTTCTGGCTCAATTATGTAAATTCGACCTGTCGGAATTGATAAACTGAAGAGATAAAAAAATGGAAAAAAAAAAAAATCCCCCCTCAACAAATGCTCCATTCCTTAAAATCAAGAAATTAGTACTAGAAGCAGAAAGACGGACGGGTGGGGAGGGATAACAGGAATCGATGCAGACAAGATTTGGGTTCCCTTTCTCAAAAATACAATCTATTAAAACAACCCTTCATTGGTATTTTAGCGTACTAATTTGTTTTGTAAATTATTTTAAAGAAAAAAGCGACTTACAAAAGTGGGAATGAAAATTCACAAAAATGGGACGCCGGAAAAAAAAATTCTGGATCGATCCCTGGATGCGTTTTGAAGTCTTTTGCTTTTGCCTACTTCATTTATTTATTTATTTTTTAATCTATTCCAGACACTATTCTTTAAAAACACATATTTTCTTTGAGATTTTTCCAGTAAATCAAATTTTCAGAAAGGAAAGTTTCATTAACTTACCAGTAAATGATTGATTAATAAAATGAAACTGAAACCAAGCTCTAAGAATTGTTTATAGAAAAGATACTTCTTCATTTCTGTAATGGTTTTTGTGGGCTATCGCAATTTTTCAACATCACATTTTTTTTTTTAAATTGTAAGAAACGGAATTAAAGCATTATATAAAATAAAAGTTTTTGTTCTCCATTACCTGGGCAGAAGCAGATTCGGGTGTAATTTTACACCCGAATCTGCTTCTGCCTAAGTCCTTGACAGCTGACTGATTTCTCATTTAGGGACTCGGTATCTCACAAATTAATAGGAATAACAGAGTATGTGTGCAGATTACAGATATTTATAAAATATCTTTTACTGTCAAATTTCGTGGAAATAGCACTTAACCATTTTCGGTTGCAAGTATTCATAATTACAGATTTTCAAAAGTTTTAAGGTTTAAATTATCGCCCAAGACGAAAATGTCTAAGTTTAATAACGCAAAAAATTTTCATTTGCCTTTCCCTTCATGATATATTTAATTTCAAAACTTTTATTTTAAAGCAATTCTTTTATTATTATTATTTCTCAAGCAGACATACTCCGAAATTTTTAAAAATACAGTGCACTGCAGCACGATTTTATCTTACGCGAATGGGATATTCAGCCAGTTTTTCAGGAGTAACCTATCTCAGAGCTAACACCGAATCCTCGCCCGCAAAACCAAAGTTTTCGCATGAAGCTCAGGATGGTGCGAGGGTCGTCTTAGGAAATCGTCTTAGTGACTTGCTAAAGAAAATATCCAAACAGTGAACGGTAGTTCATCCCTCGTAGCGTCACAACAAAAGGCGGAAGAACCGTCCAAGTTTTTAAACCTGACTTAATTTATTACTTTATGTAGGAAATGGTAAGATATTGTTAGGGAATGATTTGAAACGGTTTGAAGGGTGTTTGTTTATATAAGTCTAAAGTAACTGTTTATGTGTTTCAAATAGTCGTTTTTACTTAGGCATGAGGGGGTCTTGAAACGCATCCCTCGCATAAATCAAGACTCCACGGTAGAGATAAAATTGCGAATCTTACATTAGTTAATTCAGAAAACTGCACAGACTTAAGAAGCCCTCGAATTTCGTAAAAACGGACCAAATCGCAGTTTACGGAGGGCTTCTCCCTCCAGCTCATTTTCTATGAAAATTATTAAGGTATAATTTTTCAGCAAATGGATTCTTTGACAGAGCCTGTTTATCGACAGGGCAACTGGGGCACTTACCCATGGCCCACCAATTTGAAGGCCGCCCAAAATTTTATAATTTTCAACAAACTTTTATCTGTTGGGTTCGAGGCTAATTCTCTGACATTTAAATCTGCTAAGTGTCCTCTAAAACCCATCCGCAAGTGGTCAAAATCCTTGAGTCATCTGAGCCTAAGATTTATTATAAAAAATCTCATCGACTTCAAGATACGTACGCTAAGTTTTGAATTTTTTCCCTTAATACTTTGAAGAAGTTTTATTTATGCAGTATGCGTACAGATATTTATTCTTTATGAAAATTAATTTTATTCGTGTATATAAAACTCCTTTAATATTGTTTATTGCACTGTATTTACATATTTAGTATTTAATACATTTTATGCATAATTATTATTTAATATACTTAATATATATTTCTGTAGCTATATGTGCTCGAAACGAATGCGTAATATGCAATTTCTCGTAAGTGCAAAGGTCCAAAAATTTGTATTTGCCCTGGGCCCAATATTGTGATGATCGGGCCCTGTTCTTTGGCACACATGATTCCAATGCAAAAGACGAAAAAAATCAAAACTAATGCAAAAAATGTGCATTTTTGAGCAATGATTGTAACATTTTAAATTCTTCACTATCACGAACACACACATAAAAAAAAGAGGGTCCGAATCTGACTTGAATATGATGCGTGACTTCCCGGGCCCAGGTTATCGCATATCCATCACATAAAAATTCCACTTCTCATCTCGCCAGAATTATAATAAACCGCCAATCCTTAATGACTCCTCCACATCTCCCTTTATGGGAACGTGAGAATGCATCTTACGTCCGGTTGGCGGGCTTCGTGAGTTTCCCGGCAGAGAGAAAAAACTGCAAGTGAAGAAAAAACAAAACAGGGTGGCGGGGGAGGGGGATCTAATGATGAGCAGCAACCTAAACCCCACTGGTACTGGCTCTAGTGCATAAATAATAGGTCAGAATAGCATGTATAGCCGTAGAAGGGTTTTCTCGCCGTGGGTGGAGTTGCAGAAAGGAATGTTTTCCATACAGACTCCCCCCCCCCCTTTTCCCCTAGGTAGAAAACTAGTTTTTATAATAAATAGGCATCACGCAGGCATACTTTTATCCTGTCACTAGTAAATATTCATTATTCCAGAATATTTCAAAAAAGGAATAGAATTCTCTAATTTAAATTGCGTGGAATGCGCGCTGTGGAAAATCTGTATTATTAAAGTTTCCCTAACTCGCCCTCCTCTTTTACCACAAACGGGCAATTTGAGGTCACGGTCATAACAAATCCTACTCTGAACTACGAGTAAATTTTCAGCAAAAAAATTTTTTTTGAATTATTATTTTTTTTTAAACCCGAAACAGACAAAGAAGTGCTCACCTTCAACTAACCTCTACTAAAAGTTTCATTCAACCCGACAGAAAATAAAAACGACTATAACTCGGTACATGTCCGTATACCCAAACCATACATCGGGCTTTGGAGCGGCCTTTGTTTTGCAAGTTCAACGGGTACAACAGCACAGGGCATCAAAAAATTGGTTCCGCGAAGGTTTAAACTCTGAAACTGCAAGCAGAATGAATAATATAGTAAATATTGCTAATAATATAGTAATTAGAAAAGCTATACTTTGGTTAATTCTTTGATAATATAAAAAGAGGAATTCAACAAAATTTTATTATTTTATACAACAAAAGTTGAACTCACCCTCTTGCATAACTCTGCTTGTACACGTCTAAATTTTTGAAACCTATGCAATGCAGTTTTAAATTGAAATATTTTTTTAAGCAATGCAAGTAACACATCTTAAAATTTCATTTTTCATTTCTTAATTGGAACATTTCAACAGCTATTTCAAGTTACAGTGTGCACCGGTTATACCGGACCTGGGATATAACGTACTATCGGTTACAACGTACCTAGAAGCTAGGTCCCGATTGAAGTCCTACATTTATGTTATTTAACTTAGGTTAAAACGTACTTAACAGAAGTACGTACTTCGGCTATAACGTACTTTTTATACCAAAACCAAAAATAAAATTTTGCTTTTCTTAAGAATTTTATTTCCTTGTTCTCGGAAATTTCAGTAGTACCTTCAAAAACACTCATTGTCTGTTTTCAGATTCTCTAGCGAGATGAACTGTGTATGAATGAAGGGAGCGATCTTTTATCTTTTTGTCCTTCTAGGTAGGGCTAAGAACAAAATCATGTTTTTTATTTATCACTCATCAATGCAAATGCCTCTTGAAAAGCCCCATCTATAATGATTCTGGTGATAGTGAAGAAGATACAGAGGAGCCTATACCAAGCATACCCGACGCATTCAATGCTGCAAAAAATGATCACGATTTTTCGAATTCCGCAGTGATGCTACAGAGACTCAACAAAAGTATATTATGGATATCTAAAACGGTATTTTTAAAGTAGCATCTGACCATTTAAAACAAAAGAAAATTACAGATTATTTATCTCATTAAAAATTGTAAGTAATAAAGACTTTTCTCTGTTTAATTTAAATTTTAAAAAATCAGACCTGTTTAAAACACATATTACAATGAAATTATGAGCCCACTTTCTTTTTTTAGCGTAATATTGAATCTTATTGAATCTCCATTGAATCTTTCTCTGGTCCCGAGAGAGTACGTCATAAGCCGTGTCTACTGTATAAAGATTTTTAAGAAAGGAATTTGCTCTCATTTCATTATTCTTGAACTCTTAGGCGTAAAAGTATTATGTACAGTCACTCACAGCAGCCACAATTATTGATGCTTTGACTCGCACCAGCTTAATTTCCAGTTTCTAGCTATTGGCACGATGTATAATAATTTGCCTTTTATGAAATGTTGATATATTTTCTCATTACAATTTTGCAATATTCAATGAATGTTCACAAAACCGGTTTTTCAACTTTCCACAAAATATTTAAAATAGCGCATAAAAAAAATATCCGAATTTCAGGAATGTCATATTAAGCATATTGCAGTAGCTACATGCGATGGAGAAAAATGATGTGGGGGTAGTACCAGTTCTGTGAACAACTCATGGACTTTTGTTCCCAAACGTGAAATTTCCACTTCAAAGTGGAATTTCAATAATATGATGATAAAAGTAACAAACAAACACACGCACACACACACCTTTAAAAGATATTAAAACTTTTTATTAAAAAAATCGATTAAAGATTCATAGATAACAACACAACATTGTTAAAATCGATAAAAATTGTTTAGGCAAATTAAGTTTAAAAAAAAAATAATAAATATGGTGCCAGCGTCCATTCCAGCAGTCAAGTTGTCTTCCAAAGTAGAGAACAAACGTTACTTTGTTACTTTCAGAGTCCAACCTCTTAAGAACGTCGAAAGCATAATGTTTCTACTGTTAAATGGGTTTGGACTTCTACCATCTCGTCGTAGTCTGTGTCTGAACTTCTTTTTACTGGTGAAGATCAATTTTTTTTTTTTTTTTCATCGAAACACGTATACACTAAGATGAATATATTTTACGTAAGTTATTTTAGAAAGTTTTGGTTATTTTAATGTTTTATAATATTTCATTAATAGACCGAGCGTAACTGATATTCAATTATTAAAAACATGACGGCAGATTTGAGAGAGTAAACAGATTCACCACAATTGCTTTCAACAAGAACTATTTTTTTTATGATCACCATTAAAATGATTATGGATATGGCCCGACAAAATATGCGTGAAATTTTTCGGAATTATGCGGCATCGATGCGGTAGTTTATTAAGATTATGCGGTATTTACAGATATTTATTGAAATAATGTGGATGTGTAGGGAGATACTAACGTTGAAAAGAAAAGTAATATTTTAATTTAAAATTAAGAGCAAATAAATGCGCCTTACTTTTGCACTAAAGTTTATTGAAATAGAGTGATGTTAGTCCGGCAGCCGATGATTCCTTCAAACTCTGCCTCTGTTTTGCAGATATTTGGCCGCAACATCAGATTGCACTTTCACCGTCTATAGAATTAGGTAAAACCGAGAGTACTGTTTTGAGTGTTTGTTTTAGAAACCTCTCTGAATTCAAAATGTTACAAAATGTACAGCGAGGCATTCCTTGACATACCCCTTGTAAGCAGGACGCTCCAGCCTCATTTGTGGATCATCAAATCCTGGAACATTGTTGAAGACTTCATCCTCAACATTCATGTTGAACTATTGGTCTGGGGTCAAACACTCGAGCTGCCTTCATGAATTTCAAATCAGGTTGGGAAAACTGAAGTCCTCGCTTTTTGGAGATGTCCAATTCTGGACAAAAATAAACGTTCAATTTCGCACCTCTTTTGTGGATTTTTCCCCATCCACGGTCCCAAATTGAGATACAAAAGGCTTTTGAGTAAAAGGTGTTGAAAAAAAATTAAAGAAATAAAAAATTTGCCGAAAAATGCTGTGTTATGCGGAAAGTTGTAGTTTATGCGGAGAATTGTACATTATGCAAAATTCCGCATTTTCCCATATTTCGTAGGGCCCTAATTATGGATTAATTGCATAATATCAAGTCCGTTATATTTTCTCCAGAAGTTACCCAACATTTACAAACAGTAATTAAAACATACTTCAAGTAACTAAGTTCTATACAAACAGCATTTTAACCGAGTATAGCGGAAGATAATTCAGGAAGAAAAAAGAAAGATTCTCTGAGCAAAACGAAGGAACCAGGAGGAGGAGGGGGGGAGGAATTTAAAGGTAATTTGTTAGAAGTTTTGAGGTTCCCAGAAAGAAATTCTTGATTAATTAAGCCTACTTAGCGCTATTTCGGTTACTGAACATTACGAGTAAAATCGAACTGAATTAACCAGATAATTGAATTGAAAGTTCACATACAATACTTGCACTACATTGGAAGTTCTTTATTAGTCTATTTACATATTATCACATCACATGCGAAAACAAGAATTCATGAGAAATATCACTATTAATATCAACACTACTAACATAAATCGAGTTAAAATTTAATATATTAAAATTTCAATTAATGAGATTGCCCTTATTATCAAAAAGTTGAAGAGAAAATTTTCATCGGAGAAATCACCGCTGAATTCGAGCCAATTATTTAGAAATTATGAACGTGTATGTGTCACTCTCATGATGTGTTACAAAATCATGTCCCTTTTTTTTTTTTCAATTATATTGATACATACACATGTACATTCATAAAATCTAGTATCAAGGAGTATAGTTTAAAGACTTATGCTTCTGTCTGCCGTGTCGTGATATGGACTTCCGATTGATATACACCCGACACTGGCCCGATACTCACCTCGTAATCATGGGCGCTACGGATAATTTGAGATCTCTAAAATAAAAGCGAAAACAAATCGCGTTTACCACAATTTTTACTTTATATTGCATAAAAATATTGATGTCAAACTGGGTTTACTTTTTGAATAACAAAATTCCAAACACAGAATGATTAAATTTCTTCCTGTGAGTGTTACTTTTGTTTGGATTTAACAGCTATGTTCTACATGTTTTATCTTGAATTATCTGAGCAACACCATTTAATGCTAGTATGCTGACACAATTCCATATTTTCAGGTTTCTAAGCAGCTATAAAAGTGTGATGACCGGATGATTGAAGCATGTGAAATATTATTAGACTAAACAATTTCGTGGCTCTAAGCTGCGCCTTAATACATTTAGCAGTGAAATATTACTGCCCTTCACCCCAACGCCCCCCCCCCCAAAAAAAAAGAGAAAGAGGGGGGGGGGGTATTAAATAAGGGTTTCGGCTCTACATAATCGAAAACTTTCATAATGTGAATTGCATTACTTTAACGAAGTATGTTAGTTGAAACATATTTACCAAGAGTACTGTTAAAACGTCAACTCGTACTTTCATAAGGTTTCGCTTTGAAATATTTAGAAGCTTTAGATATATCACTGCATTTGATTACCAACTATTATTTCATTTCACCCTATCCTCCATTAAAATCAATCTAAAAAGAACAAAATACAAGGCTGTTAGAATTGATTAACGTAACTAAATTAACTTTGGCAGCCTTTTTTTTTTTTTTTTTTTTTTTTTTTATGATGCTCTAAAGCTTAAAAGTATTTTATACTACAATCAATATATATCAGCGATGAAAATTAATGTCTTCGTTCTACGCTGATTTTTTAAATAGCTCATAAAGAGTCCTATAATAGAGAAGTACCAATACACTAAAGCAGGGGTGACCAAAGTGCAGCTTCCTGGTCTATCGCAGACGTCCCCCCCCCCCCCCCCGCGTATGTCGCGTGGTGTGACTTTTACCGCTCACAAATAAAATATTGTACGAACTAAGTTCTTTTAAATTTCTTTTTAAATTTCATACCTTGCAAATTGAGAAACAACGTTTCTCAAAAACACACACAAAAAAAAGGTACTCATATACCATCAAAAGAATTTTTAATAGAATCAGTACGTTTATCTGAGCATATATAAATTATTTACCTAACTTTTAAAGATTTGTTTTAAAAATTTATAAAACAAATCATTGACTAGATTTGCTTGTGGATGCTACGAATGTCATCCACCTTCGCCCTCAGTTTCGAAAGTTTGATTAATGATTTGTTGAAGCATTTCGCCCCAGTTCAAAAATGATGATTGTAATAGACAGATGTACCATGCTTAGTTTCAATAAACTTAACTGCTGCATTCATAACTGACAACAATACTGAAAATTGAGATTAATGCTCTGGGAAACAACCATTCTGTTTTACTTGTTTCACTCTTCTTAAAAGTTCTTTTCATATAACACTGAATTTTGGCATTATATTAAAATAAAAATTTTTGTTTAGACTATTTTTCATGCAAGTTTTTATTGTTTAAAAGAAAAATAATAATAAGATTCAGTTTCTGCGCCTCTCTAGTACATGGAATCCATAGCTACCAACTTTTCAATCTAAAAATTACTGCTTTTTTTTGAGGGGGGGGGGGGGAGGAAATAATGCATTAAAATAAAATCTTTGAAAGCATCATACCTTTCGTTCAAAAGTTCCAAAGAATTATGACTTTAGTATAGAATGGCAAAAATGTTTTCTACTAAAACAAATGCCAGAATGAAAAAATACTGTCAGAACTTCAAGTGCTTTAGTGCTCCTATAATTATTTTTCGTTCAATTTCTGCCAGATATTATGTTCTTTCGTAATACGAATACGAAATTTTTTATTTCTCTCTCTCAAGTTAAGTATTTAGATCTATACAAATTACCTTACTACTAAATTACACTTAAATATCCCATTAGTAAAATACATGAAATTTAAAATATACATTTCCTAATATTACATTAAATTTAGTAATTTCCACAAGAGAAAACAAATATATGAATACTAAATAGATGATTTAAGTAATTCCAAATGATTACGGTGAGGTAAAAAAAAAAAGCAACTTTTATTTAGAAGAATATAATATTTAAAAAGTAATTATAAAAATAAAAAATATATATTTGGCATGTTGTGTTTATTTCTTGTTCGCTTTCTCCAACATTTTTATCCTAGCCAGAAAAGTCACATTTCAACATTTTAATTCTTTTGTATTTTCAATCAAATTTACAATTAAATACTTTATTTTTCTTTTAGTGGTTATATGGGGAAAATAAGGTTAAAAAATTAATTCATATTTCAAACAAGGATCAATTTTTATCTAATGGTACGGGAAGCTTCAATAAAGACTGACTGCTAATGGAGAAATATTTATCCCCAAGAAAGGTGGGAAAAGATTGAAATTGGGATGCTAAAGCATAATAAACATATCGGAATTTTTCCAGCCAAAAAATTAAATTAACAGCTGACTCACTGGTCTGCAAAATAACCAAAACCTTAGATGCTTTCTTGTTAGCACTGTCCCTAAAGAAAAACACAGGAGCTGAGCAACGCAGGAAATACACATTTCAAGGCAGCGCCGTGTGTGCAAAAATTTATATTTCAGAGGTAGTTCAATCGTACATACAATATAACATTCGTAAGTTGTACAAAAAGTCGTACAAGTTGGCAGCTATGGAAATACATTAATTGT
Source organism: Cheiracanthium punctorium (assembly GCA_038373885.1). Taxonomy (NCBI): domain Eukaryota; kingdom Metazoa; phylum Arthropoda; class Arachnida; order Araneae; family Cheiracanthiidae; genus Cheiracanthium; species Cheiracanthium punctorium. The sequence continues at coordinate 266,742 of JAWZYV010011673.1, forward strand.
GGCTCTTACATAGAGTTGCCAACCGTCCCGCGAGATCCCGTTTCTTGAGGTTTAGTGGGCACTAGAGATGAGACGGGCTCAGCCCGAGCCCAACTCTTTGAACATACTCTTTGAAACAAATTTTAAAAAGTGATTTATGGGATAAATAGACGTACTTATTTCAAAAAATAGCGGCACGGGGGACTAGAAGGTGTGTGAAGCTCCAAAATTTATTGTATCCTATTAATGAAGTAGTTCATTTTATTTGTCTTTAGCTGACATTTCGGGCTCGGGCTTCAAAAAATGAGCCCGAACTCATCTCTAGTGGGCACGTCCCGACAGGTGTGTGCGGGACGCCATGTCCCGCTTTTTTCATAGAATAAGTCATTTAATAATTTGATAAATTATAATGATCTCACAAGAGATTGTAAATATTAAGTTTCTTTCCCAAATAAATATGAACTCAGCGCAGAAGTGTTTTTATACTTCCAAGTTCTTTCTTCAAAATACGTAATATTGTGATTTCAGTAAAAGTGATTTAATATATCTTAAGTTCTTTTTAACCAAATAATTAATTATAATAATTTCTGAAGTTATTTAAGGCGAAGTTTCTCTTATAGATATATTATCTATACGAGAATATACGAGATATTTAATCGGTGCATGCTTATGGATTGTTTCAAATATTTTTTATAAGTCAAAGTAAAAGGGATTTGTTTTTATTTATGAAAGGAAATAAAAAAATTAATTTAATTAAAAATTATAGTGCTATTTGTGTTGATAATAAAGAAGAGAGATAAAGAAGTCTAATAACTAATGCTAACTATTTCATTAGTTTGCCTGATTGTTTTAACTTTTGTTAACTATGTTGTATGTATAATTATACCGAAGTAGAAAGCATAATATTCAATAAAACTACTTAAAATGTAAAAATTATATCTGATTTCAATTGTTTTTCTCGTATTTCTGTAATTAGTAAGCTGCATTCCGCGCTCTTTTTTTTTTTCTTCTAAATTCGTGCATAAAATTTAGAATGCCTACTCTTGCACTAAGTACTTTTAGTCACCCATTATATTAAGCAGTAGTGAATTCCCACTTATTGTAAAAAAAAAAAAAGAAAAAAAAAAAAAAAAAAGAAAGAAAGAAAGGAAAGAGAGAGGGGGGGGGGGGGAGGAGGGTGAAGAAATATCTACATTTTTTAATAAAATAAAAAAAGTCCGTATGCAAACTACAGCGAGAATCACGGTTTTCTTTTTTTCCCGGCAACTAGGACACTCCAATGAAAATTACCCAATCTCTTAAGTGAAGCATCATACATCAACATTCCACGTAATTAGGTAAAAAAATTCATCTATCAGCATAGCAGCCTATTCGTATCATTGTCCTCCTGCATCCAATCCTGCAATTTATATGCATTTATATACAGTATTGGCTGCAATAAGTTATTTTATACCAGGATGCTTTAGGGGCGTCCAAAATTGGTCCAACGCCAGGGACAATACTTAAATAGCTAGGCAATGGGTGAATCATTTTTATGCACACCACAATTGCTTGCAGGTGTGGCAAGGGGTTCATGGAATAAATATATGCTTGGCAGACAGAAATTTGGTTGTTTCAAGTAAACATACATTTAATGTCTTTAGATGAAAATGATTGTGAAGCTCGTAAATTATACATTTAAAAAAATAAATAAATAAAAACTGAATACTTTTGGACCTCACTTCTAGATCATTAAACATCAGACTTATGAGAAAAATGAAATTGCAAAGGAGAAATTGAAAGAAACGATAAAAAAATTATGAAGGGTTGCGGTAATTTTCATCCACATACCGAAGAGGAAAAGTCAAAATTATGATTTTTAGAGAGAACAGGATCTACAAGACAAATACGGATTCATAATATGGGCATTTTAAATTAACCATAGTTTTATTTTTTTATTTTAAATAGAATACCTGCAGCTGTCTGTGATCATTTAAATCTGTGGTTAGGTTATTAAGTAAAATTCATTCAGATATAATAATGGCTTGGGAAGGGGGAAGGGAAATTTTCTGCTTTAGAAGCAGGTAGATTAAGGCGGTTAGTGGTAAGCGGTTAAAGTCATTTTTGTTTCTTTGCTTGTTTTTTATTTCTGCTATTCATCTTCATACAAATCACATTTTAGGTAGTGAAAAAAAAGAAGCAATAAAGAATAAATACATATTTTTTATTTTACTTTTTTTAGATTCCAAACAAACACTTAAATCCTAATGTTTTGACTGATGTACCAGTCTGATTTGATTGTTTGATGTATGACTAATGGAACGACACATATCTTTGCATATGGAAGATAATTCTTCAAAAATCAGACTAAAAGTCTAGCAGAGGTAGCCTAAACCTTTCATAAGATACATAGTACAGTCTATACAGTGAAACTTCTATGAGCGACCACTATTAAGAACACCCTACACCAGCGACCGCATATTTTAACCCTTTGAGGCGCAACTTTTCCCCAATGCTGAAAAAAGGGCAGCCGTTGCCATCGCTCGACTTAACTACCGCTCTGCCGCACAGCTAGCTGTCGTCAAAAAAGGGTCTGTAGGTCTGTGGCACGCGATGAACGTTTCGTTTCGATCGTCCGCCATCTTGCTGGTAGTTAAGTCGAGCGATGGCAACGGCTGCCCTTTTTCCAGCATTGGGCAATCTATCCAGCTGTTCTTTCATTTTTCAGCAGATGTCAGTGCAGTTAAAAATAATCGTGACCATTTTTTTACGGGAAATGACGTGCTAAAAAGTAAAGGATTCTCCTGGAGCTATGCCACCCGCAACTATTTTTATAGAAATCAAATCTATTCTTCGTGACTGGCAACAGTCAAACGTCAGAGTTTGGTGTTCCCAGAGCGGGAACACTGCGCGTTAAAGGGTTAAGGACGCTGTTTTTTTTTTACCCTACATACTGAATGTTAAAAGGTCCTCCAGAAGAGACCGCACAACCCTCTATAAGCGACCGGACCCACTTCCCTGTCCGAAAACTTTCTTGCACTTTCTCTGGAATAAAACAAAAACCACATTCCAAACCAGTCACTCTACTGCAAATCGATAGCAGGTGCAAGTGCACGTACACATCCTGTACAAGTTAAGAAGGGACATGTCTAAGAAACGTGCGATTTTACTGTTAGAGCACCGCATTGACGTGATCTAGTCACACAAAAAGGAAATTTATTTTGGAAAAGTTATTTTTGGTTGTAGGGGGGGGGAGAACCCAAAAAGCAAATTTTGAAGCAAATAGATTTTATTATTGCAAATTCAGAATGTATGACGAATTTCAGGCTAAATGCTCTGTAGTCAGTTGTAACAATTTAGAGAAGTACTCTCAAAGAAAAAAAAAAAAAAAAAAAGAAGTGAAACAATCCGTGATTTCTATATATTTTATTAACATTTAAATTTTAATAGTAAATTTGCATAATTATCCATTTATTAGTATGCAATTTCATGAAGAACAAAACAAACAAGATTTTTTAGAATTTTCTTTTCTTGGCTACCAAAATTCTTACACTTCTTTGAGTGACCACCGAACTCTCTTAACGACCGATTTCTCTCGGAATGGAGGGTGGTCGCTCCCTAGAACTTTCACTGCACGCCAAACTGTTCTCCGCGTAGAAAATATCTTGTTGCTTAGCTTCTAATAAACTGATCTGAAAATTACATAAGGTGCTCCGCCAAAATTCAAAGACTCTCCAAGTGCTCCATCAGAGAAAAAGTTTAAAAACCTTAGTCTATAAAATCATACGAATTCCGTAGATCTGATACCTTTTTTATGACAAGTTGAAAGCGGACAAGACAAATCGAAATGAAATACTTTTAGTATTTGTTACAAAGAGTTATAAACAGCACAAAACAGTCAGAACACAGAGTTTTGAAGTTTAAGATTGTTAGCGATGCTCTCTCGAAAATAAACTTTGCAGCTCGGCCAAGAGGTTTAATTGAAGCCCACACTCAAACTTCTGACCTAAGTCAAACATGAAGCGCTGTTTAGTTAACACATTTAGATTACAAAGAGCAATTTTTCGATGACCTCATCCAGCATTCTCAACAGCAAAAGCAGTAAGAAAAATACGGGCCATGGCACTAAAAATGGGGGTACTGTGAAAGACAGCTAGTATCTGCTGGAATTGGAAGGAAGGAAAGGTAAAGGGATCTGGTCGTCTTTCAGTAAGTTTTCCATCAGCTTTTAGAGGTGTTCACAGCAAAACGTATCTCCTACTTGTTATTGATGGCTTCCACCCAGACTATTTCCAAGCAACGGAGTTATAAAAGGGCGGAGTGAAAGTATTACGGGAAAATTTATTGGAAAAAATTTCCCGCGTCCCTATGAAGCAAGAATAGAAAACGCTTCGCGCTCAGACGTCTACACTATAATCTTATATAAACAATAACTGAACACGCATTGAGAAGGTTGCACGTAAACATATGGCCGAATTTAAAGGGCACTCTTCCCAGCTATTTGGGTTTGAAAATGGGATGCTGCTATTTTCGGAAGAAGAAAAATTTTCCCCGTGTCTCTTAGGTGCAGACAGTATCGGCAGCCGTGGGCGAGAGGAGAGCGAAAGTGTTGTATCAGTCATCAATAGCCAGAGTGATAGCGAGGAAGTTAAAAAATACCGGCCAAGAATATTAAAATCTTAAAAGGAAACAGCTGCAACATGTAAACTCAATGTTGTCTTAAAGGAAGAAAAACAGTGTGGCAGGCTAAAAAGTAATGCTTTGAAACAGAAGGCACTGACATCAACAGAAATGTTACATTCCTACACAGATAATCCGATGAAATATTTCCGTTGACATTATACAATAGATATTGTATGGTGAAATATTTCTGTATGCATTTACGATTGTAGATCGGATGGGGGTGGTGGTGGTGGTGGTGGAATTGTACCTTTTTTCAAATATAATCGAAATTCTTATAAAGATAATATTTTTAAAAATGTGCTACACTTCGGAATTTTGTGATTCGACTTTAAAGTGATTTTTCTAAATTTTTACTAAGAGGCACATATTTTTCGATTACGATACGTAGTGCAGTCGTTGAAGACACTTAAGGAATTATTTAGAGCTTCTGGAGCTTTCAGTTTATTTAGATCCGTGATCAAAAGCTGTGAAGGGTTTTACTTTTTACAACAACAGGCTTAAAATAATAGTTTAAAAAGGTGTGCATGAGCATTCAACAGCAAAATAACAAAACCCTCTAATGATAAAATGATCGGTAAATTCATAACATTACACAATTCCATTTAACAAAGTCTGGATCAGTACGTAACTAAATGGCTTGCGCATCAGCACAATCAATAGAGCTCTAATTCCGCCTCAAGCAAAGTATATGGTTCCATAGTCGTTCGGAAGTGGCATTTCTCTATGTATTAAAAAAAGACCTTAGTGTGACGTAACTAAACAAACCTGTTCGTTAAATGACAAATTCCTGCACCTGCGATTGGATCAAGGTCCTCAAGGTCTTTCCAAGCTAAAACCTACTACTCTACTGAAACAAATTCATAATTAAATCTTCGCCCTAGAGGTATGTTAGTTTTACTTCCCTAACCGAAATCTACAAACCAACAACTCCACGCTCCCATCATGCTTGCTAAAAAAAGGCTTTTTTGTTCTTTTCTCTCTCTCTCTCTCTCAACCTTGAAAATCTTTATCGCTGACACAATGCTGCAACTTTCACCGTTAATGACCTCAACAATGAGGACAACGGCGAAAGCTAGAAGCCAAGAGACTCTCACAAAGTGAGAGAAGCATGGCCAGAAACAATGGCCGATAGTATGCGCGATAAGCAGGCTTCGAAGCCCTTCAAAAGAACACTGTGCGATAATTATGGGACAAAACAGGATGGCGGCAATTTCATCAGCGAGTCAAGCAGAACCCTTTCTAAAAGATGGGGAGCAAAAGGAGGAGCGCACAAAATGGCCGAAGAGCCCTGGTCTCTGTTATTTAAATAATCTAAAAGCGTGGGTGCGCAACGGAAAAGGCATTTTACAAAAATGGAGCATTGATAAGATAATTTCTAACATACGAAGCAAATGCATACATTTGAGAAATGAATCCTAGGGGATGCGGGGATAAAATACACTTACAAGAAAGAATAAAATATTTCAAAATGCAAACCGATCATTTAATTGTAATTCAAGCAACCATGCTATGACTGTATTACAAGCAAGTCCGTACGAAAAAAAAAAGTTTAGAATTTTATTTATTTATTTATTTATATTTTTTTTTTGGGGGGGGGGGGGAGAGGGCGCACAAAAAATAAATCTGGGTGGGATAAAATATTATTTATTTTTTCGGAACAAGACACTAATTCAAATACATATATTTACACAAGAAATAATAATGACAAAAAACAAACGTACACACTATTTCATCTTAATTATTTTATTTTTAATAAGTTCAACTTTTTCAATGCATGATTAATAGAAAAAGTTGTTACAGACCAAAAGTTTTTAATAAGATTTCATACGCTAATTACAGAAATTAATCGTTAAAAGTATCTGGCAACTAATTTACTGCAGATTCAGAACTAATTAAGATGCTTTGTTTGTATAAAAATTTAAGTAAAACGAAGCGAAGGTCATAAACGTTAAAAGAACTAAACATTTATCTCAAAAGAATGATCGATTCTCATATCTTAATCAAGCCCATTTGTAGTTGTTATAAATGTTCATTAAAATTCCGAAGGGTGGGTGGGGCGGAAGCATAAATCATTTTAGCCAGCAACTGTATATTACTACAACAATGGCGAAAAGTCAGCTATTTTAATATACACTAAAGTACGTATGCAAACAGATCTTTTCGTTTGCTCCTGGAGTACAACAGAGAGACGCTTTTAGCGAAGTGAGTAAACACAGTGAGATTGTGATTATTTTAGAGCAGAATTAAGACCATCAAATATACAGATGTCTTATTGCAAGATTAAATGCTTAAACAGATTGTACACATTCCCCTCTCGAGAACGAGCGCACATGGTTCAATGCATTATTCATTTACTTTCACTCGATTTACACAAAAACACATCTACTTCCTTCAAAGCATACTAAACAAAATTCCGAAATAAATCTACAGATGTCTAGCACATTGCAGAAAAACCACTAAAATTCCAAACTTCCAGAAAAAATGTTTTTCTTATCGCCGACACAATGCCATGAAAATTCCAGTATCTAGTTCGTTACAAAGAATTCTACCATTCTAGCAGATCGTATTACAACAAAATACCCATTTTGCTAATTTCGTAGGGGAGAGGGGTACAAGCATGGTTTAAGAGCTTGTTGACATTTTATTAAGGATGGGAAATGGGAGAAGAAAACAGCCTAAAAGAACAACAAAGACAAGGCAAGTTAGCAGTAATTAATCATATTTTTTACTTTGTACGAATTAAAAGTAAATATAGTAATCGCCGAAAGGTTGGATGTTCAGATTTTGAAGGAAAAGTCGATTTTGACCCAGTAAATTTACTTCGATGAGTTTTAGCATGACGTCTCAGTACACGCATGCGTGTGCTCAGACGTTTGACCCTTGATCGTAGAATCACCCTGTATTTGAGTCAAAGAAAGGAAAAGTGCTTAGTAATAATAATAATAATAAACGTTTGAAAGCAGGTCCGAAAACACAGTTTCAACCGAGCACTACACGATGCAGATATTATGACACAAGAGAAAATAATAATCCTCTACTATTAAGATATAGTTCTGCAGTAAAAATAACTACATGAGTTTTCTTGTAAAAGGTACGTCTGTCACTTTGATTTCTTCCATAAGCTTTTTTGAGCTACTAAAGAATGCTAGTACTTACTTGCTTGTACAAAATACAAGGAAGTAAATGTGATCGCCAAAAATTTCGGTTTCCAGATTTCAATGAAAAAAATCGATTTTGACTATCTCTAAATTTACTTTTAAGAGTTTTTGCGAGACATCTCATCGTACGTATATATGCATGTACGATCCATTTTGACAGACCACAAGTCCATTTTTTACCTGACGCCTGTACGTATGGATTATCTCAGAAACTATTACTTGTAGAATGTTGAAATTCTTGCCCTTGTGCACCTTCCTTTTTGGTTCCAATCGACAGGATAGTTTATTTACAGGGCCATCCCAAATAACGCTCTACGGCCAGAAATTTATTAAAGCGTATTTTAGAGATATTAAGTTATTTCAAACGAATCAAAAGTGCTATATGTTGTTAAAGATTACAAAATGAATATCTTCGTCAAAAATAGTATCTTTATCACTTATGGTTCTTCTACAGGAACACTCAAAGAAATTCCATTGCGGCCAATGACAGTATTAGACGTCCATTTCAAGCATTATACCATCTTACCATATAGTTAAATAATGGTCCGACGGCGATCACTTGCCTCTCTCAAAAATTGCGCCAGAAATCGCCAAACTTCGCGTACGAATGCATTTAACTCTCATATGACAAAAACTATTAGTCATAAGATTGTTGAAATTTCATATGTAAGATTGTTTTAACATCTAGTTGTGCAACTCTAGTTCCGATCTACTGGATAGTTTATTTACAGGACCACCCTAAAGAATTTCAATACATTAATGTCTACTGACATCTTCGATATATTACGTCTGTTATCAGTCACTGTTTAGTCCATGCCCAAAATCTCCCCCTTTTTATCGACCTTGACGAGTTTTGCCGAAATATCACCACATTTAACGCTAAAACTAAATACGTATTTTACATTACTCAAACTTTTAAACAAATAATGTGGAAATTTTCATTTCGAACTATAGTAATATCTAATTGTGCATCTCTTTTTTGACTGTAATCGACTGGGTAATTTTTTTACATGGTCACCCGAAGACTTAAAATACGTAGAGGTCTACGGATACCTTCAATAAATTTAAAGTTTGTGATGAATCGCTATTTTGGCTATGACACAAATCTCGGTACCTATCTCAAACTTGTCGGCTTTTGGCAAAATATCGCCCAACGAAGTGCCAAAAACAAATCTTTCAAATTGAGCTCAGCTTGGCGATAAATCAAATATTGGGCTAGAAATCGCCAAATCTTTTGCATTATTGCAGTATTTTATCTCTTTCAAACAAAATAAGTTTAGAAAAAGTGCACCGAAAATTTTTATGATTTAATAGACGTGCAATGAAGTCACTGGTGTCCACATCAGATTTTTTAGATATATTTACAATAAATTTTCCTATCACCATAAAACTGTCCGGTATCATCCCAAAACTGTGCCTAAATACCAGTTCGTAAGACAAAGTAAAAATTTATAAATTTTTTTCCAATCCCCAAGCAGATTTATTTAAATCACAATTTTACCACAGACAAATGCCTCTTAAAAAATTAGTATAATACATGAACAGATGTAAGTTGTGAATAATATCACATTGTGTTCCCTCAGAACTATACACGTAACTTTTAATTTTATATTTCATTTTATATAACTTGTCATTTTTTGCCAACCAAGCCTTTTACTCTAGATTCATTCAAAGCCATCCTTATTGAATACTTGTAAGCCATTATTCATTTTCCCGGGGAAGATTTTCGTTTATAGATACTAAATTAAAGACTGAATAGACCGTATTCTGTGATTTCACTCTGCATTTTGTAAAGAATTGCTTTGATAGGGGAAAAAAAATACACATTAAAAAAAAGAAAGGAGGGAAAAACCCATAATGCTGTAATTAAAGAAGATAAAAATTGTTTTCAATGAAATAAGTACTTTTAATAAAATTGTTCTTCCTGGCCATTTTTTTAAAGTAAGGAGATGCGTATGCACTGTTAAACACTGGGAATACAACCTACCGGTTTTGATTTAGTTTATATTGTTACAGAAAACTCTGCTTAGTTTTCGGGCTTGTAGCTTAAAAAGTCCAGCGCATGTGGAAAGATCTAGTATACAGTTCTGTTGAAAGGGCGAAGCACAAACTTTATCAGTTCCAGGAACTCGACAATAAATGTTCAGTATACAATTAACAAAAATTAATAAGCTATGCTATAACTGGATTTTGAATAGTCAGCTGATCACAAGTCTTTCTCTCAGATGATGTATTTCGCACACAATAAAATTCTTCCACAGAACAACAGTGTTTCTCGCAACAAATCAACTTGCAGAAATATAGCTATCAATCAGGGCCTTCTCTAGAGTACAATATAGAAGGCCCTGTATCAGGGGCGTAGCCAGAAATTTTTCATGGGGGGGGGGGGTTACGACTACTGCTACTCATATATATGCATACATACGTGCAATAATGTAAGAATATACATTTTGTATGAAAAAAAATTTCTCATGGTGGGGGGAACCATACGCCCCTGGTTACATTTCGTTAAGCACCCTCTCTTCCAGTGCTGCTTAATTTACGGAACAAAAATACAATTTTACAATTTATTTTGGAACAAATACAATTTTACAATTTATTTTGGAACAAATACAATTTTACTAAAGTGTTCTGCAAAATGACCGAGAATATGCATCATTCAAGCTTTACAAATTGAGACAAAATAAAACAGTTGTCCACATCATGTAACGTTATTTTAGAACTTAAAAGACAAAATTTTATGCTGTAGAAATAAACTATTAAGATAAGGTACAGATCTGTTGACAAAACACTTTATAGGTTCTTTTTGATTGCGAATAGAGCTGACATAGTTTAATGTCATCATATTTAAGTTTTTCATTATATATCATCTCATAATAATATAATAGTGCTGACACTGTTTAATGTCATCAAAATGATGATATATCAAGTTTTTTCTATTTATCATCTCAAGTTAGTATTTGTAAGGCCAAGTTTATGTTACCAGTCAAATAATTTCGCATTTTTGGGAGTCCGCAAACCACGGAATTAATTTCCTTTCTGAGTTTGGGAAAAAAAAAATTTCTTCCTCCGAAGAATGGGTAACGGGTATGCAGCTAGTTACTAATAAAAGAAGCTTAGTTTAGAAAGTTCAGTTTTTAATACTTCAGATACTAAGCATAATGCATATTTTAAATATGTTTTAAAAGCTGACAAACAGTAAATGGAATTTTAAACCAAAGCGTTTTTTTTATTTTAATTTAATTTAATTTTCGGTGAATGTTTATAGAAAGTTACTTTCCGGAATTAGAAACTTTGAAGCATTATCATCCAACATTCTCGCTAGTTCTCATATGACAGCATTACTCCACAGAAAAACTAAAAAGAAATTGATATAGCCATTTTCAGAAAATTTTGCGGGAGGGGAAAAAACCCTTTAAATATTATTAAAATATGGAGTATGCTAATGATTTAGTAAGAGATTAAGGTTCACTTACTTAACATTGTATAAAGCCGCTCTCGGAATTATTCATTTTAAATTGCTATCTTTTACGAAGATTGGGGGAATAGAAAGAAATAGAAATCAACTGTTACTGTATTTTACGGTATATTAACAGCGAATTATTTTAAAACTTAAAATTTCCATGTCGTAAATGCATTATTACACTTGTTTGCACTTTTCCGAGTAACAGAATTGGCCAAGTGTGAAATTAGGTGGTACATCGTAAGACGATAAAAAACTATATTTCAAAAATCTGCTTCGGTAAAAAAAAAAAAAAATTAAATTAATGAACATGGATTTACTTTCTAATAATAATAAGTACTTACTTTCTAATAATAATAAGTACAAGTTCGATTTGATGAAAAAATCTATTAACTGTCTTAAATTTACTTTGAAGAGCTTTTGGGTGACGTCTCAATGTACACATGTATACGTATGTTCGTGTGTATGCATGCATGCACATTTCATCTTGACCAGCCGGAAGTCCATTTTGATTAGTTTTTCTTAGTTTTACGAAGTACGTATTAAATTGCACATCTCAACAACTATTAGCCAATTAGCCATAGCATGTTCAAATTTAATATATATGATTATTATAGCATCAAGTTATGCACTTCCCTTTTTGGTTTCAATCCAGAGGCTAGTTTATTTACAGGAATACACAACAGACTGAGACGACAGTATATTTAGTTAGTCCTTGTTTTGAAAATGCCCAAGATCGCGCCAACTGTCAACCAGCTTGGAGAGTTTTGCCAAAATACTGCCAAATCTGGATCTAAAAATAAGTATGTAATATGCTCAAAATCTCACCAAATTAAGAGCCAAAATAATTGTTTAAAACTTAACGATATTTCTTATATCTGGTGAGAAGCTGCTAAACTTTAATATTATTGTATCGCAATTTCAAATGGCATAAGTTTCATTGACGTGCATCGAAAACATTAATGATTTATGAGACGTACAAGGAAGCCCTGTGGAGAGACCCTATCAAATTGTTTCATTTACTGTATATTTATTGCGAGTGGAGAAACATTAGCGAACACCAATAGTAGCATCAGAAATAAATCCCCCCCCCCTTTTTTTCATGTAATAAATAATTTGGCTTAGAAAAGAAGATGGGTAATTAGATTTTTGCATAAAAATATTGCACTGAACAAAATGCAAATAGTTCGCAGAAAGTCTGCCCTCTTATCAAGGACGTAATCGAGGGAACGGTCAAGGAGGTTCGGAACCCCTCGACCGAAATTTCGATTTTTGTTAACAAAATAACAATGATGAAAACTGTTTTGTGAAAAAAGCCTGCCTTTTACACTGTTTGGATCCCCACCGAAATTGTTGCCTGGTTACGTCCCTGCCTCTTATTACACTTTAAGAAAAATGAAATTCAATCCAAAAATTTAGTTGTTCCAAGAGGAAAAATTAACACTTCCCTTTACTCAATCTAAGATTTGCAGTTAAAGGCTACTATTATGTTCTTTTAAGTAAATACATTATCCTTTAAAGGTGAAAAAGATTCGAGTTTTGGCACGCAATATTCGTTATCATCTAAAATGATCAGCAAATTTAATAAAATACAGACTAAACTATTACGGGGGTGAGGAAAGAAAGGAAGATCAACCAAAACAGACTACAGAGACAATGCATTCTTTATTTTCTCATACCCTAGTACGAAAATTGATTGCTTCTGAGAGTGATAAAAAGGCGGAAAGACCGCCAGGGTGATAAATTTTAAAACTCGCATAAAGAGGCACAAAAAATGAAGTGAGGGTGGAGAAAAATGACATAGCAATTAGCACAGAGAGCAGCGGCATTTAATCTTTAGAACCAGCCAACTGAGAAAACAGGAGAGGGGGAAAAATAGTGAAACAGAAGTCAGAACCACAAGCTTCCAGAATACTCAGGCGTGAAGTTTACGTATACCAGGGTATATAGTTCTTTGGGAATCTTCAACGCAGAAAGAGAAACTGTGCCAAGCTGTCTGCCACAGAAAAGTCTGAAATTAAATTTTAAACAAATGACAGCAGAGGATCTTGAAAGAATCGCATTTTTCAAACACAACAAGTGCTCTTTACATCTTAATCGCACATGGTAGGATGCTTTTGAAATATTTCGCTCTAGATCGTAATACATTATCATGGAATTCTTTCATAAATTCCACTTTTTTAAATATATATAATTGATAATTTCTTTTAAAATATGGCGTTAGAAGGTAAAAGTATTACAAAATATCTTACAGAACGTAGCAGGTCTCCAAACTATTCTTAAGAATTCGCAGCGGTAAACTGCAAGAACATAATCCATTTTAGATGTTTCTTTACAACCCTTTCTAAATAACTGTATGTTGAATATTAAACATGGATTCATAAATATTTAAAACAATAAAAAACAAATTTTATTAGTGGACATATAAAATGATAATACATTGAATAAATTTAAAAAAATGTGCAAAGGACAAATTATTATTTAAAAGATTTTGATGCACCATAAAACTACTGGATAACATAGCTGTTTGCAGTCAGGACTGAAGGTAGGGGGAGATGGGTAAATGCGCAAACGGTGCACACCAAGAAAGGAAGATCTAAAATCAGTTATGGTTCCAAAGAAGGAGGTGCCAAAATCAAAGTTTGCCCCCGGATAGGGTTGCCAGGTCGCCAAACCAAATAGCCGGACAGACCAGCCAGTTAGCCGGACATTTGGGTAACAAGGCCGGACAGCCTACAATATTGAAGATTTTGTCTCAGTATTAATAGGTACAACAAAAAAAATTGTATGTAAAATCAAGTTTTTTTTATTATTACCATGAATCTTGTTGAATTCTAATGAAATATAAATAACATCAATTGCCAAATCAGTTCAACTACTTTATTACTAATCAGCCAAAGTCACCAGTAAAAAGCCTAACAAAAGCCGGACACCGCTAAGTTTGGTTGGACACGCAATCAAAAAGCCTAACTATGTCCGGCTTTATCCGGACGCCTGGCAACGCTACCCCCGGATGACAAGATATCAAGTTGCGGAACTGATTGCAGGTATGCAAAGTCAAAACAAAACGCAAAAATAAAGCAATTAATGTTAAAAAGTACAATTTAGTTTTTTTTAATTTCTTTTCTATCTTCTTTTTTTTTTTTTTTTTTTTTTAAGTGTACAGCTTTTCCGCATATTTCCCTGTTGCTGCTTTTTACGAAGCATTAAGACAGTGGGTCCATTTTCTTTAGGCAGCTGCCCCAGGAATTGAAGCTACGAGCCGCCACTGTTACACATGAATGTAAAAATTACTTTGTACTAAATTAAGTAGGTCTCATAGTTAGTAAAACAGAACAAACAAGAGGAATTTGACCTTGATTTAAACTTTTACAAATTGCTGGCATAATTTACTTTGCCTTGTAGCTAACCTCCGCATAAAACAAAAGGTTTATATTAAAAACAAACTCACGCACCAGAAGGTTGAGGGGGGAAAGAGGAGAAAGAAAAATATCTGTTGTATAGTTCACGCTCTCCGACATGTTTAACATGGATATCTAACAAAAGTCAAAAATTATTTTAAAGAATTTTGTTCGGGAGAAATGAAAAATGGTTCTCACGGAATTTTTACTATTTCTCTGACACACAGAGACTGGAAATGAAAGTCTCAGAGAGCAGACATTCCAAAGGCTTGCAACTATTTCACTTACACATACAAACACTCAACTCTGGACTGAAATTTCCTGAAGTTGGAAAACGAATCATTACTCACTCTTTTGCTGCCGAAATAAACGAAGGAAATGCTCCTCCGGAGCAGAATATAAGATTAAATCGAATTTTACAAGCCGTCTTTGACAATAGCTAAATAATTTGGAATGTATGAACATAGTTATTCCAGAAGATAAAAAGAAAAAATTAAAAGCCATCACACTTCAAAAGCCCAATTCAGTATAACTTTTGGGAAAAAAAAAAACTCAAAATACTAGTTAAATGATAAAATAAATAAAAACTTGGTGAAAAAAACACACATAAAAAGTTACTTATAAGATGTTACAAAAGTTACTTTCACAACCCACACAAATCTCATCCCATAAGTGGGGGGGGGGGGGGGGGGGGAGATACTACATCATTAATCCCACATAATACCTTTCGTTAGTACATAAATAAAAAAGCAAGATAAGCCGGAAACGGACACACCGAGAACAGAAGACGGAAGCTAATGTTTCCGGTTTAATTAAAGATAACCAAAGTAAACAAACAGATCAGGATTTTAGATCATATATTTTGTCGAATGGTTATGACAATATACGACATTAAAAGGGATGAAAATGCAGTAACGTAATGAGAAAAATAAATGTAATTTTAATGTGAATGTTGATACTTACTTATATTTACTTGCTTTAGATACTTTTAGAACCCCGAACAATAATAGAAGAAACACTATGTAATTGTAAACATGCGCTTTATTTATATTTTAATTCATTATTTGGGGATTTCGTTGAAATGCTTTTAGTGATGTTTTATTCAACGACATGAAGAGCCACAAAACCAAACAAATTTTTAACTTTCCATACATCAGATATATTTCGCATACTAAAGAGGTTGACTAATAATTGATTTCGTATTACACTGGACGCTCGTTTTTATGAACGCGCAGGGACCACTAAAATAGTCAATGGGTATGGGAGTCCATACAAGGGTATGGGAACAAGGGATACATGGGTATGGGAAGTCCATAACTGCCCGCTAGTTCGTAAAAAAAAAAAAAAAAAAGAGGTTCGTATAAACGACCGTCGACTGTATTCATACAGAGGGATTTTTTAACCCAAATTAATAAAAACAAAGACCTAATCCTAACTAATATTATAAATGTGAAAGGAAGTTTGTTTGTTACACCTTCAAGCCTAAACCGCTGAATCGATTATGATGAATTTTGGTAAAGATAAATGAACCCTGGAGACGATTATTGGGTACTTAAAATTTTTGATTTTTAATTATTAAAAAACGTAAGGTTTTGCGAGTTTCGA
This sequence comes from Cheiracanthium punctorium, assembly GCA_038373885.1. Lineage (NCBI taxonomy): Eukaryota > Metazoa > Arthropoda > Arachnida > Araneae > Cheiracanthiidae > Cheiracanthium > Cheiracanthium punctorium. Next base: position 283,010 of record JAWZYV010011673.1, read on the forward strand.
GCATATAAAATGATTCATGTTTTGAGCTAGCAGGAATTACTTCAATGAAGAATCGCGTGCATTTGAAAAACATCGAAATACCACGGAAATTATGGAAGTTTTACGCCAAGTCTATCTATCCTTAATAATAAAAATGAATGTTCTCCAGACAAATCTACAGCACGCAGAGCTTTGAAAATTTGAGCATATAAGCCCATGACTTCGGTAATGGGACCTGAGGCTCAGAATTTGGAAATTTTAATTACTTTTTTTAATTATTAATTACTGGCGGCTCCTCCTCCATTTGAAGCACATGAGCACGCGAACCTCCAAAGAAAAAAAAATAAGAAAAACCAAACACATTAACAAATTAAATATAAAAAAATATTAAGTACACTTCTAGATTTTTGTTAAGTTAAAATGCGAGTTCCCCCCCCCCCCACCCACCCACTATTATTAAATACGCTTATTACATCCAACGCACTGTTTTGCAGGTTACTACAACTGGAGCCGCCGCGAGGGGGAAAACGTAACTACCTGACTACTACCGGAGCCCCTTTTTTACAAATAATAATAATAAATCAATATACACAAAAAATTATTTGACATCACTGGATTCTAACAAAAACCATGTTTGATAATAATTTAGGATAAAATTAAGAATATTTCAACTGAACAAGATATGTTAATAAAGGACACATTTTAAAATTATTTATAAGGTTAAATAAGAAAATGAAAATAAAACAATTTCTACAATTAGGTTCAAACAGGAAGTACTTCTAGATTCTGATGCAAAATTCAAATATTCTTGCATTTCCCTGACCTTTCTTCAAATTTCCCTGACTTTTTTCCCAAATCCCTGACTTTTCCTGATATTCCCCGACTTACCAGATTTGTAGAAACCCTGCTCTCTACAGCACAGGATTTCCTCCGGTCTATGTGCAATCGAGAAAATTCACTTCTGAACCAGTCTCTGAGAACAGAAGCGGAGAGTCCCGGCAGAAGTAAGGCGATGCTGATATCATTCTGCTCGCACATTTTGAGTGTGCACAGACAATGTTTTTTGCCGTTATCTCTTGCGGATGTTTTCCTTTAACTGCTGGAAACGCAAATATATTTCAACCCACAAAATGATTTATGCATTTGAAAATCTGCAGAATCGCGTGCATTTGAAAAACATGAAATGACATGGAAATTACGTGTTTTACGCCAAATTAAAAAGCATGGCAGAAAGTCCAAATGTGTTCCTTAAAGTTCATAAATTTCCAAATCCTACCAATTATACGTTTGTGTGTTTGGAGGTTAGTGACTAAATCACACAAAAATGGCTGAACGGATGTGGATAAAATTTGGGATGAAGATAGTTTATACCCTGGATTAATATACAGGCAACCTTTCATGCACACAGCATAAATAATTATTTTACAAAGACACTCAAAATAATTCTAATACATTACGCTCTATGGGCATTTTGTAGCTACTGAACCGATTCTAGAACTTTTTTCACTGACTGAAAGTTACACTATTCCTGAGTATTATCGTTTGTTTGTTTGTGAATTAACACATTAAGCGCCAAAGCTCCCGTTACGGGAACATCCATTATATATATATTTTTTTAATATTTTAACGCAAAACACATTTTATATAAACATTTACACTATAGGGTGTGTTATATAGTGTAAATGTTTATATAAAATGTGTATTTCGTAAATTGCATTAAAATATTTTAAGAAAAAATATATACAATAGATGTTCCCGTAACGGGAGCTTTGGCGCATAATGGGTTAAGGGGGTCCGGGGCACAAAAATCTCGAAAAAATCCTACTTTTATTTTTTTTGCTTTAAAAAATACTACAGAATGTTTAGAATCAAATACTGCAAACCGCATGTTTCTACGATGATTACATCATAGATATAACAACTTTTACGTTGCAACAGCTGTGCTTATCACGCCACCTGTCTGGAATTAAAGGGCCCTCTCCGGGAGGCAGAATGTAAACAAACCGTTATGATCGCTCTATTTTTACTATATCTTTTTTTCTTCTACTTTCTTCGAAGTGAAGTGAGTGGATATTTGTTTATTAGATATTTCTAGCGATCCATGCTTGTTTTAGCGGTTCCACAGTGCTGTATTATCTTTCTAAAAGCCTTATTTATTTTGCTGTGTTAGGTTCTTGTGTTGAGTTAGTTGTTGGTGAATGTTGCTAAGTTTTCTGTTTATTTTACAAAAGTTTGTTAGTGTAAATAGTTTACAAATTGTTAATAATTTAATGTTTCGGTTTGAACTTGTATTTTGAATAAACATTCATATCTACGATAACAATGGGACGAAAAAGAAAATCGACTGCTAAAAAGTCGAACTTGATGAAAGCTAAGCGTCAAAAAGTGTTATCAACTACTTCTGATCCTGGTAAAAGTGATTTTTGCCGAACACAAGAACTCAAAAATAATATAAGTGTGCCTGCAGTTCAAAGTGATGAGCCATCTCAATTTGATGCTTCCTTGTTTTCATGCAACATTATTTTAAGCCTGGGAGTGTTGCAGAATATCCTTCAAAATTGCTGTTGTGAAAAATGTAAAAGTTCAAGTCTGAATTTATGCTTGGGAAAAAAATATGGCTTGGCACATGAATTGGTTTTATCCTGCAATAACTGTAACTTTCAATTTATTACGTTCTCGTCACAACGTCTGTCAACGAAGACAACTAAATCTCCATTTAGTATCAACAGAAGAGCTGTTCAAGCAGCTACAGCATTAGGAAAGGGACATGCTGGGCTCGAATTATTTTCCACATACATGAATTTAAGTATAAATGAATCAAAAACATTTAGCAGACACTTAAAACATGTGGTGTGTTCTACAAAGGTTACTGCGAAAAATCACCTCAAAGAAATTCACAATAAAGTTCGACTTGCACATATTGCTGAAAATCCACTGCTACAGTCATATAAAACAGTCTTTAAATCCATTTTTCTCGGAATTAGTTTTTGCCATTCCTCAACTTTAAAAGGATATATCTCAAGTTCTTTATATAGTACAGGTATGAAATTTTGTACAGACTTTCTCTATTATATTTTTAATAATTTGTCTTCAGGAATTTTGATTTTGGACAAAAGGTTTGAAAATTCATGCCCTAGAGCTAAAAAACTCTTTAAAAAGAGTGATTTTTTAACTTTTATATTTATTAAAAAATATATAAAGAATATTTTAAAAAATAAACAAATTAAAATGCCATCTTTTCTGTGTCCAAAAGTGAAAGAAATATGCAAATCGAGCTATTGGTTCTGCAGTTATATCAAAAATAAAATATGTTTAAATTTTAAACTTTTTAATTTCTAAAAAATTAAATTTCAATCTTTTCAAGAGTTTTTTTATATGGAAAGGTATCTTGACATAGATATATATTTCAGAAAAAAAATCATTATAAAGTAGCCATAAATAAAAAAAATAAAATTTTGTGCCCCGGACCCCCTTAAGGCCGATTGACTGAACTAGGCTCCTAGGCCTATATGGGGAATGACCTCTGATGGGGAGTTTCTAAGGGATCCTAGCCCGTATTTACGCGAGGTTTCGGAGAAAACCAAGGAAAACTGGTAACGGCTAGGTCGACAGGCGACCCCAGGTTTGAACCTGACACTACCGCCTTCCCATTTTGAGAGCAGAACCTTTCAGCCACTGATGGGCCTTTGAGTATTGTAGGCCACGTATTATGCATATATCACAAATAGTTATCTTACAGGTATACTCATAAAAATTAAATTACGCTCTATGTGTATCTCTGTAACAACTGAACCGATTACAAAAGTTTTTTCACCGATAGAAAACTACGCTAGCCCTGAGTATTATAAGCTAAAATTTGTGCATGTAGCATAAATAGTTCTTTTAAAGGAACACTCAAAATAATAAATTACGCTCTATGGGTATCTATGTAACGACAGAACTGATTTTAAAACTTTTTTACTAATACAAAGCTCCACTATTCCTGATTAACATAGGTTACAATTCCTGCAAATAGCATAAATATTTCTTTTACAAGAACACTCAAAATAGTTCGTAAATATTGTCGGAACTGTCTCTATTCGCCAAATGCGTAATATATATATATATATATATATATATATATATATATATATATATATATATATATATATATATATATATACATTTAGTAACTCTGCATACTCTCTTATTTTAAATGAAATATACCACCAGGGTCACTTCATTTAAAATATTCGGTATACTACATTTAAAATAAGTAAAAAATAAATAATATTTAAATACAATCCCTTTTGTCTATAGAGCAAACATAATTGTTATTCACACATGCTTCATTTCTCTCTGGACTTAATTCTGAAACCGACGCGGACGAAGTCGCAAAGTAGCAGCTAGTAATATCATAAACCATTAGGAAAGATTTTTGGATAGTCTCCCTCCTCTCCACCACATACACAGAGAAATTAAAGGCAAAACGAAAATACAAAACCGGAAAAGTTAGGTCTCGTGTTACAAATAAAAGGCGGGACACGTGAGGAGAAAATGTACATTTTCAGCATTATTCTGATTCATTAATTGCGTGTACAATCTCGCTGCTGTAACACTCAGTCAAAATACTAAAATTTGGAACGCTTTCAAGTGTACTATACTTTCGCACGGGTAAATATGTGACGTGAGGTTACAGTAAAACGAAGTAACATCTGCTAAGAAGTTAATACAAAAAAACCGTTGAACATTCATACGAATAATCCAATACTAGTTCTGTTTTAGAAAATATTACGCATACATAAGGTGACCATACGTCCCGTTTTGAACGGGACAGTCCCGTTTTTAGGTGGCTTGTCCCGTTGTCCCCAAGCACAGCTTAGGGACACCGTAATGTTCCGTTTTTAGAAAATGTCCCCTGCAATGTCCCGTTTTTAGAAAATGTCCCCTGCAATGTCCCGTTTTTAGAAAGGAGTAACTTACGGTAACGATTTCAATAAAGGTGCTAAAAATTTGCTAACCATTTCAATTTATTTAATTTTTATTTCTTTTTTTAAAGTCTTATTCCTCCCCCTCCCCCGATCTCCACTTTATTTTCCCTTTTCACTCTGGTTTTCTAAAAAAAAAATTTTTTTCCTTCCGAAGGACAACTTCCCTTTTTTCTGTGTGCCCTTTTGTTTACATTTCTCACTTTCCGACCTTCCTGCCTTGTGTCGGATAGTGTTTTTGAAGTCGAACAAGGGCCTACCCCTTGTACTATTTTTTATAGTATATGTGTGTTTAGCATAGTTTCTTTTTCATTTTATTTTGATAAAACACAAGCTTTTTTGCGCGTTTTCTTAACAATTAAAAGATAAAATAAATACACTATTGTCAAAAAAGTAGTAGATGTCCCGTTTTGAAGGAAAAAATTTATGGTCACGTTACGCATACATTATAATTATTTAAAAAGGAAATTTAAAGATACCGTGCGAGACGTCAAATGAAGTTACTGGGGTTGCAACTTCATACTTTTAAAATAAACGCAGAGAAATAAAATCAAACTTTCCCGAGTTGGAAATAATGTCCAACTGGCTAATTTATGCAAAATTACAAAATTTTTAAACTAGATTGATGAAAAGATTAAATGATTGGCGTTTATAAAAATTAAGATTTATTTAATTGTAAAAATTAATTAAAAGATTTTGTTTAAAAAAGCCGAGCACGAGCCGCGATCACTGAGGGTCGAGGTTGCACGCGAGCGCCTGTTAATCGACTGAGCTGTTCGGCCATGGTCAATTTATTGTTTTTGTGTGCATATGGCAACGCTATGCTAGGGCGATCTGCCAAGGATGGGGGGAGGGGGGGTACCTTGGTAGGAGAACTTTCAAAGGGGTTCTAACCAGGGGCGTACTGTAAATCCCCGCAGTGCAGGTGACCTCGGCTGAAGAGGGCCCCCCCACACAATGACTTATTTAAAAAATAAAATGCTTTCGTTTTTAAGATAACAACAAAGCTTTTGTTTTGCAACACCTTACAAAGAGCTGGCAGAATAATATAGGTTGAAGCAGGGGCGTAGCCGATGGGGGGGGGTATAACCCCCCCCATGAGGAATTTTTTGCCATACAAAATGCATATTCTACACTACATTATCGCACACACGCACACATATATATGAATTGTAGTAGTCGTAACCCCCCACCATAAAAAATTTCTGGCTACGCCCCTGGGTTGAAGGCATCCAATTTGCAATGTGATTTTTTCCGGTGCTTATTTCTTTTCTCGTTGAAATGCCAATAGCTCCCTTACCTTAAATAACTGCAAACACCATATTCTTTGATTCACTGATATGATACTCAGAGCACTTTATATGCTCATGATAAACTATTACAATCAGATGTATAAATGTGAAAGCTTGTCTATCTAGTATAAAAAAATCTATTCGCACTGTTCGAGCAATCGGCTTGAAAATTTGCAGATTTGCAAAATGACATAGAAAAGGCCATAGGCGACTTTGTAATTTCTAAAATTCGTTCTACGATTTTTATAGAAATTTTCATGTTTAAAGAACTTCTCTGATACCCCGTTAAGTAAAAAATGACCGATATGAATTTTTTTTTTTTTTTTTAATTTAAAGCTGGCTATAGCAAGTGAGTTTGCCATATGTCGTTCTGACATAAACGAAAGCACTTGCTATAGCCAGTTTGTCGTTCTGATGTCAAGAGTTTAAAAATGACTTTGAAACCCAATAAACAGACCGTAATGAAAAAAATGACATTAGGCTTGGAATAATTCCGCAATTTCTCAAATATCATTAGGGATGAGAATAATTATTTTTATTTATTTATTAATTTTTTATATTCGTGAGCCACAGATTATTAAATCGAGCTTCTTTGTTTTCTGTAGAAAATATAATTAACTTTTTTAAAAGAGATATATATAGTGCTCAGTAAAATTTTGTCTTGTCGGAAAGTTTCATATGTTCAAACAAAATAAATAAAATACAGAAAGCTATTATACTTGTGCGAAGAACAGGCTATTTGCTAGTTCCTAATAAAAGTGTGTTCAACCATTAACAAAATACTTGATTTGCATTTTTATACAAATCAAGAATTTTTAATATTTATACATTTAAATAAGTGATACATTTTAGATAAATTTAAACTTATAAATCTAGCATTTATTTCAATATTTTGTTCAAATCCTTACAATTATTAATATTCATTCATTTTACTTAAACAGGGTTCATAATCATTTTTCAAAATGAAAATTAAGGAGTTTTTAAGAACCACTTTTTTTAAGTTCACCTTTTTCCAGGCAACTGATGTAAACATTCGTACAAATGGCTGTTTTATCTTTGCTACAGCAAGAAAAAAAAATTCAGTGTATTTAAAAATAAGCTAATAATATCTCGAACATTTTTTCTGCTGTTTGTTAAGATTATAAACTAATAAAATAAGATATTAGGAGGTCCTATGCATTAAACCTAGGGAATGCAATCATTCACCTTTTTTCGTTTCACGGGATTGCGTTAATTGTGTTGCTTAATGGCTTCTGGCAACCACAGACGTGGCAGATCCTCTATGAGGGTCGGCGAAGGGCGTAAGGTACGTCTTCTATCGGAGAGTGCCCCAATCCGAGGAAGAGATCCCCATTTTGAACCAATTCCAGGATGGAGCAAACCCCTGAAATCGACACCCCAGAGGTAGCGTTTGGGCCAGGGTCCACTCACGTCCGATTCTGGAAGCAGCGGGGTTTTTTTTAATGGTCAAGGCATTGTAAAAGGGGGGATACAGTGCATGGGCGAAGAATTTATTGGCTTTTAATGACCAGTCGGGATTCGCCGACAAAGCGTAACGCGTAAAACCACAAAAGCACGCCCACCGCACAATGGGGGCACTTTTCTTCCCAATCAGTCTTCAAGATTCTGAAAAATAGATTGAGTTCCCATTCTAACGTTCTAAAACGGACGTGAGTGGACTCTGGCCTTTAAACCGGGAGAACATTGGAACCACAACGGATTTTACGTGCACCAGCTCCCATTAGCGTACACGGTCCCACACCAGTGGATTCGAGAGGGAGTTGACCCTCCCAAGCACTGGTGAAGCCGGATGCTGCTTTACTTACCGTGTTCTTATGGGAACGGAGTTAAGCGCCCAGACCACTGCGGGGCTGCGTCTATTGTTGCGTCCGCAACTATTTCTCCCCCAAATTTCATGTATAGAATTAGTGGCAGTAAATGTAATGGGATGTAAAATGCAGGGAATGCAATCCTGCAGTTTTTCGTTTAGCGGGATTTTGGGATTGAGATTTGTTCAACCAGCAATGCCGTGGGATTGACATTCAAATAAAAATTAATTTTAATAAAGAAAAGTGGGAAATAGTAAGATTGTAAGCACTATCAAGTTTAATAATTTATCTTATTTGATAATCAATACAATACCTTCCATAAATATGAAAATTATAGTCATGATATAGTCTTTCCGCGGGATCGAGATTGCATTCCCTAATTACACCTACATGTGCATTTTGTAATTCATTAATTCATCATAAAACAGTTTCGGACTCTCTCGTTAATATTCTTGATAGTATAAATAATTAAATTCACACCAAGCAAAAATCTCCATAAATTTTAAAATTCAAACGTAATAATGAATTGCAGGGATTACGTTAGAACATTCATTACTAAATCAGATTACTTTGCTGCTCTTACTTAAGAAGAGTGAAACTATACCGGCGCCATCGTGCAAAAAACTATTATGAAAGTTACTTTCACAACCCACACAAATCTCATCCCATAATTTTCATTTCCCTAAAGAGTTTTTTTCCATTACTAGTTTGAAGAATACACAAGTAAGACAAACTGCAGTACCTCACGCAATTCTGAGTAGTGCTAATCAATAAAATTATATTATTCACTCCCACAAAAGGGCCTCAGAGTTTCGTAAAAACAAGTTAAAATATGAACGGAAAAACCAGCAACATGAAAATACATCCCCGTTTTTTCCCGCAAATGAAATACTATCTCATGACAAATCATTTTTCAAAATATGTCCCCATACGTAGCAGTAGCAGGCATTTAAAAAAAATTTATAGCGAAGGGGCGAGCTCTGAAATTTACACCACTGGCGGGCACTGCTGGTTTCATCGTCAATCTTTGAGATCTTGTTTCGATCCCTCAGAGGGAATGCCAGAAGTTTTCTTCCACTTTGATCTGAATTCCACTGCAAACAAGCAAACTCATCATGACGACCATCTTCGGCAACTGGCCCTGGAAATCATTAGTCACATTCCAAAAGATGCAGTGCAGGTCTATACTGATGGTAGCCGTACTGAAAATCGTACTGGCAGCGGTATTTACATTAGAACTCCTCATCTTGAGACTTCATTAAAACAACGAAACCCTGATACTTGTTCTGTCTTCAGGAGCGAATTAATTGCAATTAATGTTGGACTTGATGCTATCTTACCTATTGACTATGAATTTGGTGAACTTTGGATCTTATCGGACAGCCGCAGTGCACTTCAGCATCTTAGTAACTGGCCCTCTGCAGGCGATGAAACCAGTATATCTATCCTGCTCAAACTAAAGAAACTTTCTCAGAACCACGACATCCATCTCCAATGGATCCCATCACATGTTAACATTTCTGGTAATGAGGTTGCAGATAGATTAGCAAAAGAAGGCAGTGAGGACAAAACGACCACTGGTGTTTCGCTTACTCCCCAAGAACTGTACTCATTTGAAAAATCTAAATTAAATTCAATTTGGCGCATTCCACCTGCGCACCAATGGTACACCGGAACATCCCCTGGCGTTCTACTGGAAATTAAATGTGATCGTGGCTCCCAGACTGCACTTGCTAGACTTAAAAGTGGCCACCTAAAGTGTCTTTCGTACGAACATGGCAAAAAATTCCACCCCACTTGCAAGAAATGCTGTGATCATCCAGCCTCTCCAGAGCACATACTGAGTTGCGTCGGACTTTCTAAGGAGGACTTAACATCTGCTCCCCTTTTAGTTTTAGACTTTCTGTCGGTCAACAATCTATTGGAGTTGATCTGACTTATGTCAGATCTTTAATGAGGATAAGCAACAACATAAATACAAACAACGGTAGATCGTGAACAACCGACTTGTCTTGAAGTTTCCGAGATACATGTTCTGAGACTTCGGGCCATTACAATCTGCCCTCTTATCAAATTCGGTCAGATCAACAGCTCTTCCCATCACTCGCAAACGTAAAGTCAAACCCTTTCGGAATGGCGCCCCGATGCGATGCTTACCCTGTCAGGACGCACCTGTTTACAGACGAAAAGAAACCACAATCCCATTAATGTGTATCAGGAGTGGATTTAAAAAGAAAATGATTAGACATCTAACAGGCGAAGATAATTTTAGAATAGAAAGGCCGCTGCAAGGTCAAATGATTGGGGGGGGGGGGGATTACGGATTTCAATGATCTTTGGCACAGTGGTAGTATACCATGTGAATATACTACGTATACTAAGACGCAATACTCAAATACAGTCGAGAAAAATTAATATTAATTTTCGAACCACTTCACCAAAACTTTAAATATAAGTTACGCGCGAGTTCGATTGAGCGTCGTGGCGTAATGGTTAGAGTGGTGGTCTTCTACTCTGGGGTCCCAGGTTCGAATCCGGAGCTGCGGTAGCGCTTTTTTCCCTCCCACTCTGTTTTTAAATACAACAATACTGTTTTTATTCATTTATTATTTATTTATTTATTTTTAGTACCTACTTATTGATTTTTTATTATTTAAATTTTATTTCTACTTGCAAAATCTTTACTTTGGAATCAAAATTTTACACATTCAAAATAATTCACTTTTAACACTCGCAAAACTCAATGTTTATTTAAGGTACATTTCTTTGTGAATCCTAAGAGAGACTCATTTTCTAATTTTCACCCGTTCGAGATGCCACAGCAACAGCATTATTTCTTGTAATCGTCTACCATCTGTTGATGTGTTGTCAAATTTAAAATATGACATGTTAAAATTTCGAATAGACATATCTAAGTAGTGAAATTTATTTTGAAGAATTGTATTACAGTTAAAAATATGCCACTAGGCCAAGCAAGCTCTTATATTTGTGATGAAAAAGCTACTGATAGTTTTACATACAGTGATGTTTTGAAGCAGTGACTAAAAAATGGAGTAGCGTATTACGAAAGTTCACTTCTCAAAAAAAAAAAAAAAAAAAAAAAAAAAATTAATTGCAGCGCCAGTTTTTGATAGACTACCTGAAGAGGCTTTGATGATGGTGTGATGGAAATATCACATGTATTCCTGTTTTGCATTTTCTTCCATAAGTATTAATTTTACCATGTGTGTACGAACAGAATTGCACAATAATACATTGGATGTGTTGAATGAAAAGAAGTTTGTAACTGATGAGAAATTGATCCATGCTCAAGAAGAGTGTATAGAAGAAAGTTTTGAATCAGTTAAAGATAACTCATCTGATGTCTATGTACCAGATGGGGGAAGAAATTCAATTAGTCATAACTATATTATTGATTATTATAATTATTCTATTCAAATAATCATAACTATAATCAATTGTAAATATAGACTTTGAATAGCAGAAATAAAATTAAAAAATATATGTAAATAAGTAATACAAAACTTCAATAAGTAGTATATATAAATAAATGAAACTGTAAATAAATATTTACTGGACTGTAAGAATTAATTACCAGTATTGATGTATTTAAAAACAGAGTGAGCGGGAGAAGGGAAAAAAAAAAAAAAAACCGCTAGCGCAGCACGGGATTCGAACCAGGGACCCCTGAGTAGAAGAGGCGCTCAATCTGTTTAGTGCGTAACTTATATTTAAAGTTTTGGTGAAGTAGTTCAAAAATTAATATTAATTTTTCTCGACTGTATTGGAGTATTGCGTCTTAGTATTTTACACGTAATATAGTCACATAGTATACTACCACTGTGCCAAAGTTCATTGAAATCCGTTTCCCCGAGGCCGGGCCTCCTCCTTGTAAGACAAATAGTGAGAAGAATATTTTCAAATACTACTAATTTTTTCCTGCTGTTTAGCCCATATAAGCTGTTTAGACCTTTTCTAAATTCAAAATAATAGCAACCCATCGCAAATTTTCAGAAATGAATTAGTTTAAGTTTAAAAAAAAAAAAAACATGGTTTTAATAAGCAAGCACATAAGAGGAAACATGTTTTCAAATGAAACCAATTTTTATTTTTTTTTAAATGAACAAATATGTTGACAACTAATGTCTGAAAATATAGCAGGGTTTCTACAGATTTCACAGCTTTTGCTTCCCTGACTTTTTATCTAGCGTGCTTTCCAAAATTTTGCGTTTCTATTTTTAATATTACATCCTTTAATTAATAACTTTTTATATATTTTGCCTCTTTTTTACAAATAATAATAATAATAACAAAATCAATATACACAAAAATATTATTTGACATTACTGGATTCTAACAAAAACCATGTTTGATAATAATTTGGGATAAAATTAAGAATATTTCAACTGAACAAGATATGTTAATAAAGGACACATTTTAAAAATTTTTTATAAGGTTAAATAAGAAAATGAAAATAAAACAATTTCAACAATTAGGTTCAAACAGGAAGTATTTTCTTGATTTTGCCGCAAAATTCAAATATTCTTGCATTTCCCTGACCTTTCTTCAATTTCTTCAAATTTCCCTGACTTTGTTTCCCCCAAATCCCTGACAAAAACTCATTTCCTTGATTTTCCAGGTCTGTAGAAACCCTGTATAGGCTAAAAATGAAATATTTAAAAATAAAATATTTGTACTTCTAATTTGGAAGAAAAAAACTTATTTTAGCCCTACCTTACCCAATGCAAAAAATATTTATTTCTGTGTCCAAAATGCTGCGGGAGAGAACCGACCGCATCCTCCTCTTCAATGCGTCACACGGATGAGTTATTACCGCACACACTTAAAAAAATTATTCACGAAATAAAATTAATCATTGGTGGTGTACCTATAAAACTAAGCTACAATCATTTGGTTTATTACGTTTACTAACCAGATTTATTCTCTCACTCCGATCTGGGATTAATGGTTGAACACTACTGAATAAAATGGACAAGAACTAGAAATTAAAATTAATGATACTTTCGACTAGTAAATAATGCCTTTTCTCACCTTAAACCCTTAAAAATGCATTAACAAAGTAACGACAGAAAAATTTTATATCAAATAACCATCCTGGAAACAAACTTATGAGAGAGAGGAGGAGAAAATACTCTGTATTAAATTTTGTATCAACATTAATTAAAATCCCAGAAAGTATTTCAAAAATACATTTAAAACAACATCATTTTTTAAAGGTGTTAAACCTTATTTAAAGATTTTTAACCCGTTGATGTTTAACAAACATCATTTTAAAAGATGTTACGGAAACATAATCTATTACAAGCATAAAATATTTTACATTAAGCCTGTCTTAAAACTGAAACCAGTCAGTGAAAGGTTTTACTATATCTCAGACCCAGACACAAATTTACAGTATGCGAACAATATTCTTTTTACACTAAGTTTAACGCAACTGTTATTAATTTTCCTGCATCTAACACATCACTTCAGTGAAAAATAAATCCAAAGATATACATACAGCAAAAGCGCATACAAATAATAAAAGGAATAAACTGCAATTATGTAACATTCTTTAAAGCTGCAAGAAAGTAATTCGTTTATTTACCTTTGAATTTCCATTAGTAAACAAATAGTGGCTCATTATATTTTTTTCTCTTAACTAAAGCATTTCACAAAAAGTTTAAAATGAATTCAGCTATTTACACAACATTCAAAGCGCTACACACACATGCTGTCAACAGCTGCGGTTAGGTTTCTAAACTAATTTGGCAGAACTTATTAATGTACATGCAATCCAATAGCTTGCCAAATAACGTTCATTGGCCAAGAGCTGAGATTCTTGATGCGGGCTTAGTGGCGACGGCAGGGATTTATTTAAGAGAAACTCACTTTTTTTCCCCACTCCTTTTCTTTTGCACTGCTAACTCAAACGATTTTATGCTTCTGTTGATACAAGCTTGACAAAAGCATGTTGCTAGGAGACTCAAAAAAAAAAAAAAAAAAAAAAAAAGTTATCCGGAAAGGAAAAAGGAAACTTCCTGCTCCACTCCCCTACCCCCCCTTCACCAAGTGTTTACCTTTATATATATATATATATATATATATATATATTACTATGCACATATACTTTAGACGTGAGTGTTCGCGGGTTAACTTTAATATCTGAAAAATTTATGCTTTATAAAAATGTTTATTAAATAACTATTTTATGTTAAGTACTCCAATTATTTTGAATTATAAGTATAGGGTAAGTCCCGAATGCTGTGCAGATATACAGCTAATGCTATACATTAAAATAGTACTTGAACATAAGAAGCTTTAAAAAAAAATTAAGATGAGCTCGGACTGACAAGGTGACAAATGCAAATTTGGTTTTATACTACGGCGATCACAGCTCCACGTGGCCACTGCTTCTACAAAAAGAATGTTTAATCAAATGATTTATTTAAAAAGAAACTCATAATAAATATCTTTTTCAAAATGTAAAATTAGGGACAGTTTTTTATTACTATAAACAGCTTTCCCCTCCCCCTAAAATCTAGTATATGGGCTGGTGAAAATCGACATTTTTTAAATGGCCAAATTTTGAAATATAGCCAAAAAACAGTAGGAAATGCATTATTTTTTTATTAAAGGATAAAAGCAGATAGATGAAAACTTTTTCTCTTCTAAGTTTCGTGTTCTACAGCTACTGTTTTTGTATCTGAGAATCCTTCAACAGAGTTTCTTCCGAGTAGAGGTCCGATTCGTTTTAGGGAATGGATACGATGACCGTGTCGACGGAACATAAGCGAAATATAAAGCAGGATTTCTCGCAAATAAGAAAACAACTCGGATCTAGTTATGATTAAAATCGTTATTTCAGTAATAGTCTTATTTCCTATCTTGTTTTAAAACATTTAGTAATTCATAAGGTTCAATTAGGTAAAGAATAAGACGAAAAAACAAATTTTATTGGTTTTAGAAATTAGACAAACGATTTACTATACACAGTTGACAGGAACTAACAAGCAATATTTTGATTTATAACAGCTTACTGATTGTGGAGGGGTCTCAGAACTTCAGCTGCTGTATAGCGCAAAAAATAAAATCTTCCCACGGACTAAAATACAGTGGAAATCCTCGAATAGAACTCTTGACTGCTACTTAACATACTGAAGTAACAATTTTACAAATAGACTTCAAAAATGGGCTTCTCAAAACATGCGAGAAAGCGTCGCTTATAAAATCACAATACAGAGCGCTTTAGGCTCTTTGAACAATTAGCGTATCTCCTAGTGGCCGCTGAATAGTATTCAGAATGAGACAAGCCGCTCTTTTTACAGTTTTCGTCGAGATTTCCAGTACTTTCGAGGTAATTCTAATTTCAGAAACGTTTCCTATTGGCCGCGTATATTGATCACGCAATATTAATGCTATTGCATATACCAATGCAGGAAAACAATCATTACAAAATCCATTAATAAAATCGTCCGAAATGTCGACCAGCTCAGCAACTTATTGCAAATTTGTCGCCAAAAATAAGTTTTCAAACCGAAGTTAAGTATTCAAACTGAAACTAGCTGAGACATAGCCAATATTTGGAGAAATTGCCATGTTTCCTATCATAAATACAAAGGTCTCGCGTTCTAGTTAACCAATTTACATGCAACAAAATGCAAACTTTAATTATTCAACGTGTAAAATACGAATTTCAGCCTAAATTTAACTTCTGAAGAGCAGATCGCCATAAAACCGTAACGTTATTCACTGGCCTCACCCAGTTTCTAGAACCTCAAAATATCAAATTAAAGCCATTACAGGGACAATTCAGAACAAATACGGCTTCATTTGGAAATGTTTTGAGCGGACAAGGGCTCTAACAGATTGATTCCGAGTACATTTCGTCGAGGATCTAACAAGACAGGAAACGTGCGATTGAGCCAAAAAATAAAAAAAGATAAACTGAACTAAAGAATACTTCTCTGTAAACGGGAAGGGAAAGAGCGAGCCAAATATTAGGGTGAAAGAAATGCGGTCATTTTATTTATTTATTTATTTTTAAACACAAAATTCAAACAAACAAAATTTTAAAAAGTTTTTAATTAAAATCCACGCAGGATATGTTAAAAGAAAGGTTCCCCCCCCCCAGCACCAGGTTACAGATTTTGGATAATGGTATCTAACCTAGCACATATGTTAAGTAACGTACTTACCAAATTTCGTACCAAGAAAAAAAAGACTCTCGTATGCATGCCATGCTTAGCTATTTGAGTATGTGTTGAGAAAAAAAGAACGCATAGGCTTTAGTTTTCTGAGAAATTATTTTTTGAATTTTCCCTTTTGAATTATTTGATCAGTTTTATTTATAAGCTGTATATAACTACAATCTGGTACGAAAAATAATCATGATTTATTCCCCCCCCCCTTTTTTTTTCTTCTTTTTAACGGGGTTAGAAATATTTTGGTGATAAAAAGATACCTCTGTAAAGAATGTGCTAAAGCTGTAATGCTTTATTAATGTGCAGCATTTTAAAGCAAAAATCAATAAACTATACCCTAAATATTGTGAACTAATCTATATTGTAAAGTAATTAAAATACTTTGTAAAAAACACGCATAAGAAGTAAAAGGAAAGAGGATACGCGTTTCGTTCAAAAATTGTTTTGAAATTCTTCAGTCCAAGCCCTTTCTTTCCTTTCTCTTTCCTTTTACTTCTTATGCGTGTTTTTTACAAAGTTTTTTAATTACTTTATCGTTTAACACCAGTATTTTGAGTGTTTTTTCAGTAATCTATATTGTATTCATTACTATAAATATTGTATTCATCAAAATGAAACAGTTTTACTTAGTCCTGACACATGCTTAGGGAACGTACCCATACTACGTGACCTTTTTTTTAGGATTTTCCGACCCCTTCCTCCACTCGGTGACCACTCGTAGTATATGTCAAGACAGCCCCCTTCCCCTTTAAGTTTTTACGTAGTATTGACAAGTATGAATTTTAATCATTTCGCTTGCAGAAAGTAAAACAAATGAAAATAATTTGACTCATATTCGTTTTTATTAATACGGCGTTTATTGCATAAGACTGCATGCATGCTTATAATTACAAGTAAATTAACTGTAAGTTTAAGAAGCACTGTAGACCAACTGTAAGTTTAATAAGCACTAAATACTGCGCGCTATATTCGAAAATAGGTCGGAAAAGCGCGAGATTTCTCTTAGCGAAATCGACTACGTAACAAAATTCTAAGCGCCCCCCCCACACACACACACACACACACACTCCTGTAACTGAGCGTAGTATTTTGAAGACCTCCCTCCCCCTCCTAAACGGGTCACCTGAGCCTAGAGCTAGGGTTCAGCAGGACACTTCAGGAATTAAAACAGGCTTTAAACCAAATAGGTAGGCCGTTCCTGAAGGTAGTATCCTATAGTATCCTAAACGGGTCACGTAGTATGGGTAAGTTCCCTTATCAGTTATTTACGAAAATCTGCCTATTTTTATTCTTTTTCTTATTTTAAAACGAACCAATTTGCAGTTAACGCCGTAAAATTCTTTCTTTAATATCTACATCAGGGTTTCTACAGAATTCACAGCTTTTGCTTCCCTGACTTTCCCTGATATCTATCCTGCTCTTCCCTGACTTTAACTAGCGTGCTTTCCCGAATTTTGTGTTCCTATTTTTAACATTACATCCTTCAATTAATAATTTGTTAAATATTTTGCCCCTTTTTTACAAATAATAAAATTAATATATACAAGAATCTAATTCACATCACTGGATTCTAACAAAACCATGTTTGATAATAATTTAGGATAAAATGAAGCATATTTCAACTGTACAAGATATGCTCATAAAGAACACATTTTAAAATTATTTATAAGGTTAAATGAGAAAATGAAAATAAAACAATTTCTATACTTAGGTTCAAATAGCAAATATGTTCTTGATTTTACAGCAATATTCAATTTTTCTTGCATTTCCCTGACCTTTCTTCAATTTCCCTGACTTTTTTCCCAAATCTCTGACTTTTCCTGACCAAAACTCATTTCCCTGACTTTCCAGGCCTGTAGAAACCCTGTACATTTAAGCAATTAAAAAAAAAAAAAAAAAAAAAAAGTTAATGCCGAAAATGCCAAGATTTTTTAAAGAAAATATAAGGTATATAATGATTATATGTAATTTATCTCTTTATCAGTCACTCGTAAGAGTCTATAGCACTATATGAACATGCGTAGGAAGATTTCCTAGTAAAGGCGAGATGCAGTCGCAGGCATAGCAGACGACACGGACGGCGGAGTCATCAATCCAATTCTGTAAGTTTAGATCAGTGCTTGACAAGGTGTTTTCGAAAGGGCATAAATCAACTCAGTAGCTCATAAATCAACATTTTCCACTCCATAACCCACCCACATTTCTAAAGCATCTCTGTGTTCTAACACGAAGTTATCAGAAATTCTGTTTTTCCAGACAGCAGTAGCGTAGCCAGGATTTATTTGTTTAATTTTTTTTGGAGGGGGGGCTGCAACCCCCTCTGGATACGTCCCTACCCGATAGGATAAAAGCGTGCAAAAAGCTCTTGCCAATAAGCTGGGATATAAAGTAGCATGTGGATTTTATTGTGAGTATTGTGGAGTGTTAAGCACTCCCACAAAACGGAGCACTATCAGGGGTGGACGCGAGACAGACGAGAACTTATCGTGGTCTCCCAATTTTGCGAGACGATACCTTTAAGTGGAAGACGAGACAGCGAGACGATACCACCGGGTGCGAAACGATGCCTTCGGTCAGCTCTCGCGCTAGAGACCAGTCTCGCGCTAAAACTGGCAAATATGGTTATAGTCAGTATCTCAGGTATGTAAGACATTGCTTACAAGTCGGTACTCCAAGAAAACGGGAATTTTAGAATTAACTTTCAAATGGGTATTTTCAATTATTATCCTTATATTAAAAAATGCATTTTGCAAATTAGTCTAATTTTTCTTCCAAGTATTTAAGTGAATTATTGAAACTTTTTCCACGGTTCACACAAAGACCTGTGATTAGCAATATTGGTATCCTATGCTGAATTTTCGGGGTCCTTTTTGCAATAACATTACAAAAAACTTTTATAATATTAATATGCGTTCACGTGACCGCCCAATGCCCCAATTCGGCCCTTTTCTCAAGTACGTCTCGCAACCATCCCTAGTTCGTGTTAAAAATAATTTGCAAGGAGATTCCGTTGCATGCAATTACATTTTGATACTTCGTACCCGGAAGTATATATGAAGCAAGGGCTAATCCAAGGGGAGATCGCAGGGGTCGCGCGTCCCTTCCAAGAGATATATTTTCCCTAGATAAAATGGCTTTCTTAACTGACAAGGCATATTTCACGCAATTCTGATGATATTCAAGTTTTGCTCCCCCCATCCAGTAAAAAAAAATTCTACATCCGCCATTGATATGAAGACAATATGTGAAACCGCGATAAACATAAGACGACTGTACATCATTTACTTCATACAAGAAAGTAAAAATAGACATTTTGGGCGTCAGACAAAATGCGAGACAGGTAACGCACGAGACGATATCTACGGATGCGAGAGAATACTTCGATGTGAAAGTGCGAGACGACACTAGACCTGAGCTATTTCTCGTCTCGTCGCATGGTCTCACGTCCATCCCTAAGCACTATCGCTCGAAAACAGAGAGAATCACAAAAGTTCAGCAGCTGTCAACAGATTTATTCCTTGATCGATGTCCAGCAACCGTTTATGTAATACATAATACCCTTAAGATCATGAATATTCAAAAGGCTGTACACAAGACTTTCACTAGTTCATACTTACCCCAAAATATAAGTCTGCCTTTTAAAGGATTGACGAAAAGAAGGGGGTGGAGAGGTGCAAACAAATTACAAGCTTGATTAATCATTAACAAATAATTTACTTCAAATTTTTATTTGTTATACAAGTTGAAGTGAGAGGAGTAGCAGTCCCGAATTGGAATAATAAATTGAGATTTTTTTTATCTGAATCAAAGTGGTCTCTTTTTTTATATCAATGTAAAAGGGTATTCGGCGGAAATCAAAATCAATCATCCAAGGGGGAAAAAAAACCTCAAACCTCTTTTGAACTACTTTGAACAACCACCGTGGCGTTGAAACATATATCACACAAAACGTAAGGGGAAGGGGGAGGGGTGATTTCTCTCTTCCTAGACGCGAGCGCCCTCTACAGCAATAAATCCACTATTAACAAACGATAAGCTCACATATTTCTTGCGGCAAGAGGAGAGGACATCAATCCTCACAATACATTATAAATCCTTTTCCAAGTGAAAATTTAACAACAAAAAAACTCTTCTATCATATTTCCGAGAAAAATGAAAAAAAAAGTTAGTGGGGTATGGAGGGGAGTAGTCATAAATAAAGATTTTACAAATGAATATATCATCCATATTCATTAGTTAAAATAATACATACGTAAGAAAAAATACAGAATAAGAAACTAAGCGGAGACGCTGTACTAAAAAAGTGGGAAGTTTATTTTTAGAATGATTTATACACTAACTGCAATCACTAATTGGTTACCTTGAAAATGCCACAGAAAATAAAAGAGGCGAGATTTTCTTTGTTTAAATGAATAGAACATATTGAAGTTTCAAATGTTGCAAGAATAACTTGCCCACAACCGGGGGGGGGGGGGGGGGGGTGGCTTTTCACAAAAAGAAAGAAAAAAGTTTTTCCCGGAGCATTTTTACACCAGATAAAACTGGTCGAGTTATTAGGATTTATTTTTACCTATATTTTATTATAAGAGCCAATAAAAATTATTTTAACATTGCGGAGATAAAAATAATTTATAAAATCAAAATTTTTCTGGCATTCAGTAAGATTTATATTATTATCGGCCCAACTTTTATTTTGTTTTGTGTATGTATATATATATATGGTAGCAGTTATTAAGTGGCTTTACTGTTCCATTCGTTTATTTATCAGAAGAGAACAGTACACTCTGGATAATCGGGGGGTTGGTTCGACATGTTCAATAATCCGGCAGTCTTGAGAAACCAATTTAGAATTGTATTCCGATCCGCAGACCATCGCGGATATAAACAAGAATGCCGGCTCTTGTGCTTTCCTCCCACTTTCGTCATTGTTTTCTAGTTGCCTTCCACTCCAGGCGCAGAATTATACCGAGTGTTCTGCAAAATACCTCAAACAGTTGCAAATGTTCTGCACGTATTTTGTAGAAATCTGGTAGATCACGGTAGAATGCAAAATACATATGAAAATTGAAGAGAGTGAGATAGCATAAAAAGGACTTCGTTTTAATAGTTTTAAAGAACTTGTTTTCATTTTATCTTTTAAAAGATGAATTGTTAGGACACTGATTGTTCTGCGACGTACGTCAAACTTTTAAGCACTTTCTCCTTCTGGGGTTTACATAATGTATTTTCTAGTGTATTCATCTAGTGTCAGTGTACTACAATGTCTACTAAACGAAAGCACTACTTTAAGTTTGTGTCAAAAATAAGCGATCCCGATAATCCAGAATTTTCGATATCCGGCGGTATTCTAGTCCTTTATATGTCGAATTATCAAGATTGTACTACACTTTTAATGTCAAAAATGTTTATGAAATAACAAATCATAAATTTAAACTAAAAATAACATTAAAATTAAAAGTGCAGTTTAAAGCCAATCACATAATCTTTAGAATAAAGTCATTAAATGAAAGCCATTTAAATGCTGCTCATTAACAATGATTTAAAGCATCTCGTTATTGACTCTTAATGACATTTTGCACCTGAGATTGAAAAATATCAAAATGCAGGAATGACAATCAGATTTTTTAAATGCGATTATAAAACATTTATGATCAAAGAATTTTTCAACAACCTCATAATCTTACTGCAACACATTAAGAACCTGCTAAGCACTGTTTAAAAAAGCTCTCGTGTGTCTATATATATATATATATATATATATAATTAAATTTGATTACTTAATGGATAAGGAATTACTGATTATTTAATAAAGATATCTTACTTGCATCACAAAGACACTTACTTACAGGATGTAACAGTTATAAGCATTGATAAAAATCCGACAAATTGGAAAAACTTACCTAAAAAAAAAAGATAAAATACATTACTTTTACAGATACATATTAAAATATAAACAGAACTAAGAAAATGCAGTCAAGTCAACAAATTACAGTTAGTTTGAATTGGCATTTGTTTACACCGGATATCTGAAGATTTATATGTGAGTAATAGGACTTGACTCAATGTAAAATATATCATGAAGTAAGTAATTATTTTAGTTTTCTATAGTTTTATAAAAATTCACTTGAAAACAAAAGCGTTTTAAGTTTTATTACCAAATAAAAAAATTTTATAACTAGCAAATGTACAATAATAAATTCGTAATAGTTTAAGGGAATGGGTAACTGTACACTAAATATTTCGTTGCTAGAAGACAAAGCCCGTTGAGGAGGCAATTAAACAGGGATTAGAAAAAAAAACTTTTGACAAAAAAAAAGTCTACACTCAATACATTTAACGTAGTCAACTTAAATAAGTTTACGTTGTATTTTTATTATTGTAGTTACCGAAATAATATTGTTGTCACTTAAGTTATTAAATTAATTTTATATTTAAGGCGTCATAGAAACAAAAATCTGGATAATTTCTTTCGAGTACCTTTCAAATAATCTGTTAGAGCAATTTCCTATAGTCGAAACTAGAAAAAATTGAGGAACGGGTAGATTTTCAGATTTAAAGTTTTGCATTTTTCACCCCTTTTCATAAATCACAAAAATTGCTAGCCTGTTGTAACTATGACATAGTTGAGATACTTTTCAGCTGTTCCTGAAGTTAAAGTGGGTAACGTAAAGTACAGTAACAAACAAACACACACGCACGCACGCACAGCTGTGCGGATAGTTTTCTATATTACTTTTACGTAATTATGAAACATCTCACGCCGAATGCCAAATGGTGTGTATTTTGTCACTTTTTTTTTTTTTTTAAAGCTTGAGGAACGATGGTGAGTGTTTGTTATGGAGTGTTTCAAACCTGAATCGTACCAGAGTAAGTGATCCGCGTGAATATATTTTAGAGTAATGAAATGACTTTATTAAGACATTTTCTCTGGATCCCTTGGTTATAAGAGATATGACGTTTATAGCTTATTAAATTTTTTAATAGATACAACTTTTAGCTGAAAATTTCATTTATGGTTAGCTCCTTAACACCGGAGTCTCTATAATCTACAGTTGGTAGACACACGTGCACGCCCACACACTTAGGCGAATGAAATGTTTAACCAGATTTATACATTCACTTCTCAATAGACTTCACTTTACGTGTAGTCAAAATCTCAAAAATATTGCCAATATACATTTTCTGGCACAGGAAAAAATTGCGTATAGTGAGTGTGAAAGGAGAAAAATCATCAAAATGAATACTGTTTATGAACATAAATTCTATGAGATTACATCACCGCCAAACCTCTGGTTTCCCGCCCACATTCTGGCAGGTTTCCAATCACACACACACACACGCAGGGAAGTATCGCCAGCGTATGCATATTCAGCGAAGTCCTGAAAGTAATCGATAATTTTTTTTTCAATCCCTTTTTTTGGGAGGACGACTTTTTTTTTTTCTTTCTTCCTTTCCCTTTCTTTCTAGCAACTAGTCTCACAGCAATTTCATTCACTTTACAGATACAGTGATTAATCAAGAAAAACGTTCTACTGAAAATCGATTTTTTCTTTGCTTTCAAACGAATTTCGGAATATCCAGTGGAGGCGCAACAGCAGATCTAGAGTTTGTCGTTCTGACTCGAGAAGTTAAAATTAGAAGAGACAAGACAAGCCGTTTTCTAGTTAATCTTTCATCGCACATACAATCCATTACATGAAAAGCCGCCTCCACTTTCCCCTAAACCTTCGGTCTGCTTTCTCCAACTGTTTGCAACATCTTTTATCAATAGCACATTTCAACACACTGCAGCCATAAAAAAAATGTTTAGTTGTCTGATGCTACCATCTGTTTCGGCTTATAATAGCAAAATAATTAATTCTTAAGTGTAGAAATCCAGTTTCTTAAGAAAATCTGTATAACAAGAAAAATCAAAAAGTTATCAACAATCAAAAGATTCATTAGTTCGCTTAATGTGTAGAATCAAATTATTAGATCGCAAAATGAATAATTATATCTTTATTCTCATTTGATTTAGAGCCGTAAAATTGTTATTCAATCTTAATATTTTCTTCATTCTTCTAGAAGCATTCGTAAGTGTCAACTGCTCGTGTTTTACATTAACAACCACGTAGTTTATAGCTCGATCGGTCAAAATTATTGTCGCGATTACAAGCAACAGCAATATTCTAGAAACTTTTGTCTATCGGGAGGTTTTAATGTATTACCATGGTGGTCCACTACTAAACATATGTAAATCGATTGAATTCATTGATAGTGATAGCTTCTCCCCTACCCCCCCCCCCTTCCAACGATCTGTGAAACTTGCAGAACGCATTTCCGGTCGAATAGGTCAAAAGCATATAAACAACATAAAAAAATTCTGAATTAGGTTCCAATGCTAAAATACTTCACGCGCTAAATAGCTTCGTACTACGTACTCTGTGTCTGTCAGGAACTAAGAAGAAAATTATTTCGAAGTGAGCGATAAAATTTCCTTGTACAGTTCACGTATAGTATTTATTTCTTTTGATCATTTTGTTATGAGAAATAAAAATTTCATGGGACATACGTAGCCAACCTGACAGTGAAAATTAAATGAGTACGGAGACATAAAATAACGATTGTCAGTCCTGGTGTTTATGCCACCTCATACTTGAATGGTGAAAGAACTCAAAATGCGAGCTGAGAATTCAAAATAGTATTGAATGTCGAAGAATTCAACCCTTTCAAGCATAATCAATAAGCTACCCCAACGGAGCTACCTCAAAGAAGCTATCCCAAAGCAGTTAGCATGACGCTGCATTCCAATTTTTACAATAGATGATTTTGGTGATCAGCCTAGAAACTTTAGCTGCCTCTACTCTGCTACCCAAATTAACAAGCATCTTCACTTTTTAAAAGCAAATAAGCTTTGGATCGTCATGAATGACCTGTATAAGTCTTAGAAATATTTTTTTTTTTTTTTTTTTTTTAAACCAGAATAATTCAAACTACGGTTTTGTTCAGATTCCCCATTCTTTGTGATAACTCAACTTCTTGAGTAAGTTAAAAATTATTTCAATATGTGTATTTAGAAGTAATACAAACAAACCTTAAAATAAGTATAATGAGATGTGTCTGTTTATGGTATTTTTCTTCGAGGGTTTTTTGTTTTATTGGTTCCAAGACAATTTTATTATTCGTGAAATTCATATTTGTAATACGAATTGAAATACTCATCAGGTTGCATCTCATACTATACACAAATTAAGCACCCATCCCCATTTGACGACTTTTACGCAGTAGTTACGCGGTGTTTCGTGAGTTTATTTCTACGTTTTAACTGAAGAAAGCAGAAATTAAGATGTGCATTAGAATTACGTCGGTCAGTAATCCTAATTCACTTCTTAACCTGCACTTTCAAAGCAAAAATAAATTCTTCAAACACCACGTGATTAAACAGGGGAAGGGGGGCAATACAATCTACATATGCAATTCTTCTAACTCTATTCACTATACAGTATTCTAGCGGTGCGTGACGTTCATCATAATGCAGTCTAGACGGTTTCCTGCTGCAATTTAATTTGAAGGGGTCGCTATTCTTAAGATTTTGGACTTTCCATACCATTAGAAAATTTGCAGTTCTAGAAGAATTACCAACTGGCAACAAATGAACAAGGACTAAACTAACAATCCCCCTCCCCACCCACGAAAAAAAACAAAAACAAAACATCCTTGATTCTACATCAAAACGAAATTTTAAAAGATATTAAAATCTGTAGAGATGACTGAAGATAACCCATGCATACTTTCAATGAGTTAGAGATCCTTGGCAAAGCATCGGCTTTCGGCCAAAAGTTAAAATTTACATTAAATCTAGCAGTAATACACTCTGCGTTCATTTTCAAATTGCATGTTCAACTGCATTTCACATTCCAAAGCTACATAGTTGGCAGCGCGACTCGTAAGTACAGAAATTTTAAATTTTTCCTTAGTTAAAACCAGGAAACTAGCAAGTTGGCCACTGCTAGCCATTGGTGATACCGACCATTATATCCGTTAGATTTCAATTCAGTTAAAATAACGCGTAAACAACGCTTTCCGGGTGAATTGCAGTCTCTAAGACTACTCATAAAATGTTTGCAATAACTAGAGACATGTTTGTAAGACAGTTTGTAACAGAATAAATAAACAAACAAGCAAGCAACAGCCAACATTACAAAAAAAAAAAAAAAAAAAAAAAAAAAAATTATCACCCGACAGCATTTCAACGGACGTAAGGATCGTATTCGCGTACAAGCATATGCAGTAGCAAGTAGCATATAATGTATTAGCCTTAGATGTATTTTTACACACAAAAAATTATCAATTTTTACGGATATGATAATTTATTTGATTATGTTACGGATATGTTTATTTTATTTATTTATTTTTTCAATTCTAGATACACTGTTTGTACAGTGGTACTGGTTTAGAAAAGGGTGTGCCTCGTGTGTGGGAAAAAAAAAAAAAAAAAACACTTTCATTCTGTTCGGCAACCAAGTATAAATCAGTATTCGCCATTAGATCAAATCAAACAGAAAAGCAACCGACAAAAAAACTTAGAAAAGACGGAGTTTCTATTTTTAAACAAAAGATTGGATCAAATCCTGCGGGTGAGAATGCGAAAATCAATGTTTCTTTGAATGTATCTTCTTGAATACAAAAAATGAGACGAGTTCAAATTCGTGTCGGAATTCTCATTTATTTTATCTACTGACAAAACATTAAAAAATACATGACTGTAGGGGAGGAAATGCCTTATGTGAAACCAACGTACATATCTATAAAAATAAACTAGAAGATGTCTGTAATGTTGTATAGAATTCAAAATTTTTGCTGTATGTATCAGTTGCATACACCGTGAAACCTAAAACTGCCTTCTCTTTTGCTCACGCGTTACATAAAAACAGAATAGAATAAAATGAATCACTGAATCGGATAAAATGAAATGTGGCAGATGATAGGTGGTTATTCAATTCGAGAAAGGCTCCTATAGAACCACCCCGAAATTTCAACACTTTCTCAGACGTAGCGAAAACTATGTAAAATTCTTTTCAAGTGAAAATAGAAGAGAATGAAATAAAATTTGGTAGCATCCATTGGTGGCAGTAGCGGATCCAGGGGAGGGGCTAGGGGGCTTCAGCCGCCCCCAAAAGAGATTGCTCAAGGGTAACATTCTGCTTTATTATACATTTTAAATAGCTAAAATGGTCATATTTTATCACTTAGCCCCTCCCAAAAGCCTAATACATTGGTTTAGACTAAAATTTTGATTTATAGTACATTTTAATTGGGTGAAATAAGCTTTTTTAAAAAATTTAGCCCCTCCCAAAAAAAAATTCTGGATCCGCCACTGATTGGTGGATCCATAGAACCTCCTAGCTCTGCCCCACACGAATTAAATTTAGACTGTAAAAGATCGACTTATTTTGTGAATTCAAATGCATTAATAAGAAAAAAGAAACTGAAGAATTTTTTGTACGCCGATTCAGTATTCTTTTCTGGATCCACCTTTCGTGGAGTCTATTCAACTTCTATTAAATGTTTTATTTACGTAGTTAAAATGGGGGGGAGGCATCGTGTGCCCCCCCCCCGACGGTGGGGGGGGGGGGGGCACGACTGCCATGAATCTTAAAATCCATAAATAAAAGGAAATAATCATTTTTAATAATTGTTATTAATATTAATATTTATTGCTGATTCTATAAACAAAGAATTTTTATTAACAGTGGCTAATGTGGAAACCAATAATAGCAACGCAGTGTCGGACTGACTGGAATTTTCTTTTTGATTTGTAACGGATCCCCTCACACTACTCCTGCTTTACGACCACTCAGAAACACACTTGATCAATAGTACTTTTGAAAAGATGATGCATTTTATTAGAATTTATTTCACTCATTCTAAAGATATGAGTGTATTATTTAATCATCAACAACTGCGATGTTTAGGAATCGTAAGATTTACACAAATGCTCCGAAAAACCATATTTGATTTCTAATCACAAAATTAAAATTTCGTGTAAGAAAGTTTTGGATTACACTGGACTTTTTAAGCGATGAATCAGAGTTTTCTGAGATAGTAGTATCTTTAATGGGCGCGTCGTCGTAGTTTATTATCTTATGAACACCAATTTTTTTTTTTTCATTTTTCTGAAAAACAGTTCAATTCACGTGATAAAAAATATTTGGGGCTGCTAAGAAATATGCTTGAATAGAATAAAGTTTAAATTATCAAAATCGATAAACATGCTTTAAAAAAAAAAAAAAAATTCCGTCTAATACAGATTTTCTTCCGTTTTTTAAGTTAATTAAAAACCGCGATATACTGAAGCTGCGAAATTCGTAGCGCGATATTGAGAGGGGCTATTGTACA
Source organism: Cheiracanthium punctorium (assembly GCA_038373885.1). Classification (NCBI taxonomy): domain Eukaryota; kingdom Metazoa; phylum Arthropoda; class Arachnida; order Araneae; family Cheiracanthiidae; genus Cheiracanthium; species Cheiracanthium punctorium. The sequence goes on from JAWZYV010011673.1 coordinate 311,659, forward strand.
TCCATACAGTACAGTCGTTATTTTGTTTCCTATCTTCCCAGAGATCGGCAATGGTAAACCTAAAGTTTATTGCTTTTCTCCCCCTCATCCCCACGTTGTTTAAAGAGGGGGAGTACAGTTTCACTTAGAGGACGCTCCCTCATACTCTCCCCTCCGTTGGAAATAAAAATAATTACTGCTTGCTCTGCAATGCTCTTTGAAAGCAACTACAGAAGCAAAGTTGGGCAAAATACAAAAAAAAAAATATTTTCGATGCAAAATACAAATTGCATTTATTCAAACACAAAAAATTACAAAATACAAAATGCTTTCTAAATTGAAAAAATACAAAATACATTTATTTTCTTAATACATACAAAATACGTCTAAAACTTCAATTAAGTAAAATTTTCTACAGAAACTTCTAGTTTATTTTATTCCAGTGTATTTTAAGATGAACAAACAAATGTAATAGTAACTTTTTTTTTTTTTTTACATATACATAAGTTTTTCCTGGAATAAATTGCATCTTAAAAGGCATGAAAGCAAAAATGTGTGACAAGTATTTATTGAACGTTATTTTTCAGTGATAATAAATGGAATTGAAATATAAAATTAAATATATTTCTAAACGAAGATGAGTTGAATTATATTTCTACTTTAAGATACATTTATAGCCTTACCATCGCACAGTAGTTATGTCACTGAAAATGGTAGACTGCCGAAGAGTGGTCCCGGGATCGGGTCCCATCGAGCAGCTGTCGATCTAACAGTCTGAATTTTTGGTAGGTTTTTTCCAGATGTAACGTGAATACGCTTTAGAACCCCTTAGAAAGATCTCCTACCAAGGCACCTTCCCATCCTTGGCAGATTGCCCTAGTATAGCGTTGCCATAATCACACAAACACAAGATACATTCATATATTACTACAAAAGATTATATTACTACAAGATTGTGATGGAGGAGTGGAACAATATCAGCCTTGATGTTTTAAGGAAAGGACTTTCATCTTTGAAATCAAGATGTAATATGATGGTTCAAAGAAAGGGCTATCAGACTGAACACATTAGAAAATAAAATTCTTATATTTATTTCTATATATATCTTTGCAAAATCGTTACAAAAATGTGTGAACACCCTCTGTAGGGTACTTGCGGGAAACCCCGAAAAAAAAAAAATTGTTGTGGAATATTACTTAAATGAAATTAATTTTCGTTTCACAAATCACCCGTGCATGAAGATTTTCTTAACATTAAACTTTTAAACGCCTGTGTCACATTGCTGAAGAGTTCTTTAGCATTTCAAACATTTGCCCTGATTTTTCCAGTGGGGCCTGTAAAGTTGGTTTTTCTGCATTAAAATCACATAATAGCCTAATGTAACTCTATTACCCTTCTATTACGCAATCAAAAGCGAATTTGTTCTACAACATTCTGCGGATAGTTTTCTCTAGAAGCTTCTTATAGCTTCTGCGTCACCTGTAAATATAGGCCAGCCAGATCCCCAGTTCAGTTGTTATCAAACTTGCGATCAGTAAGCTGCTTTGCTCTGTGATTTGTGCTATATTCTGCTTGCTTTTTGAAGCTTTGTTTTAAAGTGCTGCGTGTAATTTCTTCATTGCTGAGTTTAGAGGGACCGTTTACGATTTCCCACGTAAATTTCCACTGAATTTTTGCCTCTGAAAGTGTTTAATTTTGTGTGAGAAATACAAAATTTGTGAAACGCTTCTGTACTGAGCGGACTGTTATAAGCAAGCTATACTGGCTGATTGTGCTTGTGAATTTTGTACAGCTCATTGTTCGACGAAGTTCTAGAAGCAATAAAGTTCGTGTTCGATCCTGACTAATGGACTTTTTACAAGAACTTTTTCGACCTATTGAAATTTAGAACGACGAACCCAGAAAATAGCAGTTTTTTGCAACAGTATGCAGTAATCTAAAACCTAATGGTCAGTGTCCAAGCCATCATATTCGATGTCTTCACAATATGAGCATATTGCATTGAAACTCATAATTCATCTCTTGTGTCCTTCGAAAAATGTTCTGAAAAGAGCAGGTTTCTCACGGGATGCATGTCATGTGACTTATCAGGTCCTAATTTGCCTATTGGAACCCGGCGTCATATTTCCCACATCGCCATCTTGGATTGAACGTGATTTGAAAAATGTAAAGACAGAAAAATAGATTGTGGGTGAAAACCTATTAAACACATTCCTGTTAACCAATGTGGAGTGAAAAACGAAAAGTTTTATGTAAAACACAGTGAAAATTCCAATTTCAATTTATCTTCAGAAAAGTTTTGAAAAATCTAATCTCAGTTAAGGCAAACGGACTTCTCCAGATGTAAGGCACAGCGTAAATTGAGTTTCGTTGCTGCCTCACTCGTAAGTACCGTCTTGCGACCGTTTGTGTACTTACCCATTTTCGGAAGGTAGCTTTTGCCCAAGGTACTGAGGGATTCTATATTACCCGCCGATCCTTTAATAATAATAATGATATGCTGTACAAAATTTTAGACAAATAAAGTCTTTTTTATACTAGGAGTGAAAGCAGTGTTTTAATGACCAACGAGGGATTCCACTGACAATAACTAGAATGTAAAAATTTCTAGAAGTAAAAGAACTATATACGCTTAAAATACTTCCGGCGGGATAAATCTTTCATTATCTTATTTGATTTTAATGCCAATCTTTGGGGTAGGGGGTAGGGAGGACAGTAAAGCTCCTCTTTTACTCTCATTTTAATATTTTTAACACGCATAAAAAAGAAGTTTGGCTTTCAGCTAAGTAATTCTCCAGCGAAATACCATTCGAAACAAGTATTTTAATGATCAACTAGGGACTTAACTATCAGCACGCCATAATCATCAATTCATTCAATCTACTGCCGAAACATAAATCATTGCAGAAATATTTTATTTGTATTTTTCTCGAATAATAACTTCTGTTACGTGCAAATTTTTAGAAAAGTACACTTTGAAAATAGCGATACTTAGACACACGTGCAGCAACACACACAAATGAAATATAAATATAGTGGTCGCCGCTTATTTCGGTCAGTGGCTTATCAGGTGAGCCGCTTATTTCGGTGGAAATCGACATGAACAGAACGAAATAGTCAAATGGCACCGCCGGTTACCTCGGTAGTGAGTGCAGCTTTATCCGGTCAGATAATCTTTGGAGATTATGAAAATTTCGACGTAATTAGCTTTTAGGGCGGAATGAAAGCCAGTCAAAGATGACTCATTCGTGTGGAAGTGTTACGGTAATTCAATCAAAACAGTTGTTAATACACTTAAGAGAAAATTAATAAAAATAATGATCAATCCTACACCAGTAACCATGCATTATACTTCATTTAACAAGTAAAGAGCAAATAATATTTAAATTCAGTTTCTTTTGTTGCAAACATATTTGCTACTCACACGTGCTTCATTTCTCTCTGGACCTAATTCTAAAGCCGACACGGACGAAGTCGCGGGTAGCAGCTAGTGATATTATAAATAGCCTTTTTCAAGTCTCCTGGGAAAACACTCCATGTAAAAAAAAAAAAAAAAAAAAAAAAAGCCATTTGCACGCCTTGTGCAATACCTCATATACGTGCTGCGAAAAATTGCATAATAGCCTAGTAAAGTTTGAAAGAATTATTACTATTACCAGAATGATATTTTTGCAGAAATAAAACATTATTTGTGTAGTGTACAAAGAAAAAATATTACACCCCCCCCCCCAATGCCGTTAACGATTTTGCTTATTCTTATGCAGAACTAACTTTGCATGGCCTGTGTATGTGAAAAGTTTGACCCGCGACTTCGCTAACATCCTAAAGTTTGGCCCGCAACTTTTCAAAGGTTGTCCATACCTGCACTAAAACATATGAAATTCAGAGACAGTACATCGATCTGCAATAGCATAAACTCATGGAAAGAAATGGCACTAGAATATTAGTTTGTTCTTTCTTCTTTTTAATTAGAAGAAAGGGTGCCGCTGATTTTAAAGTTTCTGCAAAAACAATGAAATAATTCTTACAAAGAGATTTTTGACAAAAGCTACAGCACAAGTGTTTCGTGGTTATGTGGCGCCATGGATTAAAATAAATAAATAAATAATAGCATTATGTAGTCCGAAATTCACCCAAGTGAAAGAAAGCTTTGTGCAGCTAAGACAGAAACATAAAAGCCAGATCCACTTATAAAACAAAACGCTTATTAAGCTTTTCCATAAGGCTACACAGAGAAAGATACCTATTATATTCAACATGAAAGCGTTTTCCTTAGTTCTTTTAATACTTATTTAGACTGCCTCCTTTGCTGTTGCATTTTTAACAATTTCCAAGAAAGTTAAGAAGCTGGTTTCGATTGATTTCGGTATATCTAGTTGTCCGTTTGCCCAACTGCTGTAAATATATATAGATTACTACGAAATTTATAAATGTTATTCCTGTTTACTGTACTATGCACCTTATTGAAAATAGTGTATTTGGGCATTCATAGTTCTTCTAGATGAGTACAGGTGGGAATGCTCTGGGGGAAAGGGGGGGGGGGGACTTGGCCTCTGTTTCTTCCTTCCCGAAGGAGTTTATTTCCACTTTTAGAAAAAAAAAAACGGAGAATTATAAATTTAATTTACAAAATACTATATTCAGAATTTTATAATACTCGTTGTGTCATAGTTACATGCTGTTTTTTTATTCCATCGCTTTTAAATAATGGAAAATTTTGAATTTTGACGGTATATTTAAACTACTATATAAGTGTGCCAATTTAAAGAACCATATTTTTCTTTAAATTAGCACACTTACATGATTGGATGAATGATTGTGTAGATAGATGATGTAATGTATAATACAATTAAAATTTGCTCTTATGTTGCTGTAATAATGATTAAATCTTTTATCATTATTTGTATCACTGTTACATACTTTTTGTATTACATTTAATTACATTGATGAAATGAAATTGTGGGAAATAACAAAAACTAATAGGTAAAAATATAAGCTTAGAGTCGGTAGGTCGGTAAAAATTAATAGCAATGCAATTTTTTTTTTTTTTTAATGTTCTATAAAAAAAAAAAAAAAAAAAAAAAAGTTCTGATAATTTTCTTCCAAAAGTTCCAGAAAATTAGTTTTTAAACTTGAAATTCTTTATAACAACTTAATTATTGAAGTTGTAATGAGATGTAACTGATAATTTTTTAACATACAAAATGAGTTGAATATTTTTTTTTTTTTTTTCAAACTCAGTTACAATATGTATTTGGTTATGCATTGACATTCACCGGTGAAAGTCGACATTCTCCAATTTCGGTACTTCACAGTAACAAATACATGTTTATAACAGCTTTCTCTTCACGTAGTAGAAATTAGCATTTAAAGTGATATATGGCATTTCGGAGATATACCTTCAAAAATCTCGCCACATTTGACGTCGCTATATTACCGAATTTGGCGCGACAAAGACTTGTGTTGGAAGTTTCATAATCGATGGGTTTGGCGTGATTTATCTGTATTTACAGTAGGGCTTCGCAACATGTAATTATATGCTTAAAAAATGTACAGGATTCTACAAAGCTTTTAACATATTTACTATATATAATAATTTTAAAATCCTGGTGGATTAGTAATGCGATAACATTTCAGAAGCCCCCCTCCACACCCTGAAAGTTTTAACACCACTTTAGTTATTCTGGTCAAGAACCACACGGCGCAAGCCTGAATGCATTCTTAAAAACAACCTTTGTAATTCATCACCCATTCTGAAATTTGATGTTTTTAATAATTTTTATTTTTTAAAAAAAGTTAGGGTAAACGTGAAACACAAAAATCTCATATCTATATAATTTATCAGCAAACGCAAACCAAGCATTTTAATTTTTAACCAACAGAAATCAAAATATTAATCTTAAACACGGATTCCATTATCCGCAGACACAGCCATAATCAATTACACTTTTAACTTCATCAACAATTACAGGGAAATAAAACGGGGCTTTCATGCAACGAAAGATGGAAGAACGTGTCAAGCTGCTAACGAGGCGACAAGGATGATGTATCCCAGAGTGGGTGGGATGGAAGGATATGATACCTCCAACAGAGACGGCATCTTTGTCCATGAAAATTTGAAGCTATCGAGATTAAAGCATTATGCAACATGCATCTTGGATCTCAGCCATGGCATGGGTCTTTTCTTTCAACTCTCATCCTTTATGTAGCATGGTCGGAGCGTAGCCAAGCACCCTTTAAAAAGGGGTGCACTTAACTCAAGAGTAATGAACTCCAGAACTGTTGCTGTTTTTATAAAGACTGATCATTATTATTTCTTTTTGCCTGTTTTGCATGCATATTGCAAAGAACTTCATCAGAAACTGAGCGACTTTCATAGAGGGAGGCAGGGTAGACGGGTACTCGTGAATAAGAAGCTGCAGAACAAAATTTGCTATCTGCATTAGAGGTAACAACTTAATCGATTTTATGTAAATTGACATTTTAAGAATGAGACAGAAATTTCTTTCAAAAAAATCTGATGTCGACCACACGACTTCCTTGCACGTCTATTAAATCAAAAATATTTTCAGCGCACTTCATCGAAACTTATTTTGTTTGAAAGAGATAAAATACTGCAGTGATAGTAAGGTTTAGCGATTTCTAGCCAAATATTTCCGATATCGCCAAGCTGGGTTCAATTAGATAGATTTGTTTTTGACACATAATTTGCGGATATTTTGCCAAAAGCCAATAAGCTTGGGATAGTTAGCGAGATTCGGGGATAGCCAAAGTAGTCATTGACCGCAGACTTTCAATGAATAGAATGTATCTATACACCTTAAAGCCCATATCACACCTTCCCCCATCTTCAATTCAAGCAACATTTTCGTTCAACTGTTTTCCACAACAGTTGGGTGAAAAGGATTGTGCGATATGTATGTTCAACATCCACAACTTTTCCCACCCGGTACGAGAAAAATTGAGTATTTCATTCAACTTGTTCAACTTCCTCGATAGACCAATCACAGGCAAGCAAACGGAGAAGCTGCAGTGAGATAGATCACAGATTCGCTCATTCCCTTTCCCAGTCAAACCAGTTGAGTGAAAGAGTCGAACAAGTTGAATGAAATACTCGATTGAAGATTGAACATAGGAGAAGGTGTGATATGGACATTAACGTATTTAAAGTCCATTGGGAGACCCTGTAAATAAATTACCCAGTCAATTGCAATCAAAAAAGAGATGCACAGTTAGATGTTAAAATAGTTCTAAATACAAAATTTCAAAATTATACGGTTAATAGGTTTAGAGTTATGAGAATTCAAAATTATTTTCGGCGCCAAATTTGGAGATATTTTGGGCATGGACCAAACAATGACAGACTACAGATATTGAAACCGTTCGTAGACATCAATGTATAAAATTCTTTTGGGTAGTCCTGTAAATAAACTCTCCAGTAGATTGGAACCAAAAATCGAGATGCACAACTATATGTTACAACAATCTTAGATATGAAATTTCACCATTCTACGACTAATAGTTTACATACACACGTACATCAGCAATTTTTGAGGGAGGCACGTGACTGTGGTCAGACCATTACCTAACTTTACGGTAGGACGATATTGAGCTTGAGATGGATGGATGTCTCTAAAACTACCATAGATCGTAATGTGTTGAAATTCTTTTGAGAGTTCATGTAGTAGAACTATAAATGATTCAGACGCTATTTTCAATGGAGAAATTTATTTTGTAACCTTTAGCAACATATATCACTTCTGAGTCGTTTGAAATAGCCTAATACCTCTAAAATACGATTTAATGAATTTCTGCTCGTACAGCGTAATGTATTGAAAATCTTTTGGGCGTTCCGGTAGATAAACTATCCAGTCGATTGGGACCAAGAGGGGAGGTGCACAACTAGATGTTGCAAAAATCCTAAATAAAGGGTGTCCACCAGTGTCGGGCAGCATTTTTGCATGATCTTGCAGCTAACCCTTTAACGCTCGGCATGCTCGCCGTGAGGACACCTAATTCTGGGGGTTTCACTGCTAGTCAGAAAAAAAAAAATTAAGCATTAGTGAAATTTACTACACCTCAGTTACAGGAATAACATGTATAGTTCCTACGAAACAGTTAAATGATGACATAGCGATCTTTGAAACGACTGTATATTATTCATGAAATTTATGTCGGAAATATTACGATCTCTCCTAGCATCTGGAAAACTGAAGAGTGGCGTAAAAATGCTTGCCTTCAAAGGTTTAAGAAAAATATAAAGCTAAATGCATAATATTTAGCTACATTTAAGAAAGAATGAATAAAATGATAAATGAAAAAACTTCATGCATTATATAAGAGTGTATATGATTTAAAAAATAGATGAGAATGTTTGATGAACGGCCAATAGCAACTTTGAAAAGAAAAAAGAGCTGACAAAAACCGAAACCTGATTTTCAAATTAGTTGCCTAGAGTAAGGTACAAGTAGTCAAAAACTTGGAAATACTATGAAAATGACGTTTTATATTTTTAAAAGTCGCCGAAGTCAATTTATCAAAAGTCGCCTTTTTAGTCGCCGGAGGACACCAAGTATAAAGTTTCAACATTCTGTGACCAATAGTTTTTGCGAGTTACATACGTACGTACGTACAGACGTCATGGCAAAACTGGTCAAAATAGACTCGTGATTGGTCAAAATGGGTTGTACATGTATTTATATGAACGTACATGCATGCGTACGATGAGATCCACCACAAAAATTCTTAAAAGTGAATTCAGAGGTAGTCAAAATCTATTTTTTCGTTGAAATCTCGCTACCGAAATTTTTCGCGATCACATTACTTCCTTAAACTCCGCACAAGCAAGGAAGTAATAATATTGTGGGTTTAAAAAAAAGCCGTATGAATGATGAAAAAAGCAAAGGAAAAAAAGTAAGTTAAAAACTTGGGACATGAAAATATTCCTCTTGATCGTAACATTCTGTACTGAAGGTCACTGCTTAACCCAAGTACAACATTAAACAAGATCATTTAGAAACACACTAGTCAAGTAACAAGCATCTACGACTGTAGTTTTTCCTTCCACTATAAAAGTATTTCGCAAAAAAAAAAAAAAAAAAAGACTGGCAAAGTTATTCAATCACAAAACAACGCGGCAGCAAAACACAAGGCCAACATATTGTCATTCCAATCCAGACAATGATATAGTATCCCTATTATTTCTCCAATAGTATTTAGCCATAAATAAAACCATCGCAAGCAAAATAAATAGAAGCACCACCATCACAGCATTAATCTAGAAGTCAGTACTTGCATGAATTACAGGTAGAATAACAATAACATTTTCCCTCTCCTCTTTGTGATGGTTACTTATGCACTTCATAAACATAAATTCACATTATTTGAAGACGAAAAGAAAACTACTCAGGCTCTATTCAGGCTAACTGACATCATTTGAACGAAAATCAGTCTTACATGAGTTTAGAGAGAATATTTTTAAAATTTTATAAAGAAATTATCTCATAGTATTATTGGCCCGCTGTATAAATGTTTAAAACATTCTTCGAGGTTATTTATTTATTTATTTATTTTTTTTTTTTCAGAAGACTGGATCCTAATTGAAGATCAGAGTTGACAAAATCACTAAAAAATGTTATTAAGGAATAAATTAAACATTTGAGGAATTTTAACAAGTGTTTGTACTTTCATCATTGTATGCAACTCAACAATAATATCTTTTTATTTATTCACTTTTCTCTTAAAAAACTAATAAAATAGCTCTTTAAAAGAAAACTACTAAGCATTCTACTCCTAGTGTGCCTTTTAAGTCTGACACCTAAAAATCTTCAAGTCAAAATACGACGAGAATAAGGTGGAGGAGCCGGTGGATAATCAAACTTAAAAGTTGTAATGTCAAGATCTATTTTGCATCTATAAAAAAAATTCATGAAAACACTACATTCATATCTGAAGTTGATAAGCATAACTGTATAACGGTTAGAGACATACAAAAAGTTCAAGTTTCAGTAGAATCAAGTTTTTCTATGTAAGGTGCGCTGCACCTTACATAGAAACCGCTACTTAGGCTACCGAGACTATCTGAGGTGCAGCGCACCCCACTGGAAGACGGAAGGTGCTTGGTTCGAAACCAGGGCGATTTCGCCGACCTAATCGTTCGGAATTCGTGGTTTTCTACGAAACTTAGCGTAAATACGGGTTAGGACTCCTCAGAAAGACCCCCAGGGAGGGCATCCCATCCATTGGCCTAGATCCCTTGTATAGATAATTGACCAAATTCCCACAACAACAACTAAGGTGCAGCGCACTTGTCATTAGTAACAACTTTCGTAAAATTTCACTTTACAACCGTCACACTTTTCACCTTTATAAGACGATCAGCTTCGTTATTTCAGAATGTGGTCTCATACTAGACAGCTCCACTGCATAGTAAACAGGGATCTAAGGACTATATTCCCGTCAGTTAGGCATCAGGTTATTAGAGCACTAAGAAAAAATTCAAGCAAGTTCCTTTTGTTTTTCCCCATATTTCGAAGAACGTGCTTCCGATAGAAGCCAAGATAGAATTCCCTAAGCAATTAAGGCCTCAAACCATCAAAGAAAGAAAGAAAAAATATGACAGAATGCTTCGGAAGACGAGGGCATATTTCGAGCAGAACGCAAACATGCACGCACACAATTTCACAGTGACTTGGGGAGAAAGTGAACTTGTAGGGCAAACTGGTCGGCTCATCTCTCTCCATATTAAAATGATGATTACGCTCCAGAGGTTGAGAATTCTGGTAACGCAAGAATGTAAACGAGTTATGGGATGCAGAGAAAGTGAACCCTCAGAGAAGCTGCTGAATCGAAACGAAACTGGTTTTCACTGAGAAAAAGCTATCATTTGAAAGAAGCTCGGGATGATGGATATCTGAAGATGGTTTCTTGACCTAGCAAACTGCATGTTACGAGTGACCTCTAAGTCTTATAGCATACATTCTTTGGCTTTCTTTCACTGCCTTAAATCCCAGTTCTCTGCGGCCTTATCAAGACTGCATCACACACAGGACTAAATAAAGGACATTATTCTTCCATGCCTGTATCAGCGGCATCTTTTCGTAAGATGTCTTTTTTTATGAATAAAATAAATATAAAAGAGCTTTGTAATGAAAATCTGCCATTGAAATTCAGTAGAATGGGACAGAAGCCAAGTCAGCCAGTTGCAGTTTTGGTAATATAAAATTATTTACACAACAAAGAGCAAAACGTAATAATTTTAAATTATGGTAATAAAAACAAATGAGCATTTCCTTTTAATTATTCAAAATTAGCAATGGCTGCCGCGAACTCATTTAATGCCTGGCCACCATTAAGTCTCAATTACTTTTAAATATCTTATCTGTACAATCACAAAGCTTAGTTTTTCAATTTAGAATGCCATTTTTATTGTTAGTTGAAACTGCAGGAAACGAACTACCGAACAAATTGACAAACCAGAGCTGATAAATTAAATGAACAAGTAATAAAAAAATTTCAGAATTAAACTGATTTTATGAAATAACAATAAACACACTACAAGGTGAATTGTATTCCCAGAAATAACACATGCCATGAAAAGCGTACATCCATGTTAATCTCATGAATACGATATTCTTTTTACTTTCAGAAAAAAAAGTGCGCTTCACGTCAGAAAAAAATACAGGGAAACGTCTCAAAATCTACCTCAATAGAATACAGTTTAAATTATGCAGATCGACTAAGCCGTTATTGTGAAATCGGTAAACATACTCGAGGTATACGGTGAAATTTTTAAAAATCAGAAAAATTCTTTCACACTGCGCACCTTCAAATTCTTGGCAGACAATAAAAACTATAAGTTACCGAAACAATACGTCAGCCAAAATAATGCCACAGCTTCTAAAAGTCTAACTCCGATTTTCAATCATACTGCCATTGTTGGACTATTGACTGAATCAATACAATTTATTAATGTACTGTTAGAAATTTTTGGGGTGATCTGCTCATCAGGGTTCACCTCGTAGGTAAGGGGAATTTTAGTATGTTTGTCGCCGAAGCTAGTCCGAACTAATCCCTGGGGACGAAAATTCCGTTTCCGCCGTGTCCTCTACAGCCCCCTTTTTCAGTATTCATTGGCTGGACTCGTGCGGGCGGTTAGGGGAACAATCCAATAGTAAATCAGTGTATTCTCCCGTCGCGTTTCCAGGAAAACTTCCGCCCCGTCTCTCCATAGCATAGAAGTAACATACGAATTCTGTGCTCCATAGTATGGAGGGGGCATGTTTTTGTGGTTTTACGGGTTGGCTTTTGTCGGTGGATCCCGACGGGTCATTAAAAGCCTATAAATTTTTCGACTACAATAACCTGCAAATGAAAATTGACCATTAAAAAATTCCCCTTACGCCCTGAAGTTGCGGCAGTTGCCTGCACTATATGTACTGGCCTTAATGCCTTAAGGCCAAAATAGACTCACGTGCGTTTCAGCACGCTAGAATGGGAACTAAATCTATTTTTCAGTATCTGGAAGACGGATTCCGGAGAAAAGTGCCCCCATTGTGAGGCTTGGGGTGCTTTTGTGGTTTTACGGGTAATCCTTTGTCGGCGAATCCCGACGGATCATTAAAAGCCAATAAATTCTTCGCCCCTGCACTGTTTCCCCCTTTTACAAAGCCTTGAGCATTAAAAAAACGCCTCTCATACCCTGCAGCGTCCAGCAATCGCACGTGAGTCTATTTTGCCCTTTAGAATTTAACAGGTGGGGAATGGATATAGGGCATTAATTTACTGATCTGGATTTAAAAAAGGGCTATCCTTCCATTGAAGATTTTCGCTTGTTATAATATGAATTTTCATCTGATTCTTCTTCCTAACGATAAGCCACTTTCAGCGCAAGGCATTGATTTACTGCGCTATGTCTATTCCCCCCTTAATAAATCTGACCCAGTCTCGGACAAATCTCAAAGTGTATGGCCGGCCTAGGTTTCAATAGCTTTATGACCAAATCGTAGAGGGAAATTTTAATTGAGGACAGGTTGAAAAAAATGTATGCATTAATAAACCAGGCATTCCCAATGGGGTATGGGGCTGAACCTCTTGGGGGTCTATGGTGTTCAAAGAGTAGTGCGGGTCGAGAATCTTTTTTTTTTTCTGCTTTAATTCTTTTATTTAATTTTTTCGGAATGTAGATAACAATATCCGTTCTATGTATAAATAGCTGTCGCTATAGTCTATTTTCAAATTTTGACTAACTGAAGTATTATGAGATAGGTGTTAAAATTTTATGTCCCTGTTAACACGCACTAATACTGGAACTTTCTTCACTTTCTGCCCGCTTCCCTTAGTTCAGAAAACAGCGGGGTTCTTCATTCAGTCAAATTTTTATTCATGATTCTTGACTAAGTGATCAAATAAATCTCTTATTAAGATCGGTTTCTTACGCAAAATGTTTATTTAATCAAACATTCTCTTGCCTGCTAGGTATATTTGGGTGATTTTGTTATTAAAAAGAAAAAAGCCTTACTTAAAAATCTTTTAAAGAAATACTGTCATTAACTTATTTATAAATTGTGTTAATAAGGTAGGTTAATTAACAAAGTCACTGTAAAACTAATTAACTCTTAATTTGTTAATTATTTTACTCAGCTTCGTAAAATAAAAAAGTTCATTTTTTACAAATTAGAAGTGGTTTTAATCGGAATATTTAGGGCCCATTTTAACAAGTACGAAGGCGATTTAAAATAATGATTCCCTTTTTTTTTAAATCTAGCACCCTGCCCTTTTCCCCCCCATCCAGAATGAGCTCTGCTACAGATTTTCATGGGCTGTGTAATGCACACATCTAACGCCAGAACTCGTCTTTTCTGTGCGGTGCGATGCCGAAAACTAAAATATGAATTACATTTTATTTATTGTCATACTTTTGAGAAATTCTGAACGTCTACACAAAACAACGGTATTTTAACTTAACAGCTGATGCACAATCTCCCATCTTTCGACTTACAACTTCTAAATACAGATACTCTCGGGACCACAGAAACTTGTCGCGTCCCAAGTGGATTGTCGCAATAACGGAGTTTGCATGTGGACAAGATCGGTTCTTTGAAAAAATTGCCGTGATAGTCGGGGTAACGCGAAATCTGGATGTCAGTTTAACGAAACCCGGCTGTAATCGTGTGCAAGAAAATGTATTAGTCTGAATCCAAGTGCGGTTTTGAGTTTAAAGCGAGTTCAAAACAGCAAGCAGTAGATAATCTCGCCCAGTGAATATGAAATGGCTTGCAATTATATTTGAAGAGGTAAAATATATTTTCCGACATTCGAACTACTTTATTCCAGGGCAGCAACATCGGCGGAGCGCTCAACAAATAACGGAGCAGTAATGACGAGAAAAGCCGACATGTCTAGTCTGTAAATCGCTGCATGGCATACAAGGTGCTTTAAATGAGCTGCACTTAACTGGGTTTAACCTTCGAAGTATGCAAACCTCTTTTCTACACAGACGAACTCTTTTGGTATTTAATTAAATTACTGCCGAACCAAGCCGGTTTTATAATGAGAGAAGAATCTTCGCTTACTGCACTTTAACGCCTATTTCAGAAGTAGTGCTCGTTTAATATCCTGTTTCTTGTTTTCTCAAAATAAAATTTGCTTTTCAGCGAAACTTAGGCTTGTTACACCCAGTGATCAGCTTTGCATATTTTATCCGAGCAACGACTCTTCCATGCAATGTCTTGTACTATGTCTGTTTCAGGGATGCAATGAATATCCGGCAAACATGCTGCATCCGGTCTGTCCGGCCAATATGCCGGATAACTGGCAGTAGCCAAATATTACAAATTCTCTCTTTCAATGGCGGGCACTTGTAGCGGAAGCTTTCGCCACTACAATTTTAAAGTAAATCCAGATGAGAGATGCCTAGATTGGCAACCCACAAAGGTGTCGTTTCAATGCAGTCAAGACAGACTTTACGTGCACTTGCTGCCTGTAGAAGGGGTTACCAAAGTCTTAATGTCGCCCCCCCACACACACACACCAAAGGCTAATTAACGATGGCGGCCCCATCCCTCACATTTTTAAGCATACATTCAGTTTTTCATTCTTCAACAATGAACATGTTTGAAGTCGCTTTTTCTACAAAATAATTTTATCAGTAAAGTTTGAGTAAACATTTTAAGCGAAAATAGATAAGTTTTGGAGAAAAAATAAGAATAAGTGGGATGATTTTTTAAAACATGCGTTATCACTTGCCCTTTGCTGCTTTTCTCACGCCTCCCCTACAAATGCTCCGCGCCCACTAGGGGGACGTGCCGCACCGGTTGGAAAACGCTGTCCTATAGCTTAGAGGGTCCATCCCACTGCAGCCGAAAAAATAGTCATCCTTCGAAGAGCTTACCAAGGCATTGTTTGACTTCCGCTGTTTCATGGGAACAGAGCTTCAACCGACTGGGCCACTGCGGACAAGAATCCCTCAACTAAGTTATACAAGACCAGTCAGAATTTTGGTGGGCGACAGCCTTCATTCAGGATTCAAATTCTGGTAAACTCAAAAATGTCCTAACGATTCAGAATATCGGGTACATATCGTTCAGTCCCACTGCATATAAAACTGGGTGCGCGTTGCACTGGGGCTTCGCACCTTTTAAACTGGGCAGGGCTTGGGCTACAGAAATTTAGACGAAAGCGCGGACGCCGTACACAGAAAATTTTCCAACTTTGCAGACAGCTTTTATTTTATTATTATTTTTTTTAATTTCTATATTGTTAAATTTTAGCAAAAAAAGTGTGCAAATAAAATAATGAAAATATAATATGTCAGTGAAAAAACAGTAAATAAATCTATTTAATATGTTTCAGTTTACAAAATAATCGACATGACTATGAACTTTAAAGTAGCATGCTATTTTAAAATAACGTTTAGCTGATGGCCTCGATACTGGACTCGGGAGGCAAACATCTTTCTTAGCAGAAAATTTTTATAAAAATATTCGCGTTTGCAGACAGTTTTACATTTTATCTAGGTCTGATCGTTACACACCCAACAACGATTAAAATTATAGTGGCAGTAGAAAACTACAGAGGGGGACAGAGTTTAAAAAAGGAAACAGGGGGGTTACAATAACCAAAAAATTCTACCCTCTTGGTGTAAAGTACATATGGGCAGTAGCGGATCCAGGGGAGGGGCTAGCGGGCTTCAGCCCCCGCCCCCCAAAAGCGGAACCGCGGCAGGACCGCGGAACATAGCAAAACCCACATAAAGTTCTCTCAAAATTTCATATAAATCCTAATTATACGGCCCACGACTTTCGTAACATCCCGAGACTTTGTTCGCAACTTTCCAAAGGTTGCCTATACCTGGTGTAAAGGGCAATCGCCAATCCACCCCTAGGGATAAGGAATCGTCACTTTTCAATGACTCGTTAATGGACCGCCTAGAAGCAGAAGTTTTGACCCAAAAAGAGTGTTTCATATTCGCATTCATGTGTCTGATTGATTCACATGTCGATATGAATTGACGTAAACTGACATGGCATGTAACATTGGGGGGGGGGATGTTTCCTAACATAAAAAATAACATTTTAAACAGGTTATAAATGAATTTTCTTAAATCATAGAGGGACAATTTGCCCTTAGTAAGTAACGCCTATATGTCTATATGATTCGTATGTCGGGTTTCTTGTATGATCCGCATCTCACAAGAAAGTCCGAATAACTGCGGTTTTGGACTCATAGTACCCAGATTACTTGAGTCTGTCATTCATAGAGTGTCTGCATCAGTCGAGTATTGTATAATCCAGAACGAACCTATGTACCCACGAGTCAGATGCTGTTCCACAACTAAAAATGAAGGCCTTGTTCAAAGGCAAAAATGTAAGTTCCGCAATTTTTACAAAATTCCCTGAAATTTCCAGATGGATAAAGTACCCTGATTTCTAGGATCTGCCGTCACCCTGTCATAGGTTAATTAAAAATAGTATTAAGAACAAGAAGATAGAAACGTGGTTACATCACAGGCGGATAAACAGAAAGTTAACACATTTGCAATTAACGTGAGCAAAATAAAAACGACAGTGACTACACACTAATTACCGGAGTAACAGAGTATTGTCTCGGAAAGAAGATACAAAGAGACAGACAATGGGACATTATGTAGCGCGAGTACACAATGAATAAAATAAAATGGCAACGGTATTTAAGGGGAGTTCAAAAAAACTTATCCCAAATTTAGCGAGCCGGTGACATTGTTGCATCCCTGATACACCTAAAAATAAAACCAGAGTACTAAAAAAGAATTCTTACGACTAATTTCAAATAGGAAACGAAACGCATCATAACTGCGGGGGGAGAAAACTGTTCATTTATACTTTTTACCATTAAGATAAGCCGGGCTTTTAAACTCCCATTACATAATGGTAACAACTTAGTCATGAAAAACTACCAAGCAAGTTAATTATTTAACTTTTAAAAAAAGTTTAACTATTATAGTTGCCGACGAGGAAAACCGGAAAGATAAAACATAAAATAATAATAATAACGACAGCAATATAACAAATTTTAGTCGGTACATTTAAGGTACCGATTAGTAAGGTTTAGAAAAGAAAAAAATTCTTTGAAACATTTCTCTGTGTTAGAGTTTGACAACTACTAATGCGAATGCAATAGTTCTATTATAACTAAATGTGCTTATCTATATTTAAAAACAAGAATACTTAAAAAAAGAATACCATTATTCCTTCAAGGGGATGTATTACTTTTCGATTCGTCTTTTAAGGCATTTCTTCATTTTGCAATTTTTTTAGGGGCCGTTAGAATATATCCAGAGAGGGCCCGGAAGACCCTTTCTATATCCAAATACGACGTCCCCCCCCCCCTCCTACTCTTTTTTAGACTTTTAGCAAGGAGGCCCGAGTGATCTATTTGCTTCATAAAACCTACAATATGTAATTTTTTGAGATTTCTCCGAATTAATCTTTAAAAAGATGAATGATTTTCCTTTAAAAAGATATTAATAAGTGGAAGCCCAGAAACAAAGTTCTTAAAATGGCAACGTAAGTTGCAGAATAATCCCAATCTTTGCAAAACATTCCATCCTTTAGAAAAAAGGAGGACTAAAAATGATATGTTCTGCAGAAAAATTAAAGCGAAGTGCCCTTTTGCTATGCCTTCTCTCTTCACTTTTCGCACAATTTTTTTTTATCTATTTTGCATTTTACCGTGGTCTACCAGATTTGGTGAAAATGCCTACAGAACATTTGCAAGTGTTTGAGTTGTAGATGTTGCAGAACACTGAATATAATCAGGGCCTGATTTCAGGGAGGGCATACGGTGCAAGCGTACGGGCCCACAATTCTTTTCTGGGATCTATGATTTCATTGTAAGTATGATCTACCCTATTAAAATTTTTAAAATGAATGAAATCAACTTATGAAACACAGACTTAATAAGCACACAACTGACAGACGTTAAGCTTTTCACTCAGCTGAAAATTTAATTCGTTAGATAAACTAAAAGCTTGCTTGCATGAATTCAAAAATAAAATCTATATAAATAAAACAGAGTGTAAACTGTCCGTTTGTCTGTCTGTCTGTGTCTCGCGTAGCTCCGAAACGGGTGATCGTAGACCTACCAAATTTGTACGTTCAGCGGTCGACCGAACATTTCGAATTAAAAAAATGTTTTATTTTATGTTTTGTCCGATTTTTAGCGATTTTTCTTGCGTAATACATAATAATGCCGGTAATTGCGCTCGCAAGAAAACGATATTTACATCATCGTACAGAGGAGAAAATTTTCTTTTAAAAACTATTTGTTCGGACTGTGTAACATAATTTGCAGATTTTTGGGAATTTTTCAAATAAAATTAAATTTGACGCTGACTTTCGAAAAATATTTTTAAAACTGCTGCATCTTGAATTCTATCTGTCATAACTTTTTTATATTTGGGCAAAAGACGGAGCACACAATTCGCCCACTTTTAAAAGAAGAACGGGGGAAAAATATAAATTAGGAGAATTTTTACGAATTTTTAAGTAAAGAAGGATTTTCATTTCAGTAGTACCTGCTTATGAGTTTCGGTTTGATATCTTGTGGTTTGGTTGTCATGGATACAGTAACAATGATTAAAATTGCCAGTTGAAAAAAAATAAATAAAAACGGGTCCCGCGAGCACACGTTTTCTTTGCTTGGCTCGATTTCCTTTTATAAATACTGGATTTATTTGTGAGAAGAAAAATTAAACTGCATAATCTAGAAAAACAATTTTAAAGCCTTTATAAATAGCGCAGTCTTATCTCTTATCTCTTTTCTTTTTGTAAAGGGTTGCAAGAGAGGGTGACGTATTTTTAAAATTAAAAAAAAAAAATGTCCATTTCATGTAGTGTCTGAGGTATTTAACACTAAAACGTGAACCTAAAAGACAGCATGTCTGAGGAATAAGACATTTTTGAAAGTGAGAAGTTCACTGCAAACGGTCCATTTTCACTTTTTTGATACCGAATGACGCTGACATAGTTTTTTTTGTGTGTGTGTCATTATATTGCAATGATCTCAGGTTATATGACGTATGACGTACATATATGACGCAAATTTTAAGTCAAGAGTGAAATAATTTTGCTTTTTCTAGATTCCACATCACTGGAATTAATTCGAATTACACATGTGAGGAAATTTTTCGTTTCCTACCGTGCGAAGAACGGGCACGCAGCTAGTTACATTTATAATATTTACTAGCTGACCCGGCAAACGTTGTTTTGCCATATAAATTATTCCTAGGATTATTTTAGTAGAAAGAAATGACTAACTTATTGTAAGTGTGTGAGGATGTGGTATATGAGTGGAAGAGGCATGGAGCGCTGTGAACCATGCTGGAATATAAAAATAACACAATACCAAACATTTATATTTTTAATTCATTGTAATTTATTCTTTACATTTATATATATCGCTAATTACAATAATTTTACTAAAAAATAATATCAATCCCTTAACGGAATAGAGTGAACAATATTTTTAGCTAACACAAACAAACTGCATGGTTTGCCCACTCGAGATCATGCCACGGATAATTGTCCGTGTGAAAAACATGGCGTGCTCAAATCTAAGCCACAAACAAACATAGTTTGGCCTTGAGACTTATTCATAGTCATTCCATAAAAAATTTTGTCCAAAAAAAATAATAATAAAAGGATGAAAATCTGAAACATTTTCAGATTTTAAATACGCGCTATAGCGCTATATATTAAAATCGTATCATAATTTATGCGTCGTCCCTATGTTTCTCTCATATTCCATTAAGTTGGAAAGTGTATATTATTCATGACTGTGCTGTATTTTTTTTCTTGTTTCGTAAAACCCATCTTTGGAATCGAAATCTATCTTAAAATCGTCTACTAAAACTATTTTACAATATTCGCCAAGTATATTACAACTACACTTCATCGTTCTATATATTGTTTCGAATGCGCATCATAATGCATGCGTATACCATGTATGTCTTTCTTGGGTTGATTCCTACTTTAACGCCTCGACTCTCGCCAAGGTGGCGATCATTAAACATATGCAGTTACAATGACAATTTTTTGCATTTATGTGGCAATCATAATTTAGAATTAAAATGGCGATTTGGAACAACATGTAAGCACAGCATGCCGTTACATTTTTATTTATTTTGGATTGCCAATTAATGTAGTTGTAATAATAAAGTGTCTTCAAATTCCTTAACTGGTGCGTTTATCGCTAATTTGTTTACTTTAGTTTTCATCTAGTTCTTTTGGGAGCGCCGAAACGGTACGTACGTATTATGCCGGCGGTCACTTCCGCCAAACTACTTTTTCGTCAAATTTGCTGGCAAACTATTGCCAATCGTATTCCAAACCATCAACAATTTCATGTGCCCGGCATTTATCTTGGTGAAAATTGCTTGTCTTGGAGGACCGCCGGGATAATACGTAAGTACCGTTGAAACTTGTGCATTACTCCCAGAGACCCATGACTGCAAAGCTCGCCAAAGTACGGGGATTTTTTAGGTTGGCGAGAGTGGGGGGCGTTAAAATAGGAATCAACTCTTTCTTGTACCATAAAACACATCTTTGGAATCGAAATCTATCTTAAAATCGCCTACTGAAACTGTTTTACAATCTTCGCCAGGCATATTCGTCCTATAGGCATATTCCAACTATGCCGCAAAGACATGAAATGGGAATCATAATCCATGAGTGTACAGTGTTTTCCTTTCTTGTTCCACAAAGCACTTCTTCAGAATAGAAATCAATATTAAAATCGCCTAATAAAACTGTGTTACAATATACGCCAGACGTTTTCTAACTATACTCGAAATATATTTATAATAAATTGTCACGTTTTGGCTCCCCATTTAGCGATCCATTATCAAAAATTGCAAATCCTTGTGCGACTTTCAACATTTTATTAACGTCCCCCCCCCCCTCTCCACGTTATCTGGCAAACACATTTGAAAAGGGACTCGATGCGCTAATGCCTAGACAAAAATCCTGATTGAACTTATTAGCACTCTGGTGCTAAAAATTTTGAGGTGGACCGCCCTTGTGACTTAGGGGTATGAGACAAAATCATATTCGCAGACCTAACGAATATACATATAAAATTTCTTTAAAGTCGGTCGAGCCGTTTTGGAGGAGTATGGTAACTAACACTGTGACATGAGAATTTTATTTATTAGATATACCCAATATGAGTTCAATCGAATGTACCGTTTAAACGCTAGAGCACTTTCAAGAATTTCCCCCCCATAAGCCATAATGTAAAAGAAATCTTTGTAGTAGCCCAGTAGAAAAACTATAAGTTCTATACACATCAAAATCAATGTCGGTCTTACGATGGTGGTTTATAACATATATACCCAATTTGATCTCAATCGAATGCCCCGTTTAGGAGCTATCGTGTTCCACTCACATACACACACACACACACACACACACACACACACACACACACACACACACATACAAACATACATCTCGTAAAAATAGCATAAATGAATTCAGAAGACCTCAAAACGTGTTAATACATCAAAATCTCGAAGTCGAATTTTTTCATGATTACAATACTTTCCTTACAGGGTACATGTTCAGAAAGAAAAAAGGATGAAAATCTGAAACACTTTCAGGTTTTAAATACACACTATAGTGCTATATATTAAAATCGTATCATTAGTTATACGTTGTCCCTATTTTTCTTACTTATTCCATTAAGTTTCAAAAGTGTATCATTATTCATGACTGTGCTGTATTTTTCTTGCTTGTTTCGTAAAACCCATCTTTGGAATCGAAATCTATCTTAAAATCGCCTACTAAAACTATTTTACAATCTTCGCCAAGTATATTACAAATATACTTCATCGTTTTATATATTGTTTCGAATGTGCATCATAATCCATGAATGTACCGGTTTGTCTTTCTTGGGTTGATTCCTACTTTAACGCCTCGACTCTCGCCAAGGTGGCGATCATTAAACATATGCAGTTACCATGACGATTTTTTGCATTAATGTGGCAATCGTAATTTAGAAATAAAATGGCGATTTGGAACAACATGTAAGTAAAGCATGCCGTTACATTTTTATTTATTTTGAATTGCCAATTAATGTAGTTTTAATAATTAAGTGTCTTCAGATTCCTTAACTGGTGCGTTTATCGCTAGTTTGTTTACTTTAGTTTTCATCTGGTTCTTTTGGGAGCGTTGAAACGGTACTTATCGTATCGTACAATCGTATTCCAAACCATCAACAATTTCATGTGCCCGGCATTTATCTTGGTGAAAAATTGCTTGTCTTGCCGGACCGCCGGGATAATACGTAAGTACCGTTAAAACTTGTGCATAACTCCCAGAGACCCATGACTGCAAAGCTCGCCAAAGTACGGGGTTTTTTTAGGTTGGCGAGAGTGCGGATGTTAAAATAGGAATCAACTCTTTCTTGTACCATAAAACGCATCTTTGGAATCGAAATCTATCTTAAAATCGCCTACTGAAATTGTTTTACAATCTTCGCCAGGCATATTCTTCCTGTAGGCATATTCCAACTATACCGCAAAGACATTTTAAATGCTGTTTGGAATGGGCATCATAATCCACGAGTGTACCGTGTTTTCCTTTCTTGTTCCACAGAGAACTTCTTCGGAATAGAAATCTATATTAAAATCGCCTAATAAAACTCTTTTACAATATACGCCAGGCGTTTTCTAACTATACGCGAAATATATTTATAATAAATTGTCGCGTTTTGGCACCACATTTAGCGATCCATTATCAAAAATTGCAAACCTTGTGCGACTTTCAACATTTTATTAACTCCCCCCCCCCTCTCCACATTATCTGGCAAACACATTTGAAAAGTGATTCGACACGCTAATGTCTACACAGAAATCCTGATTGAAATGAATAGCACTCGGGGGCTAAACATTTTGGGGTGGACCGCCCTTATGACTTAGGGGTATGAGACATAGTTAAAAACCTATTCTATGACCTAACGAACATACATAGAAAATTTCATTAAAATTGGTCGAGTGGTTTCGGAGGAGTTAGGTGACTAACACTGGGACAGGAGAATTTTATATATTAGATTTATCGCAACCAGAAATTTTTAAAAATAGAAACACATTTCAAATTTAAAAAATTAATTATCAGAGGTCGATGGAGACGAAAATTGGGTCCGTTTTACGGCCCCATTGCAAAATTACAATCTATTAAAACGGCTTTTCACTGGCATTTTACCCTGCATTTTAATTTGTTTTATCAATTATTTTAACAAAAAAAAGTTACTTTTATTAAAAATTATGAAATTTCCTAAAAATAAGTGTTGAAATTCACAAAAATGAGCAATTTTCACAAAAATGGGACCCTGGAAAAAATTCCTGGATCGACCCCTGACTATACCAATGGTAGTCAGCTATTTTCCATGCTTCTGCTCAAGAACTGTAAAACCACCAGCAACAAGTTATACTAACAGCCGAGCTGGAGAAAATTCATCGCCATAGCAACAAGGCGTTGCCCAAGCTGTCGTCACACCGAGAAAGCATTTGATTAGAATAAGGCAGAGGGGGGGGAGGGCTCTCCTCATTACAACAGCAGGGAATTTAATTTCTAGGTTGACGTAATAAAAGAGAAGGGTGACGCAGGGAGAAGTGTAATCCTAGGTTCCATTTAGCTAGAAACACATTTCCTGTCAGGACCACAGGACGTCTGAGACTCAGCTAGCTATAAAGCGCTTTCGTGCAGAGGATAATATTAACACCGATGCCGGCAAAGTGAGAGGCTAATGCAATTTTTGAGCTTAATATAGAAAAAAGTTATTTCTAAGATCTAACAACACGTAAGTGAATCGGATTATATCTGGTGTATTTTCTCGCATCTTCTTAAATATAGAAGAAAAAAAAAACAGATAAAAGACTTCCAAGGCACAATTAATAAAAACTGAAAGAAGATAAGGTCACACACACACACCAATAAAATATTAACAAAATTCCGAGTAGCTACTAAAAATTAAGTAAACCGAAAATTGATTTGCGCTGTTTACAGAAGATAGCCAGCACCGAATATTCAGCGTGCACAATTGGAGTAGAAATAGCCTACATGACCAAAATTAATTCGAACAAGTAAGATGCTGAAAAAAAGCGTCCATATATTTGATAAATAGTTCAATGAAGCTCATTACTGGGGTTGAAACATACCATTATATTAATCCGTCTAACTTTTAAAAAGGTTACAGAACATACACCGAAGAGTCATTACATTATGACCACCTACTCAATATCGCTTACGCCTCCTTTGGCCTTCAAAACAGCTGCAACTCGCCTGGGCATGGATGACAAGAATTATTGGGGATACTGGAGACAGGCTGTACCAAATATTTAAGCAGTGGCCACACATATTGGAACATGGTCGTGTTTGAGCTCTGAGCTGCTGAGGAGAGGAGAGCAGCTGTTCTCCTGGA
Source organism: Cheiracanthium punctorium (assembly GCA_038373885.1). NCBI lineage: Eukaryota > Metazoa > Arthropoda > Arachnida > Araneae > Cheiracanthiidae > Cheiracanthium > Cheiracanthium punctorium. The sequence continues at coordinate 336,598 of JAWZYV010011673.1, forward strand.
AGACGACGTACCCTGACAGGACCATCGCAGTGATAAGAAGAAACCGGGATTCATCCTACAAGGCAACGCTCTTCTACATATCCATGGTCCAGTCTCGATATTCCCGTGCCCACTGGAGTCGTAGTTGACAATGACGCTTGGTAGGCAGAAGCATACGATTGGGACGTCTGCTCCGCAGTCCCATATCCAACAATATCCGCTGAATTGTTGATTCCAAAACACTTGTACTTGGATCGACATTGTATTGGGCTGTCAGCTGAACCACTGTCTGCCGCCGACTTTGCTGTACTAGGCGGGATAGTCTGCGGAGTCCTCTTCCTTTGATGATGCGTGGTCGCCCAACATCTTTGCGTGTATTGCTGGTTTCACCGACATTAATCCACTTTTTATAAATACTAACAGCGGCAGATCGTGAACAACCGAGCAGTCGTGCAGTTTAGGAGATACTCGTTCAGAGTCCGGGCCATTACAATCTGCCCTCTATCCAATTCGCTTAGATCAGGGAAGGGCAAACTTTTCCGGTCGCGGGCCAACAATCGGGAAAAAAAAAGTTTGGCCGGCCAAGATAAAATTTTCTAAAATTTTAAAAGCAATATACATTCATTACAATTTAACTATGTTAATGAGATGAATGAAATTGCGATTTCATTTTTAAAAGTTTCTTATATTGAGGTTCGAAGTGAAATGTACTGATTCTAAGGAACGAGGCTAAATGCTCATATCTGTCAGTCTACTTCTGAAAGAATTATTTCTAAGATTCATGGTTGAAAACACTTGTTCGCATATATAATGTGAAGCAAACATAGCGCCGATTTTCTGGGAGTGAGATATTAAATTTGGGAAACTTACTTTCGATAATGATTTGTAAAACTCTAACTTTCGCATATACCAACATCTCTGATCCTTAGTTAAATACCATTCCCACTTAATTATGTGCCCTTCATGTCATCCAGGCAAGTTCATTCAAAAATGTGGGCGTAATCATAATGTAATGACTCTTCGGTGTATAAATTCGTAAATTCGGCAAATACCTTTTTTCACGGAGATTCGAGTAATTTCTTTTACACTCTTTAAAATAATAATAAGTAAAAAAATAAAATAAGTTTGCTTATGTTATTTGCAAATATCCGCTTGAAAACTCACAACGCTTTATTATTTTAGAATGAGTTGGGAGGAGAAAGATACATCGCAAGAAATGTATTTAAAACACTTCATGCAAAGATGCGATCTACACAGTACACATGCGATTGAATCGTTTTCCAAATTTTGAAAACATAAAAAAAGAAAGTATTACTTCCAGTGTTTACATTTCTTTTCAAAAGGGGTTGGGAAGATTTATTTAAAATTGCATTTAATAGCAAGGGGGGGGGGGTACTTTTCTCTTCAGAAACAGGGTAATTTTCCAGCATTCCTCTGGAAAAGACGCAAGACATTTTTTCTTTCTACAAAAGGGCAAGACGCCGCGGTACTAATAAAAAGATGAACAGAGTGCGGCGCCTTTTGAAAAAGGTGATAAGTGAGCACTGAGTACATCCTTTTAAAATGTTTTTATAATTTTAGATGCATAATTCAAGCATTCCTTTTCAAACGAACATTTTCCCAAGACTTTTCTGAAATGAAAGGACATTCAAAAAAATAGAAGCCTAGACATTTCATACTCAAAAACAGCAATATTCAAGCTAATGAGCAGCTGAACAATGAAAATACGTCATCGAACGTTTGCGTTTCTGCCAGCAAAAAAAGATAGTTGATTTGCCACAAAGCAGAACAGCCAATCCTTCCTAACAGAAAACGATTTCGCTCGTCAAAAATATCGTACATTAGGGCAAAAAGTCTAGTTTGCATAAAGATTAACCGATTTGATAACTTACAACGACGCCCCGATCGAAAATTCAATATTTTACAGCCATTTGGCGATGAAAAATCCGATATTTCGTGGCGCTCTTATTTTGTTTGTTATGTGTCCGATATTACAAAAATGTCAGCAAACGGATAATCTGCCGTTCCTAAGGCTTCTGCTGGAGAAATTAATAGACTTCTCAGGCAATATGCTAAATTAAATCCATTGTTTCACGATAATTTTCGGACTCGTTACAAAAAAACTGTGGGATGATAATTCATGCGTCGTCGTCCCCCTCCTCCTTACCCAATGACAGTCTTAAAAAGTAAAGAAAAGGGGGAGAGTATTTTTAACAGGGTAAGGCCAGTTATTTTGAAAGTCAATTTGGTATCTAGAAATATGCGTTGCGGTGAAGCTTCGATGGAGGATTTTTCAAAGGAAAGTGCATTCGTTGTTTTAGCCCTTTAACGTGCAGTGTTTCCGCTCTGGGAACACCAAACTCTGACGTTTTGACTGTTGCCAGTCAGGAAGAATAGATTTGATTTCTATAAAAAATAGTTCGGGTGACACAGCTCCACGAGAATCCTTAACTTTTTTGCACGTCAATTCCCGTCAAAAAATGGTCACGATTATTTTTAACAGCACTGACATCTTCTGAAAAATGGAAAAATGCGAGAACAGCTGGATAGATTGGCCAATGCTGAAAAAAGGGCAGCCGTTGCCCTGCTGTGCTCGAGCACAGCCAGCTGCCGTCAAAAAAGGGTCTTTAGATCTGTAGCACGCGATGAACATTTCGATCGTCCGCCATCTTGCTGGTAGTTAAGTCGAGCGATGGCAACGGCTGCCCTTTTTTCAGCATTGGGAAAGGGTTGCGCCTCAAAAGGTTGAATACTTGGCTTCGGTAACACCCTCTAAAAGCAGCGGTGGATCCAGAAAAATATTCTGGGACAGAGATTGGAGGGTTATATTTTTTTCTTGTCTCTTTCTTTTCTTAATGCATTTAAATTTACAAAACAGTGAATATCTTATAGGCGAAACTGCTTCGTCTGGGGGCACGTGCCCTTGCGTCCCATCAGCTCCTCTCGAACCGCCAATGTTCTGAAGTGGTGAAAAGCGGTAGCACGCCTCTGAAATGGAGAAACAACCACCTACTCCTAACCAGAAACCTAGCCGCCAAGTCTGGATATTTTTTCCTAGTATAATTAAGAAGTTTGTATAACCGTATTTTGCTTATTATAACACTTTCCAACAAGGCTGAAAAGTGTTTATAAGTTACCGAATAACCTTATAAACTTTAAAAAAAAAAAAAAGACTTTTTTACTTTTATCCTTTTGATGTTGATCCAGATACTTTCAATTTGTATTTTCGCTATTTGTTTTGTTTCTCTTTTTTCAGTGACCTGGAGACCAGATCACCCGAGGATGTAGTGCCATTCCATCCTGCCAGTCCAATACCAACCATAATTCGTCTTAGCGCACAAGATTGTAAAGATGTCAGACTTCCCAAGAGATGCCGCCACTTGCAAGCGTCATCGGTTTCCATGGCAACAAGCTAGAAAAATCGCCGTTTTGCTTTTCGCGCCAGTGAGCGAGTAGATGTACCTCAGACGTAGACGAAAATTCGACCGTGATGCTAAAAGTTCCTGAGAACTCATTCTTTTTTAATATTTCTCTTTTAACATGTAAATAAGTTTCTAACTTGTATTATGTTAACCTAGACCTTTATTAAATGTTAATTGTACTATGCTTTTTTAAATATCTGGAGTATCATTTTCCACATAAATGACACTTTCACAATCCGTGAGAAAGGGGCAAGGCTAGGAATTTGTGGGATTATCTTTCCCTGTACTTTCATTTACCAGGGGTCGATCCAGGAATATTTTCCAGGGTCCCATTGATGTGAAAATTGCTTATGTTTGAGAATTTCGATACTTCATTTTGTGAATTTCAAACCTTCACTTTTATAAAAGTTGGTATGAAAATTCAATGCAACTTTTTTTTTATTAAAATAATTGCAATGTAGGGTAAAATGCCAATGAGGGGTAGTTTCAGTCAATTGTATTTCATTGTGAAGGGACCTCAAAACGGACCCAACTTTCGTCTGCACCAACCCCTGTTTACGCTTTGAAAGCACTTTAGTCGTCGTCGTTTTCTTTTCTTTTTTTTTTTTTTTTTCCCACGTGGAAACTTTTTGTTAGAAGATAAATAATACTCTCAAGAATTCTACATTATGCACTATTTTTTCGACCTAGTCGCTACCGACACTGAGAGATCTGTCGTGGCGTGCAATCAGTTTAATGAAATCCTTTAACTCAATGCGGTAAAACTCGATGCCCTGTAATGCAAGCAACTGTTGCACAGCCAGCTCCACCTCAACACTGTTTTGGAGTCCCGAGACGAGAATGCGGCTTTCAAACTGATTGCACACTGCGTCTGCGACGAATGTCTCGATGTCGGTGGCGACTATGTCGAAAAATAGTGCAACGTGAGTAGTTCTTAATGGCATAATGTTTTTTTGTTTTTTTTCTTTTTGCTTAATCAAGTTTCTGTGTGGGAACAAAAAAAAAAAAAAAAAAAAGGGACGACGAAACTTACTTTCGGAACTAACCTCATATCAGCAGAGGAGGAACCGTGAATTTTGTGTTAAGGCGGCCATTCACGCTAATGACAATACAATAATAGTCCTACCCCTTTTTTGAGATTTCCTCCTCTGCCTGCGGAAAAGAGCACAATCCAGTCATAGGCGGGTTTTTTTTTTAGCGAAATCAAAGAAATTCCGATGGGCAAATAGGGATTACTATAAGTCATGCTTCGCACTCCGTAAGCTAGTGTAGACCTTAGCGCGTGGATCTTCTGCACTACCTCAAGCTTGCCTTGCTGCGCAATACCTAGCCCTAGTGTACATACAACCTAATGGTCTGTTCAATGCGTTAATGGTCGCCTTTAGCAATCGAGATGAAGTCTTGATGATTGCCACTTACAATGGTCCAATATTTTTTTTTTTTTTTAACGGTATTAACAGCACCTATTACAACGTAAACCAACATCCGGCAACTACACAATTGAAAAACCTAATTTTAGCAGCTAAAGGGCTGTTGGTGCGAATGACCTCTTTTAACACAGGAACGAGCTTAATAGATGAGTCAGAAGTGACAGGGCAAGGACAAGTTAGACAATTTAACCTTAGAAGACGCTACACATTCATTCCCGTTGTACAACCATAGCACTTTAGAACTCAAGATGTCACCACTTGGGAGGGAAAAAAATAGTGAAATTAAGTTTCAGTAATTGATGGTATTTAAAAACATGCTGCAAAAACAGTTACGCGTAATCAATTAGGCACGTAGCCAAGTAAAGGAAGAATGGAAGAAACAGGATTATAAAACTCCAACAGAACACCCATCCAAAATTACTTCGATTGATGGAGGCTGGATAGCTTTTACCCATTGTGTAGTGCTGTGGTATGTTATGTTATAGCAAAGCTACACAAGGGTTATCTGCCGAGGATTTTCGGGCTCCTCCTCCCCCATTTATTTGTAAATCGCAATACTTCACCTTAAAAATAAAACCAAGTGGTCAAAGTAAACATTTCCTAACACATACTTTATATTTTTCCAATAAGAGATAAGAAACAATTTAAGTAGTGAGTATATTGGTAAATTTTTGAGGTGCTTAAAATATTGGGAATACAATTTCCCAGAGTTCAATCATTTCAAATAAGAATTGCATGATTATTATGCTGAACTTTCATTCAATTACTACAATATGAATAGAGATGGGTATTCTTCATTATGGCCAGCTATGCTCAAACCTGTATGTCCAATACACAAACATTGTCCTGCTTACGGGAGTGGGAAGAGTGCAACCATACCGATTGCAGTCTTCCCACTTCATGCTGGCAAAAATGTTAGATTCATATGAATACTAAAGGCTTTTTATCCAATCGAAAGATCGAGAATAAATAATTTTTTACTGCTTTTAATATTCTTGGTGCAGTGGCGGATCCACGGGGAGGGGGGGCTCTGGGGACTCGACCCTCCCCCCAGAGCTAGAAATACACTATGGATTAGGAAGTTTTAAAAAAAATTGCAAATTTTCACATGAACTGAAATTTTAAAAAGGTAGCACTGTATATACAGTTGACTCTCTGTTTAACGACGATCTCTTTCCGAAAACGATATTACAAAGTCCCAGCAACGCCAACGTAAAAAATTTCTATTCAAACACGACGACGTTTCTGTTTAACGTCGATTTCTTTTTTTTCATCTTACGCTACAGGAACACGGGAAAATTGTTTTAAGAGTGGGAAAAAAGTGTCGGGGAATGTCAAAAGTGAAATTCGCAAGACAATCTCAACTACCTGAGTGTATTCTTAAAGGTATTTTAGAAGCAAAGGGAAAATTCTTGAAGCAGCACAAAAATTTAGTTCGGGATCCAAATCCAAACGGCCGAAAATTCAATGTGGCCGATTGGAAGAGTTTGCCAAGGCACTTCTGCATGCAAATGGTTGCATGAACCAAGAGCATCCAACATTCTAATTTCTGGGCCCCACCATGGCCGAGTGGATAAGACACTCAACATGATAGACGGCTGAAGTGTGAAGGTCCCGCGTTTGGGCCTACCGCGCGGATATCGATCTAGCTACTTGGAGTTTTTCGAGAATATTTTCTCGATTTAACATGAATACACGTTAGAACCTCTGAAAATCCTTCGACCATGGCAACGGACCCAGAATCCAGATGCCTCTAGTATAGGCTTGCCACATAACATCACATAACACATACTCCAATCTCTGGAGGCCCGACGAGTGGCTGAGCGCATAGCGCTCGCAACTGGGAGAAAAAAGTGCCTGGTTCAAACTCAGGTCACGTCCGTCAATCTAGCCGTTCGAAGTCTTGTGCAGTTTTCTCCGAAACTTCTCATAAATATGGATTAAGACCCCTTAGAAACCCCCTCCCCCCGTAGGACACACCGTACTCGGCCTAGATCCTTCATGTAGATAATTGTTCGTATTACCAAAATAAAATAAATTCAAGCAATTACTGCAGTGCTGTTATTCTGGCAGAAAAATTTGGAATGCAAAATTCAGGTTTCGGCTGGTTGGCTAGAAAAATTCATAAAATGGAAGCTGACGAATTTCACATTTGAGAAAATCTGGAAGAAAGAATAACGGGAAGGCGAAAAATGAAACAACGGACTCATTTTTATTTTCTTGAAACCTAATTTTATTGTATTGCTTGTTTTTACTACCTTTTTTTTAAGGTAACTTAAAATATTTTTTTTTTTTGTGGATAATAAAATAATATAGTGATAATGAAAGTAACATCTTTAAACACGCCAATATATCAAGAAAAATATTCACAGTCCTATGAATGTCAAGTGTAAAGGGTAGGTGTTGGTGCTGTACGATTACGGCCAATTATCTGCACATGGAATCTAAGCGGATGGGTGGGGTGCAATCCAGGGGGGGTCTTTCTAAGGGGTTCTAAGCCTTATTTACTCTAAGTTTCAGAGGAAAGCACGGAAAACTCAGAACAGTTAGATCGGCGGACGCGAACTGGTTTTGAACCAAGCACCTCCCAAAGTGTAAAGGGAAATGTTATTCTTTTACATATTCTGTTTATGGAAGATTTCTATATAAGGACGATTTTTCACATTTTCACGGTTCCTTGAAAGTCGTTAAACAGAGAGCCAACTATATATATATATATACATATACCAAGAATATTTATACCAATACTTATTGAATCCTTGTGGACTAAACATAATTTCACTATTTACAAAAATGATAGAGCTTTTATTTTTAAACACAAGGAGGGGCAATTTTTATTGACTCACTATCACCACAGTGGCTGGAGCACTGTTCCCAGTTTTATTTGTACAGTGGAACCTGTCTAATGGGACTACCCTTGGGAAGAACAAAACTGGTCACCTTACAAAGGTGGTAAAGTGTGATGGTTGTAAAGTGAAATTTCATTAAATTTGTCACTATAGACAGACGATCTCTTTACCAAGGTGGTCACTTTAGCAGGTTCCACCGTATTTGAATGGACGAAGGCACACTGATACGGGGAAAAAAATCTTCCGTAGTTCTCTCCATTTTATAGGGGACGGAGTTTGCGGTTCAGTGCAGAAATCTTTTATGGGTATCCCCGAATTGCCTTTAAAAAGTCGTAAAATTCGCGACGAGAATGCTCTCTTACCCACAGCAGTCACGTTAGACGCAGCGGCAATCAGCATCGGCCTTAAGTGATGCTGAAGCATAGACAAACAATCGAACCCTCCGCAATTTGTACCCAGCTTTCATTCTTTCCCATTCTTACCCAGCTTTCATTCTTTCAGCTCCTCTCTTAAGTTGTCCACACCACCCAGACGTATGGGTACAAATCGTCATTATAAAAGTAAAACATATTCTAAGATATCAGACAAAGAGAATACCTGGCAATGTATAGCTGGTCTGGTTTTAAAAAAGAAAGTTCACAAATTGTAAATAGCAGGTAATGGTTGTAAATAGCAATTGAGGTTGGTTTACTACAGTCCTCACAGAAAAGGATGGGAATTACTTAATCTGGAAAACTTAATGCCATCCTAAAATGCGAAAATGTATGCTGTGAACAGTGTATATTGCACGGTGGCTGTGAAAGGGGTTCAATAATGCATTCAGCAATTATACTATGTACACGGTAAAATGTTAATGGGTAGGCCCCGCGAACAAACAACATGAATAAAGGTCGTTGTTGATTAGCCACGTCTTGTCGTCACAACAGGGGTTAAGGCGACATTTTTCTGGCGAAATTTACGACTTTTAATGACCAATCAGGATCTACCAACAAAACTGTGTTAAACTGAAAACCCTGTCCCCACACACAATGGAGAAAGCAACGGAACATTTTTCCCGTATCAGTCCCGTCGTCCATTGAAACGCATAAAACACGTGGCTTATGAGCATCGGCCTTAACTTGATCGGTATAGGGCGCATGATAGCTCTGCCCCCCCCCCTTTCCGAGTTTTCTTTCGACGGTTCTTGCAGCAGACAACAATCTTATTTAGTTGTGATATACCATGTCTAATTATACATTGGGAGAGAAAGTATTGGGAAATCAATGTATCATCCTAATGAAAACATTGAATCCATATTCAATGGACATTACATTGAAACATTGGGGAAACATTGAAACATCCTAATGAAAACATCCGGAGCCCCCCCCCCCCCCAGATGGTTTCTCTGGATCCGCCCCTGTCTTGATGACGGACGTATCTATCTATCTATATAAATAAAACAGAGTGTAAACTGTCCGTTTGTCTGTCTGTCTGTCTTTCTGTGTCTCGAGTAGCTCCGAAACGGGTGATCGTAGACCTACCAAATTTTGTACAGAAATTCTCCAAGACGGGTCTCGACACACCTCGAAGCGATTTTTTTCGAAATTCGAATTAGAAAATGTTTTATTTTATGTTTTGTCCGATTTTTAGCGATTTTTCTTGCGTAATACATAATAACGCCGGTAATTACACTCGCAAGAAAACGATATTTACATCATCGTATAGAGGAGAAAATTTTCTTTTAAAAACTGTTTGTTCGGAATGTGTAACGTAATTTGCAGATTTTTGGGAATTTTTCAAATAAAATTAAATTTGACGCTGACTTTCGCAAAATATTTTTAAAACTGCTGCATCTTGAATTCTATCTGTCATAACTTTTTTATATTTCGGCAAAAGACGGAGCACACAAATCGCCCACTTTTAAAAGAAGAACGGAGGAAAAATATAAATTAGGAGAATTTTTACGAATTTTTAAGTAAAGAAGGATTTTCATTTCAATCGCAGCTGCTTAAATGCTTAAGAATTTCGGTATGATATCTTGCGGTTTGGTTGTCTTGGAAACAGTAACAATGATTAAAATTGCCAGCTGAAAAAAAAAAAAAATTACTTTAAAATAACAGAGTTTTCACATGTGAAATGACGTCACGAGTCACTTTGACGTCACGAGTTTAAAACCCCTTTCGAAACTCAATCAGAATAACGGACCCACAAGCAAAACATACACCACGCATGAAATAATTCCATATTTTATTTTACGTTGCCAGAAAAAGAATTGAATGCTGTTTTTTCACCAGTGAATTATCCAGCATTATTTTCAATTGAGATTTTAAACGGGACACGTTTTCGAATGAATCGCAAGAAATATTTTGCGGTGCTAAACAGGGCCTGATTATGGCAAACAGGGACCCCGGGCATTGATGAATTTTGGGGTCTCCATCTATGAAATTTGTTTTATTTTTCATAAAATATGCTTATAAAAAAGAATATTTCAGAACAACATTTGAAATTGGGGGCCATTTCGAGCCGGAGGCACTGGGCAAAGTCCCGATTTGCCAGTGAGATAATAGGGCCCTGGTGCTAAATAGGCCAATCTGACAATAATTAAGCATACAAATGTATGGAGAGCTGTTTTAGTGGCAACCATAAAGTGAAATGATTATCGTTTATACTAATGCGTAAATTGCAAAAGTCACCAAAGAATAAAAGACTACATTCGTGGCAAATATCTAAGCCGTTTCTTTAAATTAAGTATAAACGACTGGAAAACGAAAATATATTGTATTGGTATCAATAAAAGATAGTATAAGTAATAGTTAGTAGATATGCTTGGGCAATATTGATCAAAGCACAATATACCGCATTAATAAATATTTCGTGAAACTAAGTGTTCTATTCCTTTTACAACAACCATCTTACATCACAGCTAACTAAGCATTAAGTAATTCTACGTCACGTTAATATATCCCGCGGTAGTTTCAACAGAAAAGACTGTAACTGAACTTTTTTTTCTTGGAGATTCTGTTTTGTCACAAGTAGTCATGATCACATTTTGGGAAAATGTTCTCTTCTTGCCTTGCGAAGAGCGGGTACACAACTATTTAACTATAAAATAAAACGGTTCGCCACATCATGTAGTGTCTAAGGTGGTATAACTTAAATCTAAAAAAGAGTATGATGTAGAAATGAGACATTTTGAAAGTTAGGAATTTTCGCTGCAAACCGTCACGCTTTTCTTTTTCTGATCGGCAATGACACCGACATAGTTTTTGTCATAATATTAACAATGGTCTCAGGTCAGTACTTATACTAACTTTACGAATAACGAATGAGAAACTTTACGCCAAGAGTCAAATCATTTTGCTTATTTTGAGATTCCAAATCACTGGAATCAATTCAAATTATATATGTAAGAAAAAGTTTCGTTCCCTACCGTGCGGAGAACGGGTACGCAGCTAGTAAATAATAAAAGTTTTAAAAAAAACAAAGCTCTTATTACAGTTTCATAGTGACGAAGATTTTTAAAAAGAATAATATATGGCAGCAAAAACAAGGAAACCAGTGACGTACATATTTTTTCTTTCCCAGAGATAGTGGCCCCTTTAGTTTCTTTCACCTAGTGCGCAACAATTTAGAATAAAATTGTCTGATCTGAAAGGGCGGTTGCTCCATACTCCCTTCCCTTGCGTATGTCACCGTAGCACACATAATTTTATGAACAAAAAAATTAAGATTGATTTTATCCTCATCCCCACTAAATAATATTCAGACACTACTGCTTTGTCACATTGAAATATCGTCATAAAAATGGAAAACGTACAGCACCAAAAATCAACTAATTAATAGACTAATACATTCTACTAAGTTAAATTGTTCTACCACCAAAAAAAAAATTGCGTGATAACTCTGGTCGTCAAATAATTTTTTCCCCTTTACGGAGGTGGAATGCATTTCCCTCCCTTTTTTTCTTTTTCTTGCTGGCTTGGCTAAAATCCAACATTTTCCCGTTATAATAAACGATAACTATGACGAAACATCTGAATATTTAGAGTAGTATTAAATTTCATAGAAGACTAACTATATATACGACCGAGTAGAAACCAGAGAAAGAAAAGATCATTTGGATGGGGAGAGAAAGTAGAAGCAGTTGCAGCTGACGTAACAGAGATTACAAACTACATCCGGCAACGGCGGACGTACTCGTAACCGCACTCTTAGGAAAGAATGACTCAGTTATTTGACTTTCTGTGCGTTCATTACTTTTTCTTGTAATAAAATAAAAAGGTTGACAAGTAATTTTTTATTTACTCAACTATAAAAACTCATGTCACAGAAAATGAAAGACCTATAATCAAAAGCAATCGCTAACACTTGCAGCACCAATCATAATTGATATTTAGCCTCAATTTTATTTTCTCAGCCGTCTAGCTGGTAGCACGATGTATCAGTCTTTTCAAAAATTCAGATACTTTTTCTGCTCCTATTCCTAAATATTCAATGAACGTTTGCAATACCAGTTTCTTAATATTAACTAAATATTTAAGATGTTGGCAGAAAAAAAATATCCAAAATTTAGATAAGGCACAACAGGGCCGGTTGCAACTGATCACACCGGCCCGGGAAATATATACAAACAGCAGACCACTTACTTTTATACTGAACATACATATTGTATTTAACCAGAACCATTGCCAAGACCTTTTTTTTTTTTTTTTTTGGGGGGGGGGGAGATGTGGATAAACTGCCAAGTCAAATATCGGTTTTAACCAACTTATTTATATTTTTATCAACTATTACAAACTCATTACTTTTGCCAAGTGTAATAAATAGTATTCGCTATCGGTTTGTCGACGGTCGTCGTATGTATTCCGCAAAATCGTGCAAAATATCGCCAAGTTTGGACGACTTTTGGCGATATATATATATATATATATATATATATATATATATATATATATATTTATTTATTTATTTATAAATATTATATGTACTTTTTTTTTGTTGAATTCCAGGAACTTCGCAAGCTCTTGCACAAAAAATGCATCATTAGCAAAATAGCTCCAGAAAATAAAATACCGATTAGCTAGGCATAAACCCAACATCTCTCAAATTAACTTTAATAAGTTCTGTTGCAAGTGAGAGTTTTTCAACGTCGTATGGTTCAATATTACTCCGTTTGTAAACTACTGCGAGAAATAACCAGACTCAACTACTCGGGGTCAGAACGTGATGTCATAAAAATTAAAAGTTGCGTCAAATTTGTAAACTCGCAATTTCAGCGATTCTAAATAGTTCTGCGAGGTTATAAAGTTTGATGTTTTACATGCGACAGCCATGGAGGTAAATATTTAAATAGGGACAGGTTGGATATTTTCCACCACGTCGAGATGAAATATTTTGCTGTGCTAAATACGTCAATCGGTCAAGAACCATGCTTAAAACTATATGGAGAGCTGTTTAAAAGGCAATGCATAAATTCTGAAGAATCATCAAAGAGAAGAAAGGCACCATTTGTTTAAAATATCTAATCTCTTTTAGATTGATCATTAAAGAAGGACAAACGAAGATGGCTAATATTAATATAATTAATAGGTAATAATTGTAGATTTGTTAGGTTAATATAGATTAAAGCACAGTATATCACTTTAATAAGTAATTCGTGAAGTTAAAAGTGTTCTATTCATCATTTTTTAACGCGCGCGATCGACTTGCAACTAATTAAACTATAAACCTACTTTTCGTTAATATATCCCGCGGTAGTTTGAACAAAGGGACTACTTGAACTTTTTTTAAATTAGATTTTGTTTTCGCATAGGTACGATTATATTTTAGGAAAATATTCGTTTCCTACCGTGCGTAGAACGGGCACGCAGCTAGTATATAATATATGTGAAAGAAGTTGAATATGTGAAAGAAGTGAAACAGCTACAAGATAAAAATATTACACAGTTAATTAGTAACTACAATAAGGAAACAACAGAAAAAACGCGGAATTTCCAGAGTAAAAAAAAAAACAAAAAAAACAATAACAATTCCTCTTAATTCGCAAAAATCTGAAGAATCTCATCCCTGTATAAATGAAGCCAGGGTGGCAAGTTTTAGCCAACAGGTGAAAAAACCGTCCTGGTAAAAATAGGGATGTATTGCATCCACTTCAGGAAAAAGTATAATTTTTATTTATTTTTTTAACAAGAAAGGATAACGAATAGCTGACTATTTAAAGCAGGGATTCCCACCGGAGTACAGGTGGACCCTTGGTGGTCCATGAAGCTTTTAAAGGGATCTATAGTGTTCCAGGTGTCTACTAGGGGCTGAAAAAGTTTTCTGTTTTAAAATTTGATTTTTACGGAATGTAATTGATAGATGGCAGCATCCGTTTTATTATTTATAAATAAATGGATACTATAAATAGAATACAGATTTCCATTTGCGGTGTAATTGACATATCTAAAGCCGAGGCTGGTCATGATCAATTTCTGCTGGAAGTTGTACAATATGGCTGGTGACAACACTGGCAAAGTATCAGTAATACGTTCAGTGGCGGCTCGTTGTTAAGGGTCAGAGGGGCCTGTTCCCACCGACTAACCAAGGGCGGATTTTTTACTCTATTTTAATACCATATATTAAAAAATTAATCCAATTTGGGCTGGCTTGCCTGGAATTTGACGTCTTTTCTCCGTTTACCGAGTTCCTGTATTTGACATTCAGCACGAAACCCATATTGACACGGCATTAAGGTGGCTTCCAAGCGGCTTATTTGGCGCCGTCTTCGGTGACCAGATCTTCCGGCCCTCGAATGATGATCTACACGACTATATGGGGAAATTTCGCCAATCGGTAGCTATTGGCGAAATTTTTCGCTTATGACAAAATCATTTTTTATGTGCCGTGCGTAATCGTATTTTTGCAGTGCATGATTTTTTCTGTTTTGTTTTCTTGATTTACGAAATGCTATGTATAAATGTTTTTTATATACGTTGATATTGTTTTTAAAATAAATAAATCATTTAAAAAGTATGAACAAGCAGCTATAACGAACATAAATGTTTAATAATTAAATTGTTTAATAATAAATTAAACTTTTCAATTTAACATAATTATGTAAAAAATAGCAAAAGAGTAATTTTGATAATCCTTTGTCATTTGAGATATTTTAAATAATTACGCTGTGTGCATGCGGGGATAGGTTGTTGTATATGTATATAGGTTTTCGGGATTTTATTTGGTACTATTTTTTTTTTTTTTTTTCCGGGCCCCACCACTGAAATAGATCACGAGCCGCCACTGGATACGTTTATATGCCTTGTATTTTACAACTTCAATTTTTAACATTAATATGATCAAGATGTCTTGTTAATAAATCGTGATGCTGAATTATTTCCTGTATCTCGAAACGTTTTTAAGAAAAGGAGGCAATTCTAAATTTAGCCACCAGGTCGCGCTGTAAGAGGAGTTATGATTTTGCCCAACCTGAAACAACACGGGTGTTTTTTTTTTTTTTTTTTTTTTTTTTTTTTTAAGCCCACTTGAAAGAACCCAACTCGGTTTTTTCAAAAGATTAATTACGTAGATAATGCATCTCTTAATATCAATATACCACTTGTAAAGTTTATAAACAGCTCCAGCCCTCCTCCCACATCACCACTACCTAAGGGGGAAAAAAATCAGAAAGACTTCACATAGGCATAAAAACTTTCTAGGGAAAATTTTTGTCCATCTGAATTTGAATGAATAAGGATTTTTTAACCACAAAAAATTATTACTAATAATCAATTTATCTAAGAGCAAACCAAGGTTGGTGTTATTGTAAATGATTTATACGTTCTTTTCGTGTATGATTAATAATTGTAATTATTACTATTAATTTAAACAGGTTTTATTTGTAATTGATTTTTATAATCAATTAGTTGCTTTAAGATGTATTTAGTAAATAGCAATTTTTTTTTTAAATATTCTGAAACCCCATCTCTTTCGCTGAATAAAACCCTGATAAAACAACAAGGGAAAAAAAAAAAAAGGAAAAACCCAGATAAAACACCCCAAAAACCCGGGTTTTTAACAACCCTTGCTGTAAGCGTTCTTTCTCTTACCACTCAGATGTTACTGGGATGACAACTGATTTTAGCGGGCACACTGTTTATGTTACAATTACATATAATTCTGTAAAACTGAAAGTTGTTTAATAAAATGTAGTTTTTCTTTTTTGAATTATTATTGAAATGTAGTTTTCTTTCTTTATTATTATTTTTTTGTTAATAATTTATTTAATCGATTATGCTATCGAGAAGCTACCGCTTTTTCAATCCTTAAAATCCACATATAACTGAAATTCATTTTAACCTTGCGAGATACTAATCATTTTGCTTACCGATAAATGCACCTGTACCACGCGAGTGTAAAATAGCAGAGTTGCTAAATCAAAGTACATAGTGCCCATGATTAAGAGGTCCTATTAACATAGATATAGCAATGTGTTTCTAAATATAGGCAAAAGAGTGCCTAATAAATTACAAATTTATTCATGCTGCAAAAGCAAGTACAATGCAAGTGTAAGATCCCACGGTATTTTTCTGTTCTATAAAGTCTGCCGCGTGATGTCGGAAAAAAAATCTGCTTTTTTACTATAGGTCATCTAATGAATACGCCATCTGGCGGTGTTATATTCAACTAATATTCTTATGTCAGTTATCTTTAAAAAAATTTCGCAAATTCCAGATGGCTGATTTTAATTGTAGACAACTTTAAAACAATCTTTTTACTTATGGACACCCTGTTATTGGTCGAATAATCCGACAACAGCAAACTTTCACTATAAGGAAACAAAATTAATTTTTCATAAAACTGGTGTGTAGTCGGTAAAATATTGACAGAAATTCGGTTCGAGTATCTATACAATTTTGAAAGATCAATAAAACTGAAATGAGGTGTGTTCAACACAGGTGTTATAGTCGATAAATTATAAATCTGCGTCGTCTTTCTTTCAGGCAGGGCTTAAGCTGCGGGGGGGAAAAAAATCCTATAGCAAAAAAGGAAGCATGTGAATGAGCTTTTTAGCTAGACAAATGGTAAAATGTCAATTTTCTCCTTAAGGTTAACTGCATTTTCAGCAGCCTGAAAAATATATTAATTGGGGGTGGGGGGGGGGGGACAAAGAACAAATGTAATTTTGAAACAAATTATTGGCAAAATCATTTTTCTTTCTTTCAAATTAGGAATGTTCTCTGATAGCACAGAGATCCACAAGTGACTCTTAGTAACCCTAAGTGACAGTCACAATCCTGTCAAGAGTAGTCATTGCGACGTCGCTGGTAGTCACTGTGAGGCAATGTCCTACTCTCGTGACGGTCACTTTGAATGTGGTCACAAGGTATCCACATAGCGACCTGGTAGCAGAAAAAAAATTGAACCCAATAGGAGAAAAAAAAATGCGGTGCTGTCATCTATCTTGGATATTCGGAACCTCTCCCAGGGAATCCGGATCATTTCGAGAGATACGAGTCTGGATCAACTGGTTCCAATAACTACTCGGGACCGGATTGTGAATTTCACTTAGGAGTCTCTGTGCTATCAGGGACCATACGTAAAAAGAAGACGAAACAATGGTCCACTTCTCAAACGCCTTACATTTTTTTCTTTTTGTGGGGGACCTTTAGTTATTTACGAAGAGGTTCAAGTACTAAAACCCATGTGCATTTAAGAGAAACTGTCTTCTATTTCTTTTTCGCATTTTGCGAAAAATGCGACCACAGTTTAATCTCTGGTGTTACAATTTTCTCTCGCTCTCTCACCCTCTCCCAAGTAGCAGCAAGCTCTAACGTAGCAAATACGAAAAAGATAGCACCAAGCAATCTTAAGAGTGAGAAAGAACAATAAACAAAAAAATGCCAGTTTATCCCAGATTCATGAAACTACCCAATACCCTACCCTTCAAAAACCAGTGTTAATATCTACGGTATTTGATTTTTTTTATTACTTTTACTGTAAGGAGTACTTTCGTTAAAGATTTAGTAGAACACGCAATAAACCGACCTTTTCAAACCACGGCGTCTTGAGAGACATTTTCTGTTTACGCGTATGTCTAAACTGTGGTTATATTTTTTAATAGTTTAGAATAAACAATTTAACTGATTGGGTATTCAAGACATTTATAAATTATGAAAGGAGTCAACAAATATTTTAGAAGCTAGGTTTGAAAATAATGGAGAAGATCAACTTATTTTTACTTAAAGTAGTCAATTTGTGTTCGTTCTGGCATTTTCAACAATACACAAGATCCAACACTAAATCGCGCATTTAGTCTAGGCTTCCGATTTAAAATATTAAAAACAAGGAAGCTACAGCATATAGAGCCCCAACACGATATGGAAAAGAATAACTAAAAAACTAATCCGTGAATATCGTGCGCAAATGAAAATTTTTAAAATCTCATCTTCCTTTCTTTCAAATCAATTTTTATTTAATTTACCAAAAATTAATAAAAGAGAAAAAGACTAACATCTAGTCATTCCCAATTTTCTATTTTTACAGCTCACGGCCACGAATTCCGCCTAATGTCTCCGACTAATGGTTAGATCTATTACTTAACGTAGCCTATAGTCACGGCAGCAAATCTGTCAGACAAATCACACGCATCAACTCAGGCAGTTTCTCCTGGCAATGAGATCTGGATGAAATGGGAAGAGAAAGTTGCCCCCTTTTACATGCCTCTAACGGCTATTGCATGACTAGACTCACTTACATAGGAGTTTTCACAGACATCAAACGGAATTTTAAAAAAGGGGGGTGAAAGCAATTACATCGCAATTTTAACCCTTTCGATAAGTGATGTCAAATGGAATCATGACAGTATTCTTCATAACTATGTTTTATTTTCTATTGCGATATAATACTGCATGATATAACTACTACGCATTCGAATTCTCGCAACACAAATGTTTCACCTCTAGATTTTGGCAATATTCTACAACAGGGTTGCTACTCAATTTCTGAAAAAAAATTCTCTGACTTCTCCAGACTTTTTTGCTATAGAAATCCGGACTATTTCTTAAGTTAAGCACGTCAATTTTGGATATCTTCTTAAATATTTCCAGATTCCTAAAGTAAGGTTAAACGTTCATATTGATTGCAAACACAGATTTCTGATAATTTCCCAGGTCACATTGTGATTTTCAGGTTTGGGGCTAAAATTTACGATTTTCCCAACTTTTTTTGCCAAAATGAAATTCCCTGACTTTTCAGGGTTTTCCCTGTTCTCCCTGATCGGTAGCCACCCTGTACAACAAAATTTGCAGTCTCATGCCTTGTGATTTGCATTGTTCCTGTTGGGTATGTCTGTTTTGCAGTGTTTTTCAATTATTTTGCTATCAAATTAATTATGTATTTATATTCTTGTTTTTCCATAGTATGATAGGTCCTAAATGTGTGGAGAGAATCTCTTTTGATATGCCACACAACCTAAATCCTACTATTTGGCCGTCTTTAATTATAATCTTCTGGGTATGGCTCCTGAAGAATGTCCCAGGGGTTATAATTTCCATTCCATTAATTCATGTATCATTTGGTTTGTAATTTGACTTTCATACTGTTCGGCCCTCTGATTCTGCTGATTTACCTTTTTTTTTGGGTATATCATTTTTGCAGTATTATTCTTTGTGTTTTACTTATAAATTATATATATCAGAAATACAAAAATCTGTGTGAATGTTGTCATTCTAATTGGCACAAGCATACTGGAAAGGTTAAAACAATAAATATGGCTATAGAAATATTCTGGAGATTTAGCATACTGCATATGAGACAATAAAATCTAAATTTACCAAAAATTTGGCTTATCTTCGGAAAAATTAGTTTAAAAAATCACCACTAGGCGACGTTTCACAGCGTTTGATACAAATAATACCATTCCCAAGCGAAGAAAACAATGAAGAAGTTGTGAAGCGGATGTTTTATACCTCTGCGGGGCGAGAGAATCTGCATATGGGCAACTCTGACATTATAATAAAACGCCACATTGTGGTGATTTTTTGAACTATTTTTCCCCAAGCAAATCTCCTATTGTCTCATTAAGGTTTCCTGCAACTTCAAACTTTAGTCATAACTGCCCGAAGCTTGGTAGCTGAATGGATAACGCGCTCGGCTACGAATCGAAAGGTCCCGGGTTCTATTCCAGCCACGGACACTCGATGGAAACCGATTAAATTAAATTGAAATTTCAGCGTAGAGGGGAAAATGCGTGACAAAGTAAAATATGTGGAGCGAGTTCGCCAACCGGCGCCCCGTGTACTTAGGAATTTCTATTTTTATTTTTATTTTTTTTATTTTTTTTTTTTTTTGGGGGGGGGGGGATTTTAAGCTTGAAGTTAAGCTTGCTATGTCAAGCTTGATTCAAGCTTGAAATGTCAAGCATAATGCAAGCTGGGCAAGTGTAAACTAGAACACTTGATTCAAGCTTGCATTAAGCTTAAACACTTGAAATTTTCAAGCTTATTGACTTGATAAATCAGCTTGCTGCAAGTTTGCTGTTCTGTCTGGGATATATGCTTATCACAAAATATTCATTAGCTAACATTTTTTATTTCATGATTAAGGGGGGGGGCATTCGAACTATTTTGGTGTACCAGGAAAATTTTCGGGCGTGGGAAACTTTGTTCCTGTGTCTCGTAATTGCCATTCCTTCAGTTAGCGCACCCATGCGCTAATAATACAAATGAACTAAAAAAATATATATATATATATTAAAATCACTTTTAAATATATATTGTTGTTGTGTTGGAACATGTATTCGGATTTGTATGCTTGTTCACGAGGAACCGCTTATAAATCCACGCCAAAGAAAGGACAAACACAAGGGGGGCAAATGCCTTGGGGGAGGACTTTTCTGGGTATCTAGCGCGTATTCACGTTACATCTAGAGAAAACCGCCCAAAACTCCAGACCGCTAGACCGAGGACAGAACCCTGATCCTCCGCTTGAGCCATCTCCCAATGTCAGTGGCTTTAACCACTGTGCTACACATTGGTTAAATACATAGTCTTGTTCTAAATAAGTATAAATATATAGGTAATTTTTAATTCAATTTTAACATTGTTTAAAAATGTTTTATTTTTATGTGGGGAAAATGCAACAGCAAACAAAAATAAGTTAAAATTCTTGTGATAGTATAGGGCCCCCAAAATAACCTCTTTGCCCCGGGGCCCTGTCCACCTATGATCAGGCTTTGGCCTTCACACTTCAGTCATCTACCACTGTTCCATGTCAATCCCACTAAGCCATAGGTGAGCAAGCAGACAGACAAACCGAAATCATAAACACTTTTTAGAAAGAGAATAAGAAAAATTATATTGTGAAGCCTGTATTCTTTAAGACAGGCAGTAACAAAACAATATACAGACTTAAAAAATGCTGAATGGCAATTGGAAGGAGAAATTCGAAATTAAAACTGAAACGCTCGAAATAAATGAAATTTATTCGTTTAAGTCATCCCAGATGTTTAAATAATAAATTTAAAGAAAACTAATTTTTCTCGTGGGTAGTTTAAAAATTACTTAAAATATTTTTTTTTTTTTTTTTTTTTGGCCACATTCAACATAACGAGCTCAATAACTCCACAGACGATTGCGAAATCAGTTTACATAACAATAGCCGCGCTTAGATCGAAGCAACATGTAGTGAGAACTCACATATGGTAACACTTGATTAGCAAGAAGAAGGGGGCGAGAAAAAGCGCTCACCCGATCGCTCTGGTACGCTCGCTTTGAATGGGAAAAAAGAGGGGAGAAATAATCGTCATAGGGAGGAAGAAAATAAAAGAAAAACGAAAGAACAAAAAATGAAAGGAATCCCGCGTCAAGCACGAGTGAATTTTGAGTCAAGGTCATTTCACTTGGAACTTAACACGCTCAAAACGTTATTACGCGGTGTTACAGCCAGCTAGCCAACCGGCTCGCTCTTCTCTGCACACACACACTTACACATACACACACATTCGCTCTCCGCAACAGGTTTTTGCACAGCAGGGTAATCGCACTTGTAGCGAAAGCTTACCTTGGACATGGCTGGCACCTCCGGTAGGCAAATAAATTCGCTCTCGGGCATCGAGGTGCAGTGAATTTTGCGATGAGGTTATCACGAGCGGGCTGAGATGGCCGACAATTGCACGCAAAATGCATGGAACGCGAGCCACCCCTGTCATTCGCGTGGTACCTTCCTTCCCCTTACCTTAGCGACACTGCAGACAGCTCACTGGCTAGCAACTCTCCGTACTAGCTAACACGCGACGAAGTGGCGGGGCAAAATAAAAGAGAAAAAAAAATGCAAGGGAAATAAAAAAAGCTCTCGCTGAGCAGAAAGTGAGGAAATGGTGCGCAACACGCACCTACTACCGAGACGTAAATAAATAATGCGAGGAGCTGGTTAGATGGGGCCAAGGAAATAATTTTCAGCAGACCACGGACATATAAATTGCGAGTGTTTCGCCCAGTGATGGGAGTCCGTGTGTCATGGGAATTCCGGCGGAGTTGTAATAGGTGCGGTAAATGAGACTGTGCAGACGCTGCTGATGGCGGCTTGTAAGTTTTATTTACTGGTGCGAAATACATGTGTGTTTTGCACAGGAACTTTCAAGAAATTTATAAAGTTTGGCTATTTTTTTCCTCTATAACAATGCGCAGAGAATACTACTACAGAATTGTTTGATCGTACAATTAAAAAGATGATACAGAATTGATTATTATAGTAATGCTCAGTGGCAGATCAAGGAGAAGGGCTTCATTCCCCCAGGACCGTTTTTCACCTCCCCGGCGTCCTAAGCACTTTTTGCACTCCTCCTCCCCACTATTTCCAGATCATCCCTCCCCTCCTTAACTTGCCAGTTTTTAAGTGAGGAACTAAGGGAAATGAATATTAGAATATGTAATACTTGAAAATTAAGCTTAGGTGCCTAAAAACCACATTTAACTATTTTAGAGCTTTCGGGGTCCCTGACGTTTTGGGGGCCCTGGAGCCGCGGGGTTAGGAGGGGGGGGGGGATTTTTGCCTTAACTAGTTTTTGATCTTAGGAGGGTCCTCCCATCTTTTTTGGCATCTCCAAATCTTTTGTGCCCTAGGCAGATAGATATGTAGGATGCCTATGCAGAAAAGCGACCCTGCCCTTCCCTAAAACAGTTTTAGAGAAGCATTCTGCTGTATTGAAGATTTTGCTTAGGTCAAACAAACTTTTTTTTAATTAGCCCCCTTCCAAAAAAAATTATATTGCTACAGGGTAATATTTTTAAAATTCCTGTGTCCGCTTCTGCTAAGGCTAAGTTGGGAACATTAATAACACAATTTTGACGTCAAATGACAAATTATCAAGGCCAAGATCATCTCTATAGAATATTAACTGCTCATGGGCGTCACCAGGATTTTTTTACCAAGGGTTAGCAAAAATGAACAGAGAAAAAAAAAATGATCAGTGAGAAATGAATCGGAGCATACGCATGCATTATAGTATATGTATGTCATGTTTTACAGTACATTTTCAGATTTAAGGCAAGAGAAATGGTTTATTTTCTATACGGTTACACAGCATGGTAGAGGTGAGAAGAAGAGAGAGAAGAAACCATAACTCTGCCTCCCAATTGTCTCTAATCGAATTAATTGCATACATTTACTTAAATGACCTGCATTCCCTTATCCAGAATCGGGCGACTTGATGTCTGGCAATTAACTAAAGAAATATAGCATATCGCCAAGAATGCTCATGGCAGAAATTTGGTGTATAAAAGGAAAGCAAAACTTACAGAGAAAGTACCCTGCTTAATGAATAATACCCATTCTATAAAAACCAAACTACATTTTCATACTTTTCATACATTGTCCAGTACTAACTGTGCCCAATGGCTATTTCCTAAACTATTAATCAGAGACACATAGTTCCAATTGCAAAAATGCTTTAAATTGTATAATCTATTATATCAGAAACAATAGAAGTCAATAAAGCAATTCCCATAAAAATTACAAAATTTAAACTTTTATATGGTCCCCTGGTCCTATCAGTTATATTTAGAAAAATTTTCCAGGGATTCTGACATGCTGAAAGTCGAACTTTTGAAACTGGTGGCTGATAAAAGAAAACTTTATGAAGCCTACAGAATTGATAAAATTGCTGAACTTCACAGTCATGCTGTACTTCGACTTCCTCCATACCACTGCAAACTAAATCCCATTGAACTTGTGTGGAGTCAAGTTAAGGGATGCATCGTGGCAGAAAATCGCACATTTAAAATTGAGGAAGTTATGAAGTTTACTCTTGAAGACATTGAAAAAGCAGCAACTTCATGGATTACATGTGTCGAGCATGTCATCGAGGAAGAAAAAAGAATGTGGCTTTTAGACAGCTTAGCCGAAACCACAGTGAAGCTGTTCCAATTTGATTGATATAGGTGATTCCAACGATTCTGACTCTGATATTAATGGTAACCTCAGCGGAATTGATACCTTAAATTCTAAGAAATCAGTACTTTTCAGAGCTAAAAACAAACCTTTTCAGGGCTAAAAGCCCCTCTTAGGGCTAGGGAATGCAACCCCGCACTGTTTTTTGTCTTGCAGGATTTTGGGATTGAGATTTATTGATCCCGTGGGATTGACATTTCATTTAGCTTATTATTTCAACAAAGAAAAGTTTTAAAAAGTAAGATTTTAAGCACTGACTATGAAGCTAACTTTAATAATAATAATTAATCTTATGAGATAATTTATACAATAACTTACAGAAATATGAAAATTATGATTTTCAGAATGATATACTAAGTTCTGTCTTAATATATTAGTATTAGTTATGTTAATTGCTAAAAATCAGGAATTTTCAGAAAAATTCAATTTATAAATACATTCACATACTTACATTATTTTCATAGTTGCTGAAAAAAGAATGTACAAAAATCGAACAAATCCAATGAATCATTTACTAATCTAGATTTAACTTTAGTAAAATAATTAAAAGTGTGAATTAAAAACAATTAAAAACTAAAATGAAAACTTTTATAATTAATTCTTGACTGTTCACTAAGAGATAAATTAGTATGAAATATTTCAGTTCATTTGGGACTGGGAAGTTTGCGAAAAATTTAGATTACGATGTTTGATCCAGATTCTTATTAGAAGATAATTTTTCAAAAATAAAACTTTAAATTAAAATTTTTAATTATTGATTCGTTTATTGTTAGATAAGAGACATGATTATTCAAAAATTTTTGGTCTATTAATTGGGAAAGCGGCGTGAAATTTTAATAAAAAAATAATTATTTCTCAGTATTAATTCCATGGGATTAGGATCGTAATCCCGCGGGACTAGTCCTGTAAATATTTGTGCGGGATCTCACAGGATCCCATTCCTGTGGGATCGGGATTGCATTCCCCAATTAGGGCGAGATAATATAAAAATAGAATCATAAAAGCACACCTTAATAATATTTGCCTAACATGCAAAGTTTTCACATTTGCATGTCAAGGACTCCCGAAGTTGTGCTAATATTATCATTGCTTCCTGACATATGTATTTGAATGTATCTCCGTGGTTCTGGGCAAACGCAAACACATTGGGCCATAGAGGGAGCATTTGAGCATTTAAAGACTCTTGTCTGGAAGCCTTGATACACTTAGAAGAAAAATCTCTGTTTTCGTATCTTTGAATCGGTGCAGCAAACACATTACGACTAGAGCAAATAAGATAGTTATTTTTATTCTCTATCCTTAAAACCAGAGTTTTTTATTTGAAAACTCCGTTATATGTAGGAATTTTAATGAAATGTATTGTTTTATGATTCATCTCTATAGTAGAACTTTCCAAATCTGGTCTTCTGAATGCTGAAATTTCTATAACTTTGATGAAATCGGGCCTTAAAGTAATAATAAGTAGGTATTCAACCAAAATATTTCTAAAGATTTGTAGATATATTAAATTAATAACGTCTTTTTGTTCTGTAAATTCTTCAATAAATGTGTTTTATTTTTAATTTATATATTTTTTGTTTTATTCAAAAAAGATAGTCCTTAAAAAAAAGAGCTTTACCAGATTATTAGAAATTTTGTAATTTTTATACGCTAATTATTATTACAGGATGTCTATAATCCGGAATCTTTATTGTCCCACACATTCCGGATTTGAGAAAATTTTACTATATAAATTTTGTTTTCTTTAACAAAATGTTGCCCATTGTGCTTAATGCACTTAAAACAGACCTTATTGAAAGTCTCTTAATGCCAGGGTCATTTCAGCTGTGTGTACACAGGGGTGGATGCAGACGAAAATTGGGTCCGTTTTGAAGCCCTTTAAATAAATTACAATTATTAAAATGGCCCCTTCACTAAATTACAATCTATTAAAACAGCCCCTTCAAATACAATCTATTAAAATAGCCCCTTCAAAAAATACAATCCAATAAAACGACCCCTTCAAAAAAATACCATCTATTAAAATGGCCCCTTCACAAAAATACAATCAATTAAAACAGCCCTTCATTGACATTTTACCCGACATTTTAATTTTTTTTATCAAATACTTTAACAACAAAAAAGTAACTTATATTTAAAAAAAATTGATATGAAAATTCATAAAAAAAATGTTGAATTTCATAAAATTAGTATTGAAATTCACAAAATTAAGCAGTTTCCACAAAAATGGGACGCTGGAAAAAATTCCTGGATCGACCCCTGACACAAGGTGGGCACCGCACGCAGGTGGCCAAAATTTACTGACTTTCTTTTTTATAACACTGTGTTTATATTTTATACATACATATATATAACTCTGCTGTTCGGGCTTCGTCAGGAGGAGACCCCCTGAACCCCCCTAACTTTTTAGTTTCATTATTGCCATATTAAAATGATATTAATTGACTATGTCATTTTATCTCTCATCTTTGGTCCATTTCGCCTGGCAACCCTATGTTGACATTTTTATGATTGTAACATATTTATAGAAAAATACATGTGATTCATATTCTACAGCTGCTTACGAAATATTTTAACAATAGATTAAAGCTGTTGTGAACTAATAGTATTTAAATTTATGTAAAAAAATACATG